>CM067102.1:5390402-5414562 GCA_034008185.1 Gorsachius magnificus | reverse complement strand
GTAGAGTAGGCTGGCAGTTGAGCATGTGTGCAGTTTTGGCTGTGGCCCCTTTGGTGTGGGAGAAATCCCTGGACGTTTGCCATTTTTGAGTCTGGACCCTGCTCGGATTCTGATGCCAGTGATGCTGAACGTCGGGCCCTTGACTAGGGAAGAAAGGCCTGAGCGCCAGGGTCTCCACGCCTTTTGGTAGAGTAGGAATGGCAGTTGAGGCATGTGTGCAGATTTTGGCTGTGGCCCCTTTGGTGTGGGAGAAATCCCTGACGTTTGCAATTTGGAGCCCAGGCTGGGGCTCAGTCTCTGGCGCTTTTGATGACGAATGTCTGGCCCTTGACTAGGGAAGAAAGGCCTGAGCCCCAGGGTCTCTAAGCCTTTTGGTAGAGTTGGCGTGGCAGTTGAGGCATGTGTGCAGATTTTGGCTGTGGCCCCTTTGGTGTGGCAGAAATCTATGAACTTTTGCAATTTTAGAGCCCAGGCTGGTGCTCAGTCTCTGGCGCTATTGATGGCGAATATCTGGCCCTTGACTAGGGAAGAAAGGCCTGAGACCCAGGGTCTGTGGGCCTTTTGGTAGAGTTGGCGTGGCAGTTGAGACAGTGTGCAGATTTTGGCTGTAGCCCCTTTGGTGTGGGAGAAATCCCTGGACGTTTGCCATTTTTGAGTCTGGACCCTGCTCGGATTCTGATGCCAGTGATGCTGAATGTCGGGCCCTTGACTAGGGAAGAAAGGCCTGAGCGCCAGGGTCTCCACGCCTTTTGGTAGAGTAGGAATGGCAGTTGAGGCATGTGTGCAGATTTTGGCTGTGGCCCCTTTGGTGTGGGAGAAATCCCTAACGTTTGCAATTTCGGAGCCCAGGCTGGGGCTCAGTCTCTGGCGCTTTTGATGACGAATGTCTGGCCCTTGACTAGGGAAGAAAGGCCTGAGCCCCAGGGTCTGTGGGCCTTTTGGTAGAGTTGGCGTGGCAGTTGAGGCATGTGTGCAGATTTTGGCTGTGGCCCCTTTGGTGTGGCAGAAATCCCTGGACGTTTGCAATAATTGAGTCTGGACCCTGCTCGGATTCTGATGCCAGTGATGGCGAATGTCTGGCCCTTGACTAGGAAGAAAGGCCTGAGCCCAGGGTCTGTCGGCTTTTGGTAGAGTAGGATGGCGAGTTGAGGCATGTGTGCAGTTTTGGCTGTGCCCCTTGTGTGTGGGAGAAATCCCTGGACGTTTGCCATTTTGGAGTCTGGACTCTGTCATCTCTGGCCATTGATTGCTGAATGTCGGCCCTTGACTAGGGATTCTGATGCCAGTGATGCTGAAGTCTGGCCCTTGACTAGGGAAGAAAGGCCTGAGCCCAGGGTCTCAGCCTTTTGGTAGAGTAGGAATGGCAGTTGAGGCATGTGTGCAGATTTTGGCTGTGGCCCCTTTGGTGTGGGAGAAATCCTGGACGTTTGCAATTTTGGAGCCCAGGCTGGGGCTCAGTCTCTGGCGCTTTGATTGCAATGTCTGGCCCTTGACTAGGGAAGAAAGCCTGAGCCCCAGGGTCTGTGAGCCTTTTGGTAGAGTTGGCTGTGGCAGTTGAGGCATGTGTGCAGATTTTGGCTGTGACCCTTTGGTGTGGGAGAAATCCCTGGACTTTTGCAATTTTTGAGTCTGGACCCTGCTCGGATTCTGATGCCAGTGATGGCAAATGTCTGGCCCGCGATTAGGGAAGAAAGCCCTGATCCCCAGGGTGGGTTGTGGCATTTTTGGTAGGTTATGCTAGCCCGCTGAGTCACGTGTGCAGTTTTTGACTTGGCCCTTTGGTGTGGGAGAAATCCCTGGACGTTTGCCATTTTTGAGTCTGGACCCTGCTCGGATTCTGATGCCAGTGATGCTGAACGTCGGGCCCTTGACTAGGGAAGAAAGGCCCTGAGCCCCAGGGTCTGTAGGCCTTTTGGTAGAGTAGGATGGCAGTTGAGCATGTGTGCAGTTTTGGCTGTGGCCCCTTTGGTGTGGGAGAAATCCCGGACGTTTGCAATTTTTGAGTCGCCACTGCTCGATCTCTGGCCGTATTGATGAAAGTTGGCCCTTGACTAGGGAAGAAAGGCCTGAGCCCCAGGGTTGTGTGGGCCTTTTGGTAGAGTTGGTGTGGCAGTTGAGGCATGTGTGCAGCATTTGGCTGTGGCCCCTTAGTGTGGGAGAAATCCCTGGACGTTTGCAATTTTAGAGTCTGTACCCTGCTCGGATTCTGATGCCAGGATGCTGAACGTCGGCCTGACTAGGAGAAATGCCTGGCTTTCCCTTTGATTAGGGAGAGAAAGCCTGTGGCCCCAGATCCCTGGCACGTTTTGGGCCTATGTTATGAGTCTGGACCCTGCTGATCAGCAGTGTGCTGGGGGGGGAGGTTTGTTTGGCTGTGGCCCCTTTGTTTTTTGTGTGCCTGGTTGGGAGAAATCCCTGGACGTTTGCCAATTTTGATTTCTGGACCCTGCTCGGATTCTGATGCCAGTGATGCTGAACGTTGGGCCCTTGACTAGGGAAGAACAGGCCTGAGCCCAGGGTCTGTGGGCATTTTGGTAGAATTAGGGTGGCAGCTGAGGCATGTGTGCAGATTTTGGCTGTGGCCCTTTGGTGTGGGAGAAATCCCTGGACGTTTTCAATTTCGGAGCCCAGGCTGGGGCTCAGTCTCTGGCGCTATTGATGGCGAATATCTGGCCCTTGACTAGGGAAGAAAGGCCTGAGACCCAGGGTCTGTGGGCCTTTTGGTAGAGTTGGCGTGGCAGTTGAGACATGTGTGCAGATTTTGGCTGTAGCCCCTTTGGTGTGGGAGAAATCCCTGGACGTTTGCCATTTTTGAGTCTGGACCCTGCTCGGATTCTGATGCCAGTGATGCTGAAGTCGGGCCCTTGACTAGGGAAGAAAGCCTGAGCCCCAGGGTCTCCGCCTTTTGTAAGTAGGAATGGCAGTTGAGGCATGTGTGCAGCTTTTGGCTGTGGCCCCTTTGGTGTGGGAGAAATCCCTGCACGTTTGCAATTTTGGAGCCCAGGCTGGGGCTCAGTCTCTGGCGCTATTGATGGCGAATGTCTGGCCCTTGACTAGGGAAGAAAGCCTGAGCCCCAGGGTCTCTAAGCCTTTTGGTAGAGTTGGCGTGGCAGTTGAGGCATGTGTGCAGATTTTGGCTGTGGCCCCTTTGGTGTGGCAGAAATCCCTGGACGTTTGCAATAATTGAGTCTGGACCCTGCTCGGATTCTGATGCCAGTTATGCTGAACGTCTGGCCCTTGACTAGGGAAGAAAGGCCTGAGCCCCAGGGTCTCTAAGCCTTTTGGTAGAGTAGGAATGGCAGTTGAGGCATGTGTGCAGCTTTTGGCTGTGGCCCCTTTTGTGTGGGAGAAATCCCTGGACATTTGACATTTTGGAGCCCAGACTGGGGCTCAGTCTCTGGCGCTATTGATTGCAAATGTCTGGCCCTTGACTAGGGAAGAAAGCCCTGAGCCCCAGGGTCTCTAAGACTTTTGGTAGAGTTGGCGTGGCAGTTGAGGCATGTGTGCAGCTTTTGGCTGTGGCCCCTTTGGTGTGGGAGAAATCCCTGGACGTTTGCAATTTTTGAGTCTGGACCCTGCTCGGATTCTGATGCCAGTGATGGCAAATGTCTGGCCCGCGATTAGGGAAGAAAGCCCTGATCCCCAGGGTCTGTGGCACTTTTGGTAGGTTATGCTAGCCCGCTGAGTCACGTGTGCAGTTTTTGACTGTGGCCCCTTTGGTGTGGGAGAAATCCCTGGACGTTTGCAATTTTAGAGCCCAGGCTGGGGCTCAGTCTCTGGCGCTATTGATGGCCAATGTCTGGCCCTTGACTAGGGAAGAAAGGCCTGAGCCCCAGGGTCTGTGGGCCTTTTGGTAGAGTTGGTGTGGCAGTTGAGGCATGTGTGCAGATTTTGGCTGTGGCCCATTTGGTGTGGGAGAAATCCCTGGACGTTTGCAATTTCGGAGCCCAGGCTGGGGCTCAGTCTCTGGCGCTTTTGATGACGAATGTCTGGCCCTTGATTAGGGAAGAAAGGCCTGAGCCCCAGGGTCTGTGGGCCTTTTGGTAGAGTTGGCGTGGCAGTTGAGGCATGTGTGCAGATTTTGGCTGTGGCCCCTTTGGTGTGGCAGAAATCCCGGGATGTTTGCAATAATTGAGTCTGGACCCTGCTCGGATTCTGATGCCAGTGATGCTGAACGTCGGGCCCTTAACTACGGAAGAAAGGCCTGAGCCCCAGGGTCTGTCAGCCTTTTGGTAGAGTAGGAATGGCAGTTGAGGCATGTGTGCAGCTTTTGGCTGTGGCCCCTTTGGTGTGGGAGAAATCCCTGGACATTTGCCATTTTGGAGCCCAGTCTGGGGCTCAGTCCTCTGGCGCTATTAATGGCAAATGTCTGGCCCTTGACTAGGGAAGAAAGGCCTGAGCCCCAGGGTCTGTGGGCCTTTTGGTAGAGTTGGCGTGGCAGTTGAGGCATGTGTGCAGATTTTGGCTGTGGCCCCTTTGCTGTGGGAGAAATCCCTGCACGTTTGCCATTTTTGAGTCTGGACCCTGCTCGGATTCTGATGCCAGTGATGCTGAACGTCGGGCCCTTGACTAGGGAAGAAAGGCCTGAGCCCCAGGGTCTGTGGGCATTTTGGTAGAATTGGCGTGGCAGTTGAGGCATGTGTGCAGATTTTGGCTGTGGCCCCTTTGGTGTGGGAGAAATCCCTGGACGTTTGCCATTTTAGAGCCAGGCTGGGGCTCAGTCTCTGGCGCTATTGATGGCGAATGTCTGGCCCTTGACTAGGGAAGAAAGGCCTCAGCCCCAGGGTCTGTGGGCCTTTTGGTAGAGTTGGTGTGGCAGTTGAGGCATGTGTGCAGCTTTTGGCTGTGGCCCCTTTGGTGTGGAAGAAATCCCTGAACGTTTGCAATTTCGGAGCCCAGGCTGGGGCTCAGTCTCTGGCGCTTTTGATGACGAATGTCTGGCCCTTGACTAGGGAAGAAAGGCCTGAGCCCCAGGGTCTGTGGGCCTTTTGGTAGAGTTGGCGTGGCAGTTGAGGCATGTGTGCAGCTTTTGGCTGTGGCCCCTTTGGTGTGGCAGAAATCCCTGGACGTTTGCAATAATTGAGTCTGGACCCTGCTCGGATTCTGATGCCAGTGATGCTGAACGTCGGGCCCTTGACTAGGGAAGAAAGGCCTGAGCCCCAGGGTTTCTACATCTTTTGGTAGAGTAGGAATGGCAGTTGAGGCATGTGTGCAGCTTTTGGCTGTGGCCCCTTTGGTGTGGGAGAAATCCCTGACTTTGCCATTTTGGAGCCCAGTCTGGGGCTCAGTCTCTGGCGCTATTGATGGCAAATGTCTGGCCCTTGACTAGGGAAGAAAGCCCTGAGCCCCAGGGTTCTGTGGGCCTTTTGGTAGAGTTGGCGTGGCAGTTGAGGCATGTGTGCAGATTTTGGCTGTGGCCCCTTTGGTGTGGGAGAAATCCCTGGACGTTTGCAATTTTAGAGCCCAGGCTGGGGCTCAGTCTCTGGCGCTATTGATGGCGAATGTCTGGCCCTTGACTAGGGAAGAAAGGCCTGAGCCCCAGGGTCTGTGGGCTTTTTGGTAGAGTAGGAATGGCAGTTGAGGCATGTGTGCAGGTTTTGGCTGTGGCCCCTTTGGTGTGGGAGAAATCCCTGGACGTTTGCAATTTTTGAGTCTGGACCCTGCTCGGATTCTGATGCCAGTGATGCTGAACGTTGGACCCTTGACTAGGGAAGACAGGCCTGAGCCCCAGGGTCTGTGGGCATTTTGGTAGAATTGGCGTGGCAGTTGAGGCATGTGTGCAGATTTTGGCTGTGGCCCCTTTGGTGTGGGAGAAATCCCTGAACGTTTGCAATTTGATTCTGACCCTGCTCGATTCTGATCAGTGATGCTGAATGTCAGCCCTTGACTAGGAAGAAAGGCCTGAGCGCCAGGTCTCCACGCCTTTTGTAGAGTAGAATGGCAGTTGAGGCATGTGTGCAGTTTTGGCTGTGGCCCTTTGGTGTGGAGAAATCCCTGAACGTTGCAATTTCGACCCAGGCTGGGCTCAGTCTCTGGCGTATTGATGAATGTCTGGCCCTTGACAGGGAAGAAAGCCTGAGCCCAGGTCTCTAAGCTTTGGTAGAGTTGGCGTGGCAGTTGAGGCATGTGTGCAGCTTTTGGCTGTGGCCCCTTTGTGTGGAGAAATCCTGGACGTTGCAATTTGAGCCCCTGCTCGATTCTGGCCATGATGGCAATTCTGCCCCGATTAGGGAAGAAAGCCTGATCCCAGGGTCTGTGCTTTTTGGTAGGTATGCTAGCCGCTGAGCAGTGGCAGTTTTGACGTGGCCCTTTGGTGTGGGAGAAATCCCTGGACGTTTGCAATTTTGAGCCGCCCGCTCATCTCTGGCGTATTGATGCCAATGTCGGCCCTTGACTAGGGAAGAAAGGCCTGAGCCCCAGGGTCTGTGGGCCTTTTGGTAGAGTAGGATGGCAGTTGAGGCATGTGTGCAGTATTTGGCTGTGGCCCCTTTGGTGTGGGAGAAATCCCTGACGTTTGCAATTTCGGAGCCCAGGCTGGGGCTCAGTCTCTGGCGCTTTGATGACGAATGTCTGGCCCTTGATAGGGAAGAAAGGCCTGAGCCCCAGGGTCTGTTGGCCTTTTGGTAGAGTTGGCGTGGCAGTTGAGGCATGTGTGCAGATTTTGGCTGTGGCCCTTGTGTGGGAGAAATCCCTGACGTTTGCAAATTTGAGTCTGGACCCTGCTCGGATTCTGATGCCAGTGATGCTGAATGTCAGGCCCTTGACTAGGGAAGAAAGGCCTGAGCGCCAGGGTCTCCACGCCTTTTGGTAGAGTAGGAATGGCAGTTGAGGCATGTGTGCAGCTTTTGGCTGTGGCCCCTTTGGTGTGGGAGAAATCCCTGAACGTTTGCAATTTCGGAGCCCAGGCTGGGGCTCAGTCTCTGGCGCTATTGATGCAAATGTCTGGCCCTTGACTAGGAAGAAAGCCCTGAGCCCCAGGGTCTCTAAGACTTTTGGTAGAGTTGGCGTGGCAGTTGAGTCACGTGTGCAGTTTTTGACTGTGGCCCCTTTGGTGTGGGAGAAATCCCTGGACGTTTGCAATTTTAGAGCCCAGCTGGGGCTCAGTCTCTGGCGCTATTGATGGCAATGTCGGCCCTTGATTAGGGAAGAAAGGCCTGAGCCCCAGGGTCTGTGGGCCTTTTGGTAGAGTTTGGCGTGGCAGTTGAGGCATGTGTGCAGATTTTTGCTGTGGCCCCCTTTGGTGTGGGAGAAATCCCGGACGTTTGCAATAATTGAGTCTGGACCCTGCTCGGATTCTGATGCCAGTGATGCTGAACGTCGGGCCCTTGACTACGGAAGAAAAGCCTGAGCCCCAGGGTTTCTCCGTCTTTTGGTAGAGTAGGAATGCCAGTTGAGGCATGTGTGCAGCTTTTGGCTGTGGCCCCTTTGGTGTGGGAGAAATCCCTGGACATTTGCCATTTTGGAGCCCAGGCTGGGGCTCCGTCTCTGGCGCTATTAATGGCAAATGTCTGGCCCTTGACTAGGGAAGAAAGCCCTGAGACCCAGGTTCCATGGAACTTTTGGTAGAGTTGGCGTGGCAGTTGAGGCATGTGTGCAGATTTTGGCTGTGGTCCCTTTGGTGTGGGAGAAATCCTGCACGTTTGCCATTTTTGAGTCTGGACCCTGCTCGGATTCTGATGCCAGTGATGCTGAACGTCGGGCCCTTGACTAGGGAAGACAGGCCTGAGCCCCAGGGTCTGTGGGCATTTTGGTAGACTTGGCGTGGCAGTTGAGGCATGTGTGCAGATTTTGGCTGTGGCCCCTTTGGTGTGGGAGAAATCCCCGGACGTTTGCAATTTTGGAGCCCAGGCTGGGGCTCAGTCTCTGGCGCTATTGATGGCCAATGTCTGGCCCTTGAGTAGGGAAGAAAGGCCTGAGCCCCAGGGTCTGTGGGCCTTTTGGTAGAGTTGGCTTGGCAGTTGAGGCATGCGTGCATATTTTGGCTGTGGCCGCTTTGGTTGTGGGAGAAATCCCTGAACGTTTGCAAATTTTGAGTCTGGACCCTGCTCGGATTCTGATGCCAGTGATGCTGAATGTCGGGCCCTTGACTAGGGAAGAAAGGCCTGAGCGCCAGGGTCTCCACGCCTTTTGGTAGAGTAGGAATGGCAGTTGAGGCATGTGTGCAGCTTTTGGCTGTGGCCCCTTTGGTGTGGGAGAAATCCCTGAACGTTTGCAATTTCGGAGCCCAGGCTGGGGCTCAGTCTCTGGCGCTATTGATTGCAAATGTCTGGCCCTTGACTAGGGAAGAAAGCCCTGAGCCCCAGGGTCTCTAAGACTTTTGGTAGAGTTTGGCGTGGCAGTTGAGGCATGTGTGCAGCTTTTGGCTGTGGCCCCTTTGGTGTGGGAGAAATCCCTGGACGTTTGCAATTTTTGAGTCTGGACCCTGCTCGGATTCTGATGCCAGTGATGGCAAATGTCTGGCCCGCGATTAGGGAAGAAAGCCCTGATCCCCAGGGTCTGTGGCATTTTTGGTAGGTTATGCTAGCCCGCTGAGCCATGTGTGCAGCTTTTGGCTGTGGCCCCTTTGGTGTGGAAGAAATCCCTGAACGTTTGCAATTTCGGAGCCCAGGCTGGGGCTCAGTCTCTGGCGCTATTGATGGCGAATATCTGGCCCTTGACTAGGGAAGAAAGGCCTGAGCCCCAGGGTCTGTAGGCCTTTTGGTAGAGTAGGAATGGCAGTTGAGGCATGTGTGCAGCTTTTGGCTGTGGCCCCTTTGGTGTGGAGAAATCCCTGGAAACGTTTTGCCAATTTTGAGTCTGGACCTGCTCGGATTCTGATGCCAGTGATGGCAAATGTCTGGCCCTTGATAGGGAAGAAAGCCCTGAGCCCCAGGGTCTGTGGCCATTTTTGGTAGAGTTAGGCTGGCAGTTGAGGCACGTGTGCAGTTTTGGCTGTGGCCCCTTTGGTGTGGGAGAAATCCCTGGACGTTTGCAATTTTAGAGCCCAGGCTGGGGCTCAGTCTCTGGCGCTATTTGATGACGAATGTCTGGCCCTTGACTAGGGAAGAAAGCCCTGAGCCCCAGGTCTTGGCCTTTTGGTAGAGTAGGCTGGCAGTTGAGGCATGTGCAGTTTTGTGCTGGGGCCCTTTGGTGTGGGAGAAATCCCGGACGTTTGCAATTTTTGATTCTTGACCCTGCTCGGATTCTGATGCCAGTGATGCTGAACGTCGGGGCCCTTGACTAGGGAAGAAAAGGCCTGAGCCCCAGGGTCTCTGAGACTTTTGGTAGAGTAGGAATGGCAGTTGAGGCATGTGTGCAGCTTTTGGCTGTGGCCCCTTTGGTGTGGGAGAAATCCCTGGACATTTGCAATTTTGGAGCACAGGCTGGGGCTCAGTCTCTGGCGCTATTGATGGCAATGTCTGGCCCTTGACTAGGGAAGAAAGGCTGAGCCCCAGGGTCTTGGCCTTTTGGTAGAGTGGCGTGGCAGTTGAGGCATGTGTGCAGTTTTTGACTGTGGCCCCTTTGGTGTGGGAGAAATCCCTGGACGTTTGCCATTTTTGAGTCTGGACCCTGCTCGGATTCTGATGCCAGTGATGGCGAATGTCGGGCCCTTGACTAGGGAAGAAAGGCCTGAGCCCCAGGGTCTTGGGCCTTTTGGTAGAGTTGGCGTGGCAGTTGAGGCATGTGTGCAGTTTTGGCTGTGGCCCCTTTGGTGTGGGAGAAATCCCTGAACGTTTGCAAATTTGGAGCCCAGGCTGGGCTCAGTCTCTGGCGCTTTGATGCGAATGTCTGGCCCTTGACTAGGGAAGAAAGGCCTGAGCCCCAGGGTCTGTGGGCCTTTTGGTAGAGTTGGCGTGGCAGTTGAGGCATGTGTGCAGATTTTGGCTGTGGCCCCTTTGGTGTGGGAGAAATCCCTGGACGTTTGCAATTTTTGAGTCTGGACCCTGCTCGGATTCTGATGCCAGTGATGCTGAACGTCGGTCCCTTGACTAGGGAAGAAAGGCCTGAGCCGCCAGGGTCTCTGGCCTTTTGGTAGAGTAGGAATGGCAGTTGAGGCATGTGTGCAGCTTTTGGCTGTGGCCCCTTTGGTGTGGGAGAAATCCCTGAACGTTTGCAATTTTAGAGCCCAGGCTGGGGCTCAGTCTCTGGCGCTATTGATGGCAAATGTCTGGCCCTTGACTAGGGAAGAAAGCCCTGAGCCCCAGGGTCTCTAAGCCTTTTGGTAGAGTAGGAATGGCAGTTGAGGCATGTGTGCAGCTTTTGCTGTGGCCCCTTTGGTGTGGGAGAAATCCCTGGACGTTTGCATTTGAGTCGGACCTAGCTGGTTCTGTGCCAGTGATGCGAACTGTCGGCCTTGATAGGGAAGAAAGCCCTGAGCCCAGGTCTGGCACTTTTGGTAGGTAGGCTGGCGTTGAGGCATGTGTGCAGCTTTTGGCTGTGGCCCCTTTGGTGTGGGAAATCCCTGACGTTTGCAATTTTTGAGCCCAGCTGGCTCAGTCTCTGGCGCATTGATGGCAATGTCTGGCGCGATAGGGAAGAAAGCCCTGAGCCCCAGGGTCTGTGGCATTTTTGGTAGTTAGCTAGCCGCTGAGTCACGTGTGCAGTTTTTGACTGTGGCCCCTTTGGTGTGGGAGAAATCCCTGGACGTTTGCAATTTTTAGAGTCAGGACTGGCTCGGTTCTGGCGCAGTTGATGACGAAGTCTGGCCCTTGACTAGGGAAGAAAGCCCTGAGCCCCAGGTTCTGTGGCACTTTTGGTAGAGTTAGGCTGGCCCGCTGAGGCATGTGTGCAGCTTTTGGCTGTGGCCCCTTTGGTGTGGGAGAAATCCCTGGACGTTTGCATTTGGAGCCCAGGCTGGGGCTCAGTCTCTGGCGCTATTGATGGCAAATGTCTGGCCCTTGACTAGGGAAGAAAGGCCTGAGCCCCAGGGTCTGTGGGCCTTTTGGTAGAGTTGGCGTGGCAGTTGAGCCATGTGTGCAGATTTTGGCTGTGCCCCTTTGGTGTGGGAGAAATCCCTGCACGTTTGAAATTTTTGAGTCTGGACCCTGCTCGGATTCTGATGCCAGTGATGCTGAACGTCGCGTCCTTGACTAGGGAAGAAAGCCCTGACCGCCAGGGTCTGTGGGCCTTTTGGTAGAGTAGGAAGGGCAGTTGAGGCATGTGTGCAGCTTTTGGCTGTGGCCCCTTTGGTGTGGGAGAAATCCCTGCACGTTTGCAATTTTAGAGCCCAGGCTGGGGCTCAGTCTCTGGCGCTATTGATGGCGAATGTCTGGCCCTTGACTAGGGAAGAAAGGCCTGAGCCCCAGGGTCTCTGGGCCTTTTGGTAGAGTTGGCGTGGCAGTTGAGGCATGCGTGCATATTTTGGCTGTGGCCCCTTTGGTGTGGGAGAAATCCCTGAACGTTTGCAAATTTTGATTCTGAACCCTGCTCGGATTCTGATGCCAGTGATGCTGAACGTCGGGCCCTTGACTAGGGAAGAAAAGCCTGAGCCCCAGGGTTTCTACGTCTTTTGGTAGAGTAGGAGTGGCCGCTGAGGCACGTGTGCAGCTTTTGGCTGTGGCCCCTTTGGTGTGGGAGAAATCCCTGGACATTGGCAATTTTTGAGTCTGGACCCTGCTCGGATTCTGATGCCAGTGATGGCGAATGTCGGGCCCTTGACTAGGGAAGAAATCCCTGACCGCCAGGGTCTCTGGGCCTTTTGGTAGAGTAGGAATGGCAGTTGAGGCATGTGTGCAGCTTTTGGTTGTGGCCCCTTTGGTGTGGGAGAAATCCCTGGAGGTTTTCAATATCGGAGCCCAGGCTGCGGCTCAGTCTCTGGCGCTATTGATGGCGATTGTCTGGCTCTTGAGTAGGGAAGAAAGGCCTGAGCCCCAGGGTCTCTGGGCCTTTTGGTAGCGTAGGTATGGCAGTTGAGGCATGTGTGCAGCTTTTGGCTGTGGCCCCTTTGGTGTGGGAGAAATCTCTGGACATTTGCCATTTGAGCCCAGGCTGGGGCTCAGTCTCTGGTGCTATTGATGGCAAATGTCTGGCCCTTGACTAGGGAAGAAAGGCCTGAGCCCCAGGGTCTGTGGGCCTTTTGGTAGAGTTGGCGTGGCAGTTGAGGCATGTGTGCAGATTTTGGCTGTGGCCCCTTTGGTGTGGCAGAAATCCCAGGACGTTTGCATAATTGAGTCTGGACCCTGCTCGATTCTGATGCCAGTGATGCTGAACGTCTGGCCCTTGACTAGGGAAGAAAGGCCTGAGCCCCAGGGTCTGTCAGCCTTTTGGTAGAGTAGGAATGGCAGTTGAGGCATGTGTGCAGCTTTTGGCTGTGGCCCCTTTGGTGTGGGAGAAATCCCTGGACATTTGCCATTTTGGAGCCCAGGCTGGGGCTCAGTCTCTGGCGCTATTGATTGCAAATGTCTGGCCCTTGACTAGGGAAGAAAGCCCTGAGCCCCAGGGTCTGTGACCTTTTGGTAGAGTTGGCGTGGCAGTTGAGGCATGTGTGCAGTTTTGGCTGTGGCCCCTTTGGTGTGGGAGAAATCCCTGGACGTTTGCAATTTTTGAGTCTGGACCCTGCTCGGATTCTGATGCCAGTGATGGCAAATGTCTGGCCCGCGATTAGGGAAGAAAGCCCTGATCCCCAGGGTCTGTGGCATTTTTGGTAGGTTATGCTAGCCCGCTGAGTCACGTGTGCAGTTTTTGACTGTGGCCCCTTTGGTGTGGGAGAAATCCCTGGACGTTTGCAATTTTAGAGCCCAGGCTGGGGCTCAGTCTCTGGCGCTTTTGATGACGAATGTCTGGCCCTTGACTAGGGAAGAAAGCCCTGAGACCCAGGTTCCATGGCACTTTTGGTAGGGCAGGCTGGCCCGCTGAGTCACCTGTGCAGTTTTTGACTGTGACCCTTTGGTGTGGGAGAAATCCCGGGACGTTTGCAATAATTGAGTCTGGACCCTGCTCGGATTCTGATGCCAGTGATGCTGAACGTCGGGCCCTTGACTACGGAAGAAAAAGCCTGAGCCCCAGGGTTTCTCCGTCTTTTGGTAGAGTAGGAATGGCAGTTGAGGCATGTGTGCAGCTTTTGGCTGTGGCCCCTTTGGTGTGGGAGAAATCCCTGGACATTTGCCATTTTGGAGCCCAGTCTGGGGCTCAGTCTCTGGCGCTATTAATGGCAAATGTCTGGCCCTTGACTAGGGAAGAAAGGCCTGAGCCCCAGGGTCTGTGGGCCTTTTGGTAGAGTTGGCGTGGCAGTTGAGCCATGTGTGCAGATTTTGGCTGTGGCCCCTTTGGTGTGGGAGAAATCCCTGCACGTTTGCCATTTTTGAGTCTGGACCCTGCTCGGATTCTGATGCCAGTGATGCTGAACGTCGGGCCCTTGACTAGGGAAGACAGGCCTGAGCCCCAGGGTCTGTGGGCATTTTGGTAGACTTGGCGTGGCAGTTGAGGCATGTGTGCAGATTTTGGCTGTGGCCCCTTTGGTGTGGGAGAAATCCCTGGACGTTTGCCATTTTAGAGCCCAGGCTGGGGCTCAGTCTCTGGCGCTATTGATGGCGAATGTCTGGCCCTTGACTAGGGAAGAAAGGCCTGAGCCCCAGGGTCTGTGGGCCTTTTGGTAGAGTTGGTGTGGCAGTTGAGGCATGTGTGCAGCTTTTGGCTGTGGCCCCTTTGGTGTGGGAGAAATCCCTGACGTTTGAAATTTCGGAGCCCAGGCTGGGGCTCAGTCTCTGGCGCTTTTGATGACGAATGTCTGGCCCTTGACTAGGGAAGAAAGGCCTCAGCCCCAGGGTCTGTGGGCCTTTTGGTAGAGTTGGTGTGGCAGTTGAGGCATGTGTGCAGCTTTTGGCTGTGGCCCCTTTGGTGTGGGAGAAATCCCTGCACGTTTGCAATTTTTAGAGCCCAGGACTGGGCTCATTCTCTGGCGCATTGATGGCGAATGTCTGGCCCTTGACTAGGGAAGAAAGGCCTGAGCCCCAGGGTCTCTGAGCCTTTTGGTAGAGTTGGCGTGGCAGTTGAGGCATGTGTGCAGATTTTGGCTGTGGCCCCTTTGGTGTGGGAGAAATATCTGGACGTTTCCAGATTTTGATTCTGGACCCTGCTCGGAATGTGATGCCAGTGATGCTGAACGTCGGGCCCTTGACTCTGGAAAAAAAGCCCTGAGCCCCAGGGTCTCTAAGCCTTTTGGTAGAGTAGGAATGGCAGTTGAGGCATGTGTGCAGCTTTTGGCTGTGGCCCCTTTGGTGTGGGAGAAATCCCTGCACGTTTCCAGATTTTGATCCTGGACCCTGCTCGGAATCTGATGCCAGTGATCCTGAATGTCGGGCCCTTGACTAGGGAAGAAAGGCCTGAGCCCCAGGGTCTCTAAGCCTTTTGGTAGAGTTGGCGTGGCAGTTGAGGCATGTGTGCAGCTTTTGGCTGTGGCCCCTTTGGTGTGGGAGAAATCCCTGAACGTTTGCAATTTTGGAGCCCAGGCTGGGGCTCAGTCTCTGGCGCTTTTGATGACGAATGTCTGGCCCTTGACTAGGGAAGAAAAGCCTGAGCCCCAGGGTCAGTGGGTCTTTTGGTAGAGTTGGCGTGGCAGTTGAGGCATGTGTGCAGATTTTGGCTGTGGCCCCTTTGGTGTGGGAGAAATCCCTGGACGTTTTCAATTTCGGAGACCAGCCTGGAGCACAGTCTCTGGCGCTATTGATGGCCAATGTCTGCCCATTGATTAGGGAAGAAAGCCCTGAGACCCAGGGCCTGTGGGCCTTTTGGTAGGGTAGGCTGGCCCGCTGAGTCACGTCTGCAGTTTTTGACTGTGGCCCCTTTGCTGTGGGAGAAATCCCTGGACGTTTTCAATTTCGGAGCCCAGGCTGGAGCACAGTCTCTGGCGCTATTGATGGCCAATGTCTGGCCCTTGACTAGGGAAGAAAGCCCTGAGACCAAGGATCCATGGCACTTTTGGTAGGGTAGGCTGGCCCGCTGAGTCACGTGTGCAGTTTTTGACTGTAGCTTCTTTGGTGTAGGAGAAATCCCTGGACGTTTGCCATTTTTGAGTCTGGACCCTGCTCGGATTCTGATGCCAGTGATGGCGAATGTTGGGCCCTTAAGTAGGGAAGAGACCACTGAGCCCCAGGGTCTGTGGGACTTTTCGTAGAGTTGGTGTGGCAGTTGAGGCATGTGTGCAGATTTTGGCTGTGGCCCCTTTGGTGTGGGAGAAATCCCTGGACGTTTGCAATTTTTGAGTCTGGACCCTGCTCGGATTCTGATGCCAGTGGTGGCGAATGTCGGGCCCTTGACTAGGGAAGAAAGCCTGAGCCCCAGGGTCTGTGGGCCTTTTGGTAGGGTAGGGTGGCCCGCTGAGACACGTGTATATTTTTTGACTGTGGCCCCTTTGGTGTGGGAGAAATCCCTGGACGTTTGCCATTTTTGAGTCTGGACCCTGCTCGGATTCTGATGCCAGTGATGGCGAATGTTGGGCCCTTGATTAGGGAAGAAAGCCCTGAGCCCCAGGATCCATGGCACTTTTGGTAGGGTAGGCTGGCCCGCTGAGGCACCTGTGCAGTTTTTGACTGTGGCCCCTTTGGTGTGAGAGAAATCCCTGCACGTTTGCAAATTTTGATTCTGGACCCTGCTCGGATTCTGATGCCAGTGATGCTGAACGTCGGGCCCTTGACTAGGGAAGAAAAGCCCTGAGCCCCAGGGTCTGTGGGCCTTTTGGTAGAGTTGGCGTGGCAGTTGAGGCATGTGTGCAGCTTTTGGCTGTGGCCCCTTTGGTGTGGGAGAAATCCCCGGACGTTTGCAATTTTTGAGTCTGGACCCTGGTCGGATTCTGATGTCAGTGGTGGCGAATCCTGGGCCTTTGACTAGGGAAGAAAGGCCTGAGACCCAGGGTCTGTGGGCCTTTTGGTAGAGTAGGAATGGCAGTTGAGGCATGTGTGCAGCTTTTGGCTGTGTCCCCTTTGGTGTGGGAGAAATCCCAGGACGTTTTGTATTTCGGAGCCCGGGCTGGAGCACAGTCTCTAGCGCTATTGATGACGAATGTCTGGCCCTTGACTAGGGAAGAAAGGCCTGAGACCCAGGGTCTCTACGCCTTTTGGTAGAGTTGGCGTGGCAGTTGAGGCATGTGTGCAGGTTTTGGCTGTGGCCCCTTTGGTGTGGCAGAAATCCCTGCACGTTTTCAAATTTTGATTCTGGACCCTGCTCGGATTCTGATGCCAGTGGTGGCGAATGTCGGGCCCTTGACTAGGGAAGAAAGGCCTGAGCCCCAGGGTCTGTGGGCCTTTTCGTAGAGTTGATGTGGCAGTTGAGGCATGTGTGCAGCTTTTGGCTGTGGCCCCTTTGGTGTGGGAGAAATCCCTGAACGTTTGCAATTTCGGAGCCCAGGCTGGGGCTCAGTCTCTGGCGCTTTTGATGACGAATGTCTGGCCCTTGACTAGGGAAGAAAGGCCTGAGCCCCAGGGTCTCTAAGCCTTTTGGTAGAGTTGACGTGGCAGTTGAGGCATGTGTGCAGATTTTGGCTGTGGCCCCTTTGGTGTGGGAGAAATCCCGGGACGTTTGCAATAATTGAGTCTGGACCCTGCTCGGATTCTGATGCCAGTGATGCTGAACGTCGCGCCCTTGACTAGGGAAGAAAGGCCTGAGCCCCAGGGTCTGTCAGCCTTTTGGTAGAGTAGGAATGGCAGTTGAGGCATGTGTGCAGCTTTTGGCTGTGGCCCCTTTGGTGTGGGAGAAATCCCTGGACATTTGCCATTTTGGAGCCCAGGCTGGGGCTCAGTCTCTGGCGCTATTGATTGCAAATGTCTGGCCCTTGACTAGGGAAGAAAGCCCTGAGCCCCAGGGTCTCTAAGACTTTTGGTAGAGTTAGCAAGCAGTTGAGGCATGTGTCAGCTTTTGGCTGTGGCCCCTTTGGTGTGGGAGAAATGGGGGTTTTTTGGGGCCATTTTTGCCCCCTGGACCCGCTGGGATTTTTTTTGCCATTGTGCTGAACGGGGGCCCCAAAAACTGGGGAAAACGGGCCTGAGCCCAGGGTCGGGGGGCATTTTGGTTTTTTTTTGGGGGGGAAAAGGTTGGGGGGCCATGGGGCCCCCTTTTTTTGGGGGCCGGGGGGCCCCTTTGGTTTTGGGAAAACCCCCCCCCGTTTGAAAATTTTAAGCCCCGGCGGGGGCCAGTCTCTGGGGGTATTGATGGCGAATGTCGGGCCCAAAAATTGGGGAAAAAAAGGGGGCCGGGGGCCCCGGGGTCCCCCTTTTTTGGGAAAATTTGGGTGGTTTTTTGGAGGCAGGGGGGTTTTTTTGGGGGCTGTGGCCCCTTTGGGGGGAGAAATCCCTGGAGTTTCCCAATTTTTGAGTCAAAAACCCTGCTGGGATTTGATGCCAGTGAGGGCCCAATTGGGGCCCCTTAATTTGGGAAGAAAGCCCCCCCCCGGGGGGGTTTCAAAAACCCCTTTTTTGGTGGGATTTGGGTGGCATTTGGGGGCCCAATTTTCCCCCAATTTTTGGCGGGGGGCCCCTTTGGGGGGGGAAAAAAAACCCCTGGACGTTTGAAATTTTTTTGAGTCTCCCCCCTTTTGTTTTCGGAAATTCCCCCTTGAGGGGCCCCCATTTTTGGTTTTTGGGCCAATTTTGTCGGGCCCCCTTTTGGTTTGGGGAAAAAACCCAGGTTTTTTTCCCCAGGTTTTTTTGGGTTTGGGGCAATTTTTTTGTTAAAGGGCCCAGGGGCGGGGGCCCGGTGATTTTAAACCTGGGGCATTTTTGGGCTGGGGCCCCTTTGGTTGGGAGAAATCCCGGGACGTTTGAAAATTTTGATTCTGGACCCTGCTCGGATTTGATGCCAGTGATGTAAAAGTCGGGCCTTGACTAGGGAAGAAAGGCCTGAGCCCCAGGGGGGGGGGTTTTGGGGGGGGGGGGGGGGGGGGGGGGGGGGGGGGGGGGGGGGGGGGGGGGGGGGGGGGGGGGGGGGGGGGGGGGGGGGGGGGGTTTGGGGGGGGGGGGGGGGGGGGGGGGGGGGGGGGGGGGGGGGGGGGGGGCCCCCAAAGTTTTGGTATTTTTGGGGGCAGTTGGGGGGGCATGTGTGCAGTTTTGGGTTTTTTGGGGGCCCCTTTGGTGGGGGAAAAAAACCCCGGGAAAATTTTTTTAAAAATTTTTTTGGCCCCCCCGGCCCCGGGGGCTCTTTGGGGGCCCCTTTTTTTATGAAAAAGGGGGGGCCCCCCGGGGGGGGAAAAAAAGGGGCCTCCCCCGGGGGGTTTCTGGGGGTTTTTGGAAAGGTTTTTGTGGCCGTTGACAGTGTGCTTTTTTGGGGGCGGGGGCCCCCCTTTGGGGGGGGAAAAACCCCCGGGGACTTTTCCCAAAAAAAATTTTTGGGGAGTCTGGACCCCTCCCGGGGATTCTGATGCCGGGGGTTTTTTTGAACGTCGGGCCCTTGACTGGGGAAAAAAAGGGGCCTTTTAGCCCAAAGGGCTGTCCCCTTTTTGGGGGGGGGGAATTGGGTGGCAGTTGAGGCATGGGGGGCAGCTTTTTGGCGGGGGGCCCCCCTTTGGGGGTGTGGGAGAAATCCCGGGAAATTTTTTTTTTTGGTTGGACCCCGGGGGCTCGGTTTTGGGCCCCAATTTTTGTTTGAAAATTTTTGGGGGCCCTTGAGGGGGGGAAAAAAGGGGCCCTGAGCCCGGGTCTTGGATTTTTGGAAAAATTGGGTTTTTGGCATTTGGGGGCAGGGGGTTTGAGTTTTGGCGGGGGCCCCCCCTTTGGGGTGTGGGGGGAAACCGGGGGGGACGTTTGCAATTTTGAGTCGGACCCTGCTCGGATTTTTTTTTGCCAGTAAAGGGCAAATGGGGGGCCCCCCCGGGGATTGGGGAAAAAAAGGGCCAAAAACCCCGGGGGGGTCTGTCCCTTTAGGGGGGGGTTTAAAATTGGCATTTGGGGCAGTGTGTTTTTTTTGGGGTTTGTGGCCCCTTTGGTGGGGAGAAACCCGGGGGGACTTTGGGGCCTTTTTTCCCCGGGGGGCTCTTTTTTGGGGGCCCTTTTTTTTTGTTTAAGGGGGGCCCTTTTTTTGGGAAGAAACCCTTTTCCCCCCGGGGGGCCCTTTTTTTTTTTTGGAAAAATTTGGCGTGGCAGTTGAGGCATGTGAAAAAGTTTTTGGGGGGGGGGCCCCCCTTTTTGGTGTGGGAGAAACCCCCTGGTTTTTTCCCAATTTTTGATCTCCCCCCTTTTGCTCGGATTCTGATGCCAGGGGGGGGCTTTTTTTTTGGGGCCCCTTGATTGGGGAAAAACCCCCCCCCTTTACCCCAGGGTCTGGGGGCTTTTTTGGGGGGGGTTTGGGGGGCCCCATTTGGGGGCCCGGGGTGAAATTTTTGGGCGGGGGCCCCTTTGGGGGGAAAAAACCGGGGGACGTTTCTTTTTTGGGGGGGGGCGGGGGCCCCAGCCCGGGGGGCCCAAATTTGGGGGGGCCCCAAGTTGGCCCTTAGGGGGGGAAAAAAAAGGGCCCGGGGGCCCAGGTCTGGGGCCTTTGGGTTTTGGGTTTTTTGGGGGGGGCCTTTTTGGGGCACGGGGGGGTTTTTTTTTTGGGGCTGTCCCCCTTTTGGGGTTTTTGGGAAAAAGAAACCCGGGGGACTTTAAAATTTTTGATTCTGGACCCTGGGGGGAAAATCTGATCCCAGTGTTTTTTTAAGGGGGGGGCCCCCTTGAGGGGGGAAAAAAAAGCCCTGAGCCGGGGGTTTCCCCCCCCCCTTTTTTGGGTAGGGGGGGGGGGGCCCCGGGGGGCATTGTGAAATTTTTTTTTTGGGGGGGGGGCCCCCCCTTTTTGGTTGGGAGAAACCCGGGGGATTTTTAAATTTTTTCGGACCCGGGGGGGAAATTGGGGGCCCCCCAGGGGGGGGCCAATGGGGGGCCCCTTTGGGGTTGGGGAAAAAAGGGGGCCCTTGGCCCCAGGGTCGGGGGGCCCCTTTTTGGTAGATTTTGGGGGGAAATTGGGGGGCCTTGTTAAAATTTTTTGGCCCCTGTGGCCCTTTGGGGGGGGAAAAAAACCCCGGGAACTTTTTAATTTTTTTTTGGAGCCCATTTTTGGGTCATCGGGGGCCCCTTTTGGGGGGGCCCCAATTCTGGCCCTTCCTTTGGGGAAAAACCCCCCCTGAGACCCGTTTTTGGGGGGGGCCCCTTTTTTTTCTGTAGGTTTTTTTTTGTAAAATTGGGGGTTTTGGGGGGTTGGCGGGATTTTTTGGTTTTTGGGCCCCCCCTTTTTTGGGGGTTTTTGGGCCCCGGGAAATTTTTTGGGGGAAACCCGTTTGAAATTTTTGAGCCCCCTTTGGGAAAACCCTTTTTGGGGGATTTTTTCCCCCAGTGATCCTGAAGGTCGGGCCCTTGACTGGGGAAAAAAAGGGCCCCCCCCCGGGGGTCTTCCCCCTTTTTTGGGGGGGAGTAGAATGGCATTTGGGGCCCAGGTGTGCAGCTTTTGGTTTTCCCCCCCCTTTGGTGGGGGAAAAAATTTTCCCTGCCATTAAAATTTTTTGGGAGCCCAGGCGGGGCTCAGTCCTGGCGCTTTTTTTGGGCAAATGTCGGGCCCCCTTGACTGGGGAAAAAAAAGGGCCGGGGGCCCCGGGTCAAAAAACCCTTTTTGGGGTTTTTTTTGGGCCCCGTGGTTTTTTGGGGGGCCATGTTGCTTTTTTTGGGGGGGGGCCCCCCTTTGGGGTGGGGGGGGAAACCCCCCCGGACGCCCCCAATTTTGATCGGGCCCGGGGGCCGGGGGGAATTGTTTGCCTTTGACCCAAAAAACGTCGGCCCTTGAGGGGGGAAAAAAAAAACCCCCCTGACCCCGGGGGGGTCGCCCCCCCTTTTTTTGGTATTTTTGGGGGCGGGGCAGTTGGGGCATGGGGGCAGTTTTTGGGGCGGGGGCCCCTTTTTTTGTGGGAGAAATCCCTGATTTTAAAAATTTGGGCCCCCCAGGGGGGGGCCCCCACAGTTTTGGGCTTTTTGGGGGGGCCCAAAACCCCCGGCCCCCCCCCCGGGGGGAAAAGAAACCCCTTTGAGCCCCGGGCCCCCGGGGGTTTTTTGGTTTTAGGGTAGGCGGGCCCCAAAAAGTCCCGTGTGTTTTTTTCTTTTTGTCCCCCTTTTGGGGGTGTGGGAGAAACCCCTGGTTTTTTCCCTTTTTTTGGGGGGGGCCCTGCCGGTTTTTTTTTTTGGGCCATTGATGGCGAATGTTGGGCCCTTAATTGGGGAAAAAAACCGGGGGGCCCCGGGGGGTTCGGGGGCCCCTTTTGGAAAGAGTTGGGGGGGGCAGTTGGGGGAATGTGTGCTTTTTTTGGGGTGTGGCCCCTTTGGGGGGGGAAAAGAAATCCCGGACGTTTGCAAGTTAAAAAGTCTGGACCCATCTCTTTTTCCCCTGATGCCAGTGGGGGGGGAAGGGGGGGGCCCTTCACTAAAAAAGAAAGGGGGGGCCCCCCAGGTCGGGGGGGCCCCTTTTGGGGGGGGTTTTAGGCTGGCCCCGGGGGAGACGTGTATATTTTTTTTGACTGGGGCCCCCTTTTGGGTTTGGGGGAAAAAATTCCCCCCCCTTTTGTTTTTTTTTGAGTCTGGACCCTGCTTTTTTTCTGCCCCCAGTGAGGGCGAATGTTGGGCCCTTGACTAGTGAAGAAAGCCCTCCCCCCCCAAAAGGATCCATGGCATTTTTGGGGGGGGGGTAGGCTGTCCCGTTTAGGCACCTGTGATTTTTTGACGGGTGCCCCCTTTGGGGGGGAGAAACCCCCCCGGGACTTTGAAAATTTTAAAAATTCTGGACCCTGCCCCGGCCCCCTGATCCCTTTTTGATGAAAAATTTTGGGGGCCCTTTTAAAAAAGGGGAAAAAGGCCTGAGCCCCGGGTCAAAAAACCTTTTTGGTAGGGGGGGGAAAATTTGGGCTTTTGGGGGCCCCATGTGAAAAAGCTTTTGGCGGGGGCCCCCCCTTTGGTGTGGGAGTTTCCCCGGGGGACGTTTTCAATTTCGGGACCGGGGCTGGAGACATCTCTGGCTCTTTTGGGGGGGGCCAATGGGGGGCCCCCTTCCCCATTGGGGAAAAAACCCCCGGGGGCCCCGGGGGGGTCTGGGGCATTTTTGGGGGGGGGTAGGCTGGCCCGCTGAGCCCGTGTGCTTTTTTTTTGATTTTTCCCCCCCTTTTTGGTTTTGGGGGGAAAATCCCTACGTTTTCCCCATTTTTGAGTCTGGCCCCCTCTGGGATTCTGATGCCAGTGATGGCAAAAATGTTGGGCCCTTGTTGGGAAAAGGAAACCCCTTAGCCCCGGGATCCATGGCACTTTTGGTGGGGAAAGGTGGCCCGCTGAGGCACCTTTTGCAGTTTTTGATTTGGGGCCCCCCTTTGGTGTGGGAGAAATCCCGGGACGTTTGAAAATTTTTGATTCTTGACCCTGCTCGGAATCTGATGCCAGTGATGGATCCATGGCACTTTTGGTAGGGTAGGCTGGCCCGCTGAGTCACGTGTGCAGTTTTTGACTGTAGCCCCTTTGGTGTGGGAGAAATCCCTGAACGTTTGCCATTTTTGAGTCTGGACCCTGCTCGGATTCTGATGCCAGTGATGCTGAATGTCTGGCCCTTGATTCGGGAAGAAACCACTGAGCCCAGGGTCTGTGGGCCTTTTGGTAGAGTTGGCGTGGCAGTTGAGGCATGTGTGCAGGTTTTGGCTGTGGCCCCTTTGGTGTGAGAGAAATCCCTGCACGTTTGCAAATTTTGATTCTGGACCCTGCTCGGAATCTGATGCCAGTGATGGCCTGAACGTCGGGCCCTTGACTAGGGAAGAAAAGCCCTGAGCCCCTGGGTCTCTAAGCCTTTTGGTAGAGTAGGAATGGCAGCTGAGGCATGTGTGCACCTTTTGGCTGTGGCCCCTTTGGCTGTGGCAGAAATCCCTGAACGTTTGCAATTTTGGAGCCCAGGCTGGGGCTCAGTCTCTGGCGCTATTGATGGCGAAGTCGGGCCCTTGACTAGGGAAGAAAGGCCTGAGCCCCAGGATCCATGGCACTTTTGGTAGAGTTGGCGTGGCAGTTGAGGCATGTGTGCAGATTTTGGCTGTGGCCCCTTTGGTGTGGGAGAAATCCCTGGACGTTTGCAATTTTTGAGTCTGGACCCTGCTCGGATCTGATGTCAGTGGTGCGAATCGGGCCCTTGACTAGGGAAGAAAGGCCTGAGCCCCAGGGTCTGTGGGCCTTTTGGTAGAGTAGGAATGGCAGTTGAGGCATGTGTGCAGCTTTTGGCTGTGGCCCCTTTGGTGTGGGAGAAATCCCTGGACGTTTGCAATTTCGGAGCCCAGGCTGGAGCACAGTCTCTGGCGCTATTGATGGCAATGTCTGGCCCTTGACTAGGGAAGAAAAGCCCTGAGCCCCAGGGTCTTTGGGCCTTTTGGTAGAGTTGGCGTGGCAGTTCAGGCATGTGTGCAGAGTTTGGCTGTGGCCCCTTTGGTGTGGAGAAATCCCGACGTTCAATTGAGCGGCTGCGATTCTGCATGCAAGTCGGCCCTTGACTAGGGAAAAACCTGAGCCCCAGGGTCTCTCCTTGTAAGTGGTGGCAGTTGAGGCAGTGGCGTTTGGCTGGGCCCCTTTGGTGTGGGAAAATCCCTGGACGTTTCAATTTGGACCCAGTGGGATTCTGGGCATTGATGGCCAATGTCTGGCCTTGACTAGGAAGAAAGCCTAGCCAGGATCCATGCACTTTTGGTAGGGTAGCTGCCCGCTGATCACGTGTGCATTTTTGACTGTAGCCCCTTTGGTTGGGAGAAATCCCTGAACGTTTGCCATTTGAGTCTGCCGCTCGATCTGGCCAGTATGGAATCGGCCCTTGATAGGAGAAACCTGAGCCCAGGGCTGTGGGCCTTGAATTGGCGTGGCAGTTGAGCATGTGTGCATTTGCTGTGGCCCTTTGTGTGGGAGAAATCCCGACTTTGCAATTTTGGACCGTGGATTTGGCCATTGTGGGAATGTCGGCCCTTGAAGGAGAAAGGCTGAGCCCGGGTCTGTGGGCCTTTTGGTAGGTTGGCTGCGTGAGCATGTGCAGTTTTGGCTGTGGCCCCTTTGGTTGGGAGAAATCCCGAGTTGCATTTTGATCTGGACCCTGCTCGGAATCTGATGCATGATCGAAGTCGGCCTTGACTAGGGAGAAAGCCCTGAGCCAGGTCTCAACTTTTGAGTTGCTGGAGTTGAGGCATGTGGAGATTTTGGCTGTGGCCCCTTTGGTGTGGGAGAAATCCCTGGAC
>CM067102.1:5364443-5389902 GCA_034008185.1 Gorsachius magnificus | reverse complement strand
TAAGAACCCCCCCCGGGGGGGGAAAAAAGCTCAAGGAAAGCCCCCCCCGGCCATTTCGGGAAAGGGTTTTCCTCCCCAGCAAAATGCCCAAAATTTTGGGGGGGGAAACTCCCATTCCCCGGGGGACCCTTCCCTGCCCACTTAAAACTCCAAGACCTGGGGTTAAAAAATGGGAAGGGGGAAAAACCCCCCACCCTTTTGGACGGAAAATTCCCTGTCCCTTGGGGGCTTTCCAGGTCTGGCTTGCAGAAGGGCCTGGGGTCTGTTCAGGCAGCCCCCGGCCAGGCATCAAGGGCTGTCAGCGCCTTCCTTGGCGTCCCAGCGATGCCGCTGGGGCAGGGCGCTTCTGGACGGTCCTCAGGGCCCTGCGGGCTCATGGGATGAAAGGCCCTGAGCTCAACCTGGCAGCACTGCAGCAGTGGGGAGCAGAGGACTCCGCACTACCCGGGCCACCGCCCCAATGAGGATCAGTGGGGGGTCGCAAGGGGCTGAGATTCCCTTTGGAGAGGGGCTCTGGGGGTGCGCCACCCTGCTATGCCGGGGAGCCCCTTGTTGCCGGGGGTTTCGGGGCCTAACTAAAACACATAGGGTGGGGGCCATGCAGCCCTGGAAACTGTGGGGGCAAAGGGCCAGGCTGACATGGGCGGGTGTGAGAGGCACCATGACCGGCCTCCCACAGGCCGGCCAGCAATCATTTTGGTTTTCCCAA
The DNA here is from genome assembly GCA_034008185.1 of Gorsachius magnificus. NCBI lineage: Eukaryota > Metazoa > Chordata > Aves > Pelecaniformes > Ardeidae > Gorsachius > Gorsachius magnificus. Next base: position 5,389,193 of record CM067102.1, on the reverse strand, counting down.
AATTCTCCCAGACCAAAGTTCGCCCAAAGAACTCACCATGTGCCCTTTACCAGAAGGGGCCCCCCTCAGGTAAAACCCGGGTGCCCTTTTCCCCCCCCAAATTCCCTCCAGCCAGCGCCATGCGGTGAGGAGAAACAACGAGCCCAAACTGTTTCTCGGTGGCCTCAGTGGCAGACAAAACATCCAGCCATGATGGAAAAGCTTGGTCGGTGTTGCCAACCTCTGTTTCAATGGATGATTCTTGACGCCCTGTCCTCTCCTTCCTTCAGGGCTGAGGACTCCTCATTTCCCACCTGGCTCTCACCCTGAAATTTCTAGACCTTCCCTTCTGTCTGTCTACACATTGCTAGCTGTTTCTTGAAAGACAAAGCCATGGGCTGATGCAGACTCCTCTGGGTGTCCTCTTGCACCACAAGGATACCCTCATGAATGAGACTTCTTGTTCATCACCTCTAGTCTGAACCTTCCAAGCTGCACTTTCTGGAGGTCTCCCTCTCTTCCCACTACCAAGAAAAGCTCCATCATCTCTGAGACTACCCTTCAAGCAGTTGTCAGGTGCCACTGTGGAGGCCAGATACTTTGCTTCATCAAGCTAAAGAACCACAGGTCCCTCAGCTTCTCCACACAGGCCCTAAACCCCATCCTGGCACATGTCCTATTAGAACCTCTCCAGCTCCTCCCCATTCCTTCAGGCTGGGGAGCCCCACAAGGAGACTACACAGTCCAGATGTGGCCACACCAGTGCTGAGTCAAGTGGGATGAGAACTCCCTTCCCATGCTCCCCCTCATGCAGCCCAGTGTGCAGCTGCCTTTGTTCATGGTGAGCATGCACCACTGGCTCATAGGGCGTTCCTCTTCATGACCAGACCCTTCTCCTCAGGGGCTCTCCTGAGCTGCTCAGGTCCAAGACTGGCCTAATTTTTGGAGTTAATCTACCCCTGATGCAGGATTTGCCGCTTTTCCTTATAAAACTTCATGAGGTTTCTACTGACTGAATCCCAAAGATTTTCAAGGTCCCCCCGGAGTGAAGCTCTGTTTGGACAGCTTCTAATGTGGTCATACAGATGGCTCAGCCTGACACGTGGTGCCTCTGACGAGAGAATAGCATCCGGAATGACAGGATGCTACTGATAATAGAAGGAGGTACTAGATTAATGGATTTGCTAACCAAGGTAGGAATTGCCATGGTGAGAATCTCAGAAGCACCAAATGAGGGCACAAAGGAAGCCAAATGAGGGACAGGGAGAAAAGTGTAGAAAGAGAGATGGGCTGTTGGCATGGGAGGGTACAAAGACGGTCAAGGGGAAGAAACTGTGAGTGGGCAAAAAAGGAAACCATAGGAAAAGTTGAAGTCTAGCAAGTAAGCAGCCCTGCGTCTGAGCAACAATGCCTGCAATCATAGAATCATTTGGTTTTCATAGACCTTTAAGGTCACTGAGCCCCAACCGTAACTGGGAAGAGAAAGCCAAAGATGATCATCTGACAAGACTTCTTTCTGGCTGACTTCCACGGTCATTGTGAACCCAAGTTATTTCCCTCCCATCATGAAGGCAAGACCCCTGGTGTGTGGAAGCACAGAATCATTCAAGCTGGAAGGGACTGCAGGAGGTCTCTAGGGCAACCCTTGCTCTCAGCAGGCTCAGCTCTGAGTTCAGAGGAGCTTGTTCAGGGGCTTGTTCACTTTGGGCTTGGAAGGCTGCAAGGATGGAGATGACACAAGCTCTCTGGGAAATCTGATCCAATTTGACTCCCTTGATGGGGAAAAAGTTTTTCCTCATGTGTTTCAGCTGGAATAGGAAAGATGCCCATTGGCCCTCATCCTCCGTCATGCTCTACAGGGAAAAGCCTGGCTCCATTTCCTTGCTGATACCCAAGAAGGCATGGGAAGGCTGTTGTCAGGTCTTCCCAAAGCCTTCTCTTCTCCTGGCTTTGCACCTTTGCGGCAAAGGTGACCAATGGCATCTTGGGATGCATTAGAAAGACAACTGCCAGCAGGTGGGTGGAGGTCATCCTTCCTCTCCACTCATTGGAGCTCACTTCCCGCGGGGTTTTCTACCCTACCGCCTCACTCGCACTGCAGCCAAAGCTGCCCTCCACATCTTCTGCAAGTCCTGCCTTGTCTTTTTGTGAAACACGTATCCAGGAGAGCATTCACCAATATCAGATCAGGGATCACCTGCCACCTTCTGTTTTACCAAGGTCTTCTAGCAGAGGTCCATAACCTTCAAAGCCCCCAGTGACTACCAGGGCCTAAAATTGTTTCCCTTCCCTCAGCCGTCTAAGGGAGACCTCATCCTCTTCCTCACCTTCCTCAGCTGATGTAGTGATCCTGACCAGATGACATGGAGGAGTTGGAGATCCACAGAACAGTAAAACTGAGTAGATCCAGACCTGCACTGTGCTCTGCTCCATGTAGCGCTTGGTCTTCCAACTGCAGGATAAATTTGTTTATAACAGAGAAGTCTGAAGGAAGATCCCACCTGCTACTGGCAACTAGGCCATCTGCATGTCCTTGCCTTTATCAAAACCAGCATAAAAAATCTCCCATGTGAGCATCCTCTTTGTGGGGCAGTAGAAATGATAACGGGAATTGTTTTCCTTATAAGGAAACACTGACAGACCTCCCAGGAGCAAAATGGGATAACACTTCAACGGCTGAGATCTACACGGCTTGCTGCAGCATGATCAAAGGCACTTGGTGCAAAACAACAGCCAAGTCTGCTGCTGGCCTATCAGGGATTCTGGTAGATGTGGCCTCACAGCCGTGTTCTTCCCCCTGGCCCATGAGATCCTGAGGCACAGCTGACCTCACCATAGCATCCCCACCCATCTCCTCCTTGTGGGAGGTAAAGGTGAGGAGGTTAGAGTGTGGGTATGAGGGCTTTGGGGTTTAGGTGTCAAGGGTGGGGTTTAGGGATTAGAGCTCTCCTTTCAGGGTTGGGGTTTAGGCAGAGGCTTAGGGAGAGGGTTTGGTGTTCTGCTGAGGGTGTCTGGTTAATGCTTAGGCTGTGGGCCAGCTTTGTGGGTTAGAGTTTTTCTTGGGGCTTGGGTCAGAGCTAGGATGGAAGCTATCACTTAGCACTTCCCTCACATCATCCCTTTTTTTGACATGGCCATATCTTTATGGGACATACAATGGCACAGCACCATGGCCCTCCAAGTGCCAGACCCCAACCGATACACAGCGGCCCCAAGGGCACAGCCGTACCACTGCAGTTCTTCTGCAGCTGGGCCCAGAGGGGGCTCACCACCCCAAGGCCAAAGCTGGGCAGCTGCAGTGAACTCCCTTCAGCTGATGCATGATCTTTGCCAGGAATGGGATTCATCCTGCCTAATCTGAAGGGTTGGACTAAGTCACCCAAACAGAATGATCTCCATTGATAAGGCTGTTTACCAAAGCCCTCCTATGTGGGGCCATGAGAGACTTTTCTCTGGAGCTGCAACCCAGGTGGGCAGTTCCTAATCTCTGTCACTGCAAGGCATTCGTGCCCCTAAGGGGCAGGGCTTTGGACTGCTCTTTCTTGGATGGTGTGAGGTGCCTGTTGCCCCATTCCTCCAGCCTGTGTGTTCTTGGAAAAGAGAGTGTTGTGGGGGATGGTGTTCAAAGTCTTGCTGCAGTCCTGGAAAATGACACTGCCCTACCCTTACCCACAGATGCAGCCCTTTCATTATGGGAAGCAAAGAGGATGATCAGGCTCATCCTCTCAGTGGGTTCATCCACTCACCTTGTCTTTCACAAACCCAGAAATGCAATCCACGAGGACACACTCTGGGACTTATTCCTCACCAAGCGTGAAGCTAAGCAGCCTTTAGCTCCCCAGCTCCTCCTCTGGGGCTTTTTGAAAGGTGTGTGCAACACTTGCCTTTTGCCAGGGGAGTCCCCCAGTCTCCATGACCTCTTAGAGATGATGGAGAGTGGCCTCACTGTGACATTGTCTTGCTCTCTCAGCATTCTTGGATCTAACCCGTCCATTCCCATGTACTGATAAATGTCTGAGGTTGCTCAGGTAGCCGCTGATTTGATTCCTATTCCCCAGTGGCTGTTCTCCTCCAGAGTCCTGCCTCAAGGCAAAAAGGCCTGGGAGACCTTGCTGGGGAAGACTGAGGCAAGGAGGATCTCAGTCGAGATCTCAGATTGATCTACACCTGCACTTACTAAATTCAGCAGTGGCCACGCATTATATTTGTTTGTTCATTAACTGTTCCTGAAATAGCTGTCACAAATGGGCAATGGGTGCTTCAGGAACCACCATCTGTGGTAGCAGCAAATGTGGTTTCAGTGAAAGATGACGTGCTTTAACCCGGCTGGCAACTAAGCACCACGCAGCTGCTCTCTCACTTCCCCCCCCACCTCAGTGGGATGTGGGAGAGAATCGGAAAAAAAAGTAAGAGCTGTTGGTTGAGATAGAGACAGTTTAATAAGAGAAAAGAATAACAATAATAATAATAATAATGATAATGGTAAGAGAATATACAGAATATACAAAACAAGTGATGCACAACGCAATTGCTCACCACCCGCCGACCGATGCCCAGCCTGTCCCAAGCACCGATCGCTCTCTCCCCGACCAACCAACTCCCCCTGAGCATGACGTCCTATGGTCTGGGATAGCTCTTTGGTCAGTTGGGGTCAGCTGTCCTGGCTGTGCTCCCTCCCAGCTTGTTATGCACCTGGCCGAGCAGGAGAAGCTCAAAAAGTCCTTGAGTAGTCTAAACACTACTTAGCAACAACTGAAGACATCAGTGAGTTATCAACGTTCTTCTGGTACTAAATCCAAAACACAGCACTATGCCGGCTACTAGGAAGAAAATTAACTCTATCCCAGCCAAAACCAGGACATGTGCCACTAAAGATGAGGAAAAGGCTGAGATACTCAACGCCTTCTTTGCCTCGGTCTTTAATGGCCCGACGAGTTATCCCCAGGGTACCCAGCCTCCTGAGCTGGAAGGTGGGGACAGAGAGTGTAATGAACCCCCCATAATCCAGGAGGAAGCAGTCTTTGACCTGCTATGCCACCTGGACATCCACAAGTCTATGGGGCCGGATGGCATCCACCCAAGAGTGCTGAAGGAGTTGGCAGAGGAGCTTGCCAAGCCACTCTCTATCATTTATCAGCAGTCCTGGAGAACAGGGGAGGTCCCAGATGACTGGAGGTTGGCAAATGTGACGCCTCTCTTCAAGAAGGGCCGGAAGGAGGATCCGGGGAACTACAGACCAGTCAGCCTGACCTCAGTACCGGGGAAGATTATGGAGCGGTTCATCTTGAGTGTGCTCACCAGGCACATGGAGGACAATCAGGGGATCAGGCCCAGTCAGCATGGGTTCACGAAAGGCAAGTCTTGCCTAACCAACCTGATTTCCTTCTACGACCAGGTGACCCGCCTGGTAGATGAGGGAAAGGCTGTGGATGTTGTCTACCTGGACTTCAGCAAAGCCTTCGACACAGTCTCCCATAGCATTCTCCTGGAGAAGCTGGCAGTTCATGGCCTAGATGGATGTACTCTTCGCTGGGTTAAAAACTGGCTGGGTGGCCGAGCCCAGAGAGTCGTGGTGAATGGAGCTAAATCCAGTTGGCGGCCGGTCACAAGCGGTGTCCCCCAGGGCTCAGTTCTAGGGCCGGTCTTGTTTAATATCTTTATCAATGACCTGGATGAGGGGATTGAGTGTGCCCTCAGTAAATTTGCAGATGACACCAAACTGGGTGGTAGTGTTGATCTGCTGGAGGGGAGGAGGGCTCTGCAGAGGGACCTGGACAGGCTGGATCGATGGGCCGAGGCCAACTGTATGAGGTTCAACAAGGCCAAGGGCCGGGTCCTGCACTTTGGTCACAACAACCCCATGCAGCGCTACAGGCTTGGGGAAGAGTGGCTGGAAAGCTGCCTGGTGGAAAAAGACCTGGGGGTACTGGTTGACAGCCGGCTGAATATGAGCCAGCAGTGTGCCCAGGTGGCCAAGAAGGCCAATGGCATCCTGGCCTGTATCAGGAATAGTGTGGCCAGCAGGAGTAGGGAAGTGATCGTGCCCCTGTACTCGGTGCTGGTGAGGCCGCACCTTGAATACTTGAATACTGTGTTCAGTTTTGGGCCCCTCACTACAAGAAAGACGTGATGTTGCTGGAACATGTCCAGAGGAGAGCCACAAAGCTGGTGAGGGGTCTGGAACACAAGTCATACGAGGAGCGGCTGAGGGAACTGGGGGTGTTTAGTCTGGAGAAGAGGACGCTGAGGGGAGACCTGATCGCCCTCTACAACTGCCTGAAAGGAGGCTGTAGCGAGGTGGGGGTCGGCCTCTTCTCCCTGGTAACAGATGATAGGACAAGGGGGAATGGCTTGAAGCTGCACCAGGGCAGGTTTAGGCTAGACATTAGGAAAAACTTCTTCACCGAGAGGGTTGTCAGGCTCTGGAATGGGCTGCCCAGGGAGGTGGTGGAGTCCTCATCCCTGGAGGTATTTAAAAGAAGGATAGATGAGGTGCTCAGGGACATGGTTTAGTGGTGGGATGGCAGTGCTAGGTTAACGGTTGGACTTGATGATCTTAAAGGTCTTTTCCAACCGAGGTGATTCTATGATTCTATGATTCTATGTGTAAAAGTGCAACTTAACAAAGTTTGATGGCAAGGTTCACTTTGTTACTGCACAAAATATATGACAATGATTCAAAGTTACCTGGGTTATGCACAATATCGGTCACATACCAAAGGTCTGCAGTTCCTCAGAGGTCTCTCAGCCTTGAGGAGTAAACTTGAGAGGTGCCCCAGCTCACGGGGAAACCACCACAATGCAGCCAGGCTGCTTAGCAGGGAGTGCTCAGAGAAGGCTCACTGAGGCTGTCAAGTTTATAGGATAAAGTGGTTGAATTGCAGTCAATCACTTGCAATGAAAAGGTCTACAGGAGACTCCTTGCACCCACAAATTTGTTCCCTGACAAATGAGTCTTGGAAAAGTCACCCGCTATTGATGTGTTAATCGCATGCTTGTTGTTCCAGGCTCATAACATCAATGCTCAGTTTCACTCTGCTCTTTTCCAGGTTTTAAGAGAAGAGATTGGAACTGGAGAAGTTCTTCGTCCACTTATGGCTTAGGCTTTACCTCCTTTGGAGCCGGATCTAAATCACCACTAGTCTGGTCAAGGAGTCCAGTGCGTCTGTCACAGTAGGAACAACTCATTATGATGTCCTTGAGTTCCATTCTGAGTTTCAACTGAATATCTGTCTGTCAAACTTGGAGCATGCTGTCCTTGAAGACCAGCTCTGTTAAGCTCTGTTGCTCTGCCATGCTTCTGGCCATTGGATCCCCAGCTGTGGGCAGTGCTCAAGAGGAAAGACCTAACAGGGAGATCTATCTATTTATCTTCCATAACAGTCTTTCAGGGCAGGAGAAATGGTGTGTGGAGTTGGATTGTTGCAGCCCAAGCTGGCAGTCAGGAATTGCCCACCACAGAGTGCTGCAGAGCTCTGGGCACTCACCCCACAGCCACAGACCCTCTGAAGGGCACGGCACCTTCTGGAGGCGTGTGTCTGTGTGTGTGTGTGTGTGTGTGTGTGAGCCTCCCCATCATCCCCAGGGCTGGGGTCAGCCATGGTATGAGGAGACGGAGTTCAACATCTCCCTGTGTCTGCTGGTCTTGTCTCAGAGAGATCCTATTGCCCAATTCTCCGTGCCAATCCCTCTCCCAAGCACAAGACTCCTGACCTGAGGGCTCCCCAGGAACCTTCTGCTGCACCAGTGACAGAACAGCCTGCCCAAACTGGTGCATGCAGAACTAGGTCTGCTCTTGTCCAGGGATGTCATCTTGGGCATACCAAGAGTTTCAAAATTGCTCAAGCAAGCACAACATAACTACCATCAAAGCTAGAGCAGAATTTTTATTTTTCTCCTTTCTCTGTTTTAGCCTTGATCAAGGCATCAAGTCTCGACTGACAAGAAGCCACCCTGAGCGATGCGGTAGGAAGTGAGACAGGACAGGAGCACAGCCAAGAGAGCCGTGAAGGGAGCAGCTGAAAGCCGGTGCCTCCTGCATACGGGGTGGGCAAGTGTGGGCTGGAGAGCGGGAGGGCTCTGCTGCTAACGCCGGCAGCAGGTCAGCAGGAGGCCCTCTTCAGAGGTGGGAGAGGCGTCTGAGCCTTTCCAAAGGGCCTTTGTGATTGCTGTGAGCTGGGGCCCTGTGACAGTGGTGGTGAGGCGTTCAGCCTGCAGCTCTGCAGCAGCTAACACTGCCGCTGGAACAGTTTGGCTCGCGATGCTGCTGTGACTCTTTCATTCTGGGTACTCATTTCCTTGAGCAAGAATTATTTCTTTGCAGTTAGGTGACGGGGATCTTCTTGTACTGCTCTTCTCTTTCTGGAACACGTCCTGACATCCTCTTGCCTCCTCTTGCTGCTTTCTTTTTTTTTTCCTTCCTCCTTGTCTTCCTCATTCTCCTGTTGCCTCCAGTTACCTCCCCCTCCTTTTGCCTCCTCATCCTTCTCCTCCTCCCATTTCTTCCTTTTGTCCTCCTGTATCTTTCTGTTGCCTCCTGTTTCCTCAGGTTTCCTTCTGTTGCTTCTTTTCCTTTTCCATCCTGTTCCCTCCTCCTCCCTTTATCTCCAGGCCCTCCTCTTCTTGCCTCTAGTTTCCTCCTTTGCCTCCTCTTCACGTTGCCTCCCATTGCCTTATCCTCCTCTTCCTTCTCTTGCCTCCTGTGTCCTCCTCCCTCCTTCTTCTATCGCCTCCTCCTTCTCCTCCTGTTTCCTCCCCCTTCTCCTCTTGCCTCCAGTTGAGCTCTCCACTTCCTCCTATATCCTCATGTTTTTTTCCTCCTCCTCCTTTTCCCTTATGTTTCCTCCTGTTGCCCCCTATGGACTGCTCTTCTGGTTGCTTTCTCTTGCCTCCTCTTGCCTCTTTTTGCTCCTCCTCCTCTTTACTTCTTTTTGCCTCCTCTTCCACCTCCTGTTTCCTCCTCTTCCCCCCTCATCTTTCTCCTCCTCTTCTGCTTCCTGTTCCTCCTGTTTCTTCCTAGTCCTTTTGTTGCCTTCTGGTACCTCTTGCCACCGTCTCCTCTTTCCTTGTCTTTTCTTTTTACTTCTCCTCCTGTTGCCTCCTGTTTCCTTGTACTCCTGTTTCCTATTCTTGCTTCTCTTGCTTCTTCTTGCCTCCTCCTCCTCTTTTCTCCTATTTCCTCCTTCTATTGCCTCCTTTTGCTTCGTCCTCTTACTCCTCGTCTTTATCCTCCTCCTCTTCTCCCTTCTCCTTCTCCTGTCAACTCGACAGCCTTTTACTACATTTGCTTCTTCTGATCTCATCCTCCACTTCCTCCACTTCCCTGTTTTCCTCCTCCTCTTCTTCCTCCTTCTCTTCCTCTGCCTGTTGCCTGCTTTTGCCTCTTGTTGCCTCCTCAGTGTTTGGCCTCCTGTTAACTTTGCCTTGCCTTTGCATTGCCTTTTTTTTGCGTCTGCCTCGCCTCACCTCACTTCACCTTCCCCTTCCTTGCCTTGCCTTCTCTTGCCTGTCCTTGCCTTACCTTGCTTTTCCTTCCCTTGCATTTCTTTCCCTGCCCTTCCCCTTCCTTCCCCTTCCTTGCCTTGCCATGCCTTCCATTCCTTTCCCTTCCCTTCCCTGGATTTCCTTCCCTTTTCGTTTCACAAATCCTTCCTCTCCCCAGCTACAAGGCTTCACAGCCCATCTCAGTGGTGCAGGAGCAGTGGGCAGTAACCCAGCCCAAACAGAGCAGAGGAGCCCTGACAAGTGGTCATGCTCAATGCTGCAGAGGAAGGCAAAAAACCCCTGGGGACCAGTGCCAATCTGCCCCGGGGGAAAATTCCTTCCTGACCCCAGAGCTGGCGATCAGCTGTGCCCTGAGCATGCGAGCAAGACCGGCCTCCTCGTCCCACAGGCTGCTCCTGCCTCCCAGAAGATGCCCAACCCCTCTTCTCCCTCAACCTGGAGCCATCCTGGGGGCTTCTGAGAGTGGCAAAATGTTAGCGGCTTAATCTGCTTTGGCAGCCAGAATCCTTCCTGCCCCTGGCAGGACATCAAGGGGTGCTCCAAAGCACTGGGCCCCCCTGCAACGCCCCTGCATCCCATTTCTTACGGCTGCTGCCCCTGGCTCCGCAGGGGATGGATGAGGACGGCAGCTCTGCAGTGCTCCTCAAGAAGGCATGCCCTTGCTCTGGCTGCTGCTCTCCAGCTGCACAGGGTTTCCCTCCACCCCATGAGCATGAAGCGTTGCCCCGCCGGGAGCTGGCCTTGCAGCTCCTGCTGTGCTGGTACTTGTGATGTCACTGGTGGCCCTGTAGCTCCTTGTGATGTCACCTGTTCCTGAGTAGGTGATTGGGCAGAAGCATGCCCCGGGCTTGTTGTGTCAGGCATTATGCAGCCGCCACCTGGGCCATGGTGGGAATTACGCAGGTGCCACCTCAGCAGGGCTGGGCCCTGGGTTCCTGCTCGCAGACGAGTCGCCAGTCCGCTGAGTAAATAAGTGGTTTATTTCTGCGACATGCAGAGCAGCTCGAGCTGGGTGCCTCCAAGGAGGGACCCCTCCTGCAGGTCGCAGACCCCAGTTATACCCGTACAGACAGATTTCCCGGAACGTACCCTTCACCCCCCGATCCCCAAGTCCAAGCACTTCATTCTGGTCGGTGGTCTCTTGATTTCTTTACTGGTTTTCTTGGTTGCTGGGCTGTCTGCCTTCTGAAGTTACCTCACGTGCTTGGAATTGTTTCCTCAGTCCTTTCCTTCTTCATTCTGCTCGCCTCTGCCAGTTTCAGCTCATTTTCTGTTTGCAGCATGAGCTTTATCAGAAAGTGTCCTCTGGGTCAGCTCTTGCGGCCTAAGGCTTCAGCTCCTTGAGCTTCCTTTAGCTGAGCAACGCTCTTAATCCTAACAATTCCCCGCTGCGGTGGGGTGACCCTGGCTGGACGCCAGACACCCACCAAAGCTGCTCTATCGCTCCCCTCCTCAACTGGACAGGGGAGACAGAAAATCTGTGGAAAGGCTGGTGGGGTGAGATAAGGACAGGGAGAGATCACTGACCAGTTACTGTCACAGGCAAAACAGACTTGACTTGGGGAAAAAATAATTTTAATTTATTGCCGATCAAATCAGAGTAGGATAATGAGAAATAAAAACTGAATCTTAAAACACCTTGCCCCCACCCTCCCTTCTTCCTGGGCTGAGCTTCACTCCCCAATTTCTCTGTCTCCTCCCCTCCAGTGGCACAGGAGGGTGGGGAACGGGGGTTGGGGTCAGTTCATCCCATGCTGTCCATGCCGCTCCTTCCTCCTCAGGGGAGGACTCCTCACACTCCTGCCCTGCTCCAGCCTGGGCTCCTCCCACAGCAGGCAGTCCTCCACGAATTTCTCCCATGTCAGTCCTTCCCACGGGATACAGCTCTTCAGGAACTGCTCCAGCGTGGTCCTTCCCATGGGGTGCAGTCCTTCAGGAACAGACTGCTCCAGCGTGGTCCCCACAGGTCCTGCCAGCAAACCTGCTCCAGCGCAGGCTTCCCACGGGGTCACAGCTTCCTTGGGGCACCCCCTGCTCTGGTGGGGGGTCCTCCCCGGGCTGCAGGGGGAGATCTGCTCCCCCGTGGGCCCCCCACCATGGGCTGCCCCAGGGGCTGCAGGGGAATCTCTGCTCCCACACCTCCTCTCCTGCCCTCACCTGGGGGTCTGCAGGGCTGTTCTTCCCACATTTCTCACCCCTCTCTTTGGCTGCAGATGCACAGGTTTTTCCTTTTTTAATTTCCTTTTCTTAAATACGTTATCACAGAGGCGCTGCCACTGACACTGATGGGCTCGGCCTTGGCCAGCGGCCGGTCCATCTTGGAGCCGGCTGGCACTGGCTCTGTCAGCATAGGGGAGGTTTCCAGCAGCTTCTCACAGAAGCCACCCCTGTGGCTGCCCCCACTACCAAAACCTCCCACGCAAACCCAATTCACCAACACAGGGAACTGCAGGCACAACTGGAACCACTCTGAGAGACCAGGCAACATCTGGGGACATCTTCTTGGAACTCGTGGGGAAATTCCTTTGGCCAATTGAAATGACAGCACATGCCAAAATTTAGGAGAAGTGAAGCATTTGCTACTCATGATGTTCAGAGCTTCAGCACCCACAACAGTAACTTGGAAAGACAAATCAAATGCCTTCCTCCCCTCCTCCCCCTGTCCCTTGCTCCTTCTCTCCCCAACTGTTATTGCTGAGCACGATGTCCTATGGTGTGGGATACCCCTTTGGGCAGTGGGGGTCAGCTGTCCCGGCTGTGTCCCCTCCCAGCTTCTGTCCCACCCCCAGCCTAGCTGCTGGTGGGTCAGCATGCGAAAGGGAGAAGGCGCTGATGCTGTGCAAGCACCGCTCCATGACAGCAAAAACATCGGTGAGTTACCAGGACTGGTTTGGTCACAAACCCATCACGCAGCACCACATGGGCTGCTATGAGGAGAATTAACCCCATCCCAGCCAAATCCAGGGCAGCAAAGCCCATCCTACTGGTGTCAGGCCAGCGACACTCAGCAGAGAGGAGTGTTTGGGTGCACTGGAGGGGCTGCTGCACCCCACAGGCCTTCGATCCCAGCTCCTGTCACTGCCCAACCGCAGCCAACCCCAGAGCCCCCCTGCCCAGAGGGGCTCCAGTAGCAGAGATGTGTTGGTGCAGGGGGCAGACGGGGTTTTTGGAGAAGGACTGTGGAGAGGGGGCGTGGCTGTTCCCCAGGACACAAGGGGAAATCCCTCACCCCCTTCCCCAGCTGTGCTGCCTCCCCGCTGGTGTCACAATGCACCTCCCAATGATGCGGGCTGATGTCACAGGGGGATGCCCCACATCACAGGGAGGTCTCCCTGGTGTCGTGGCAAGAGCCGTCACTTCCCGGCAAGGCCTGGGTGCTGCTGGGCACTGCTCAGGGGCTCCCCACTGCTGCCCTCCGGAGCTGCTCCACAGCCAGGAACGGTGTTGGGAGGCAGCGGGGCTGCGCTGGGGGACCCTCGCTGGCAGGCAGGACCCTCGCCGCAGGCAGGACCCTCGCCGGCAGGCAGGACCCTCGCTGGCAGGCAGGACCCTTGCTGGCAGGCAGGACCCTTGCTGGCAGAGCAGGGCCACGTCGGAGAGGAGTTGTGGGCGAGGAGCTGCAAAGAGCGTCCCTTTCCCTGAGCTGAGGACACGCAGCAAGCGCGATGGAGGGCTGCTGCACCGTGGCCATCAGCCTGGAGTCGATCCGCTCTTTCCCCACGCTGCTGCAGCTCTCCACCAAGGATAAGGGGTTTGGGAGCTCCTTCCCGAGGGGCCGCAGCGGGGCTATCCACGGTCAAAAGCTGCAGCTGCTGGGCTGTGTGGGTGGCTGGACAGGGCTGGGGGTTACCGCCAGAGCCCTCCCTGAGGGTCCCATGGGCTCAGGGGACAATGTGGCAACCCAGAATCCCGGCTGCCCTGAGCCCCAAGGCTCTCGTGGGAATGGCTCAATCCCCTCGCGACGATGGGGGGGTGGGGGGGAGTGTTCATCCAGGGCCAGCTTTCCCTGGGAGCTGGTACCTCTTGGGGTTCTGGCTCTGGGATGAAGAAAGGGGTCCTGCATCCCTGGGGCTGGAGTGTGTCCTTCAGCTCCCACAGGGCTCTCACGAGCCAGCTGGAGACGCCTCTGATGTAAATGTGTCCTTTCCCCTGAACTAGCATCCTTTGGGAGAACCTCTGTTCCTTCCTACGGGATCCTCTTGTGCCACCAGGCTGGCAGATCATGTCCTGGGCTGCCACCCCTGTCTGGGGGTTAGATGGCCACAGCCCTGGTCCTGAGCCCTTCCCACATCCCTGTTTCTGCTCCAGCCCTGCCCCAGGAGCAGAGGAAGGCTGGCAGTGTGAAACTGGGGCACAGCCCAGCGCCGCAGCCCTGGCAGTGTTTGTCTGGGCTGTTGCTGGACCCCTGCATCGTCACGGCCTGGGCGAGGAGCTTGCCGAGAGGCTGGGAGCTGCCTGGCCCGGAGCCTGACACCTCTTTCCCTTGCTTTGCAGAGGTTGTGGCTATCTGGGATGCTGTGTCGGAGTACATCCTGGGACAGCTGAAGCTGGACAAGGTGAGCTGGCGTCTTGGTCCTCCTTTGCCCTGGGGAGCCTGGGCCCCGGGGAGGGAACCCTCCCTGAGCATCGTGGCAGCACACCGAGATGACCCCATGCACCCAGAGCTGCTGCTTGGTCAGCCAGGAGAGAGACCGAGTCCAGCTCTATCTGAGAGAGCATTGGCACGCGATAGGGCTTCACCCTTCGCTGTGGTCAGAGCGGAGAGAGCAGGCAGAGAGACTGGGGACTGAGCTGGGTCCGTGGCAGGGATAATCCCTGGGAATCAGTCCCAGGGGTATTCCCTCTGCTGGAAATGCCTGGGATCTTCTCTAGCTAAGGGACGTTAGCAAATATTTTGAGGAGGGGAAGAAAACAAATGGAGAACATGGGCCTTTTCCCAAGCTTCCACTTTTCCCATCTCTAAAGCACTCACTCCTCAGCCTTTTTGTCTTTTTCCTGAGCAGGGTGTCCTGATCACAGGACTTGGGACCTTCTTTATGGTCCGAGACCGATTCCAAGGCGAAGAAGGGGTGTATGCGGTTCGAAGACCCATCTTCCAACTGGACATGGATATGTTATGCATGGAGGAGCTCGTGTTCCCCACAGTGGTTATCCCTGGTGAGACGGCAGCAGCCACCCTCCGCTCTCCCCCCTCCATGTCTGGGGGTGGGGTGCATGCTCTCTGCTCTTTGGGAAGGGCTGGGAGCAGCAGAGAATTGCCTCCAAAGGCCAGGGATGGCTTGAGCTCCCCCAAACCAAACCACTCCCCAAGAGCTCTTCTTAGAAACGACCTTTTCTGTAGCATTTTGTTATGAACCCTAGATGGAAATTTGGCCTGCTGTGGCAGTGACGCTGTTCCTCCTTGCAGACGATGTCACGATCAAGCCACTGAACTACAGGTGGCTATCGCGAGCCACCTCCTTCCCGCAGCACGTGGTGGAGGGCTGTGTGCAGGAGACCGTGCTCCTGTACTCTTTCCAACTGAGGAACAGGCAGCACCTCTCCTTCGCCTTCAAGGACATTGGCGTTCTGTCCTGCAAAGACGACGTCCTGTGCATGCGGTTTTACTACGACTGCGTCACAGGGCTGGAGAGCAAGGCCGGCCGGCTCGCACTGCTTCGCTCTGTAAGTTGCTCGGGTTTTGAGGCAGCTTCAATGCCTTTGGGGAGCCTCTTGAAGGGTGAGCAACCCAATCGCCGCTGGCCAGCCTGGATGGGGCAAGGCCAGTCAAACGCCTTTCCCCATGCTCACTCCCACTGGCTTCTCCAGCAGCAAAGACAGTTTCTTCTCAGGTTCTGGATCCTTGCCCTACAAAAGGCCTGGCAGTTTTATTGCACAGTCCTCATGTTTGCTGTGCAGCTTCTCCAGACCAGAGCAAGGGCTATGGTTCCAAAGTTCATGGAAGACTCTTTGGGAGAGGGGTTTGGAGAAGTGGCTTTCTTTGGAGCAGGAGACAGCTCTGCTTCCTTTGGGAGCCAAGAGAAAAGTGCCCTGGAAACCTTCTAACAGCTCTGTCTCACTTGGCAGAGGCTGTGGGCGCCGGGTGCAGCTCTCTCCGGTGGAGCGACCACCGCTCCGGGGATGCAGGATGCTCCTGCCCACGCGTTCCCGAGGTGAGTGCGTTTCCTCCGCAGCCCTCGGCCGACCGCTCGGGCGGCTTCCCAGCTCCTGCTCAGCAGCGTGTGTCCTTGGGGCTCGACACTCAGCATCGACTCAGGGATCGATGCTGCAGTGCCTGGTTTCTGGTTAACCAATGCTGAGTTTGGGCTACGCCTGTCTTCTCCTGGAGTGACCGGGCACCGTGATTGTGTTTCTCACGCCCACCCTGCCATCCTACCCGTCAGAGAGAACCAACTGCCCACCGGGAGGACTTTGAGATGCATTTTCCGGTGCTGGGGGGAGATTGCCAATAAAAGCTGTGCGTGGCCACAAAGGAAGAGGGGTGCCATGGCTCACACAACAGTCAGGAGGATTAGTGCTGGGAAGCTGCAGGGGGCAGGGGATCACCCTTCTTCAAGCCTCTGTCATCGTTTGCTTTCCAGGTTTCAGCTGACTGTGACCAGC
This sequence comes from Gorsachius magnificus, assembly GCA_034008185.1. NCBI lineage: Eukaryota > Metazoa > Chordata > Aves > Pelecaniformes > Ardeidae > Gorsachius > Gorsachius magnificus. The sequence continues at coordinate 5,373,107 of CM067102.1, read as the reverse complement.
AGAGCGGTGGCCAAGGCTCTGTCCAGCCGGCCCAAGGCGGCTGCAGAAAGGCGCAGGAGCAGAAGAAGTACGGGGATGGCTCTCTGCTGCCCAGGTCAGGCCCTGCCCCACGCTGGGTGACCACCGCCCGGTGAAAACGCACTCTCCACGGGGCTGCTCTGAAGAGCTTCCTCCTTCCCCAGGTGCTGAGGGGCGCCTTGAGAAGCTGCTGCAGAGGCGGGCGAGGCTTTCCCTCCCCGTGCTGCCAAGCCAGGAGCCAGGCAACAGGCAGCAAGACATGGGGAAGAAGACTTCTGCCAGGTGAGACCCTTGTGGGAGGGGATGAAAGGGATGCTTGCACCCATGTAGGAGAGACATCCCCTTTGGACAGTCTGGCTGCAGCGACTCGGGAAGGTCCCTGACACATGTCCCATGGTTTTCATGAGCTCGTTTGCCCCATCACAGGCCCCTTAGTGGGGGAGGCACCAGATGCTGAGTGCACCCCACATCACTTGGCTTGAGCTTACACAGACCTGAGTCCTCTCCCATCCATCTGATGGGGCTCAGGAAAGGCTCCCCCTTGCCCTGGGAAGCGGCCCCACCTCCCCCGCTTCTTCTGCCAGCCTGGGGAGCCTTGATACCAGACCAACATGGGAGACCAAACTGCCCCGTGCTCATGTCGACTCCTCCTGGTGTCTCTCTGCAGCGTGCTCCCCCCATGTCCAGGCAGCTCCCCCAGCACGAAGGAGGCAGGCAGGCAGGCGCCAGCTCCTCCAGCCAAGCCCACCGCCGCACTCCCGTCCTCTGAAGGCTGCAGGAGAGCGTTGCAGGTACGTGCTCTGCCTCGCCGTAACTGCCGTGCTCTCTGAGACTCGGCAACGCCGCTTTGTGCAGAGAGCCATCCTGAAAGGATGCCTTGGCGTGTGTTCATTGTGACCTGTCTGTCACCTCCTTGGGATCTTCTTCATGAAAAGGAAGGTGCTGCACACCCTTCCCGCCTGATCTTGCCCCCTGGGCTGTCATGAAACACTTCCTTCTGGCCAGGGGCTATGAAAAATGTACAAGTCCTTTCTAGGTCGTTGACAGTGGAGGGCTTTGGTCACTCAGCTGTGTTTGCCGTGCATTGAGGAGCCTGGTGTGACTCCACAGCCCCTGATCCTTTAGGGGCAAAGCGCTGCCGACCGACCGGCTGAGGCAAGGGGCGCCAACAGGGTCAGACCCGAAGGAAGCCCCTCCAGGAGCTGAGACTAATCCTGCCTGCTGCTGCGTTTCCGTCCCCTCCAGGAGGTCCGGCAGCTGTCTGCAGACTGGCAGCTAATGAAGACCCAGTGGCAGGAGCGGCGACAGCAGGCGGAGGCAGAACAGGCAGCGAGGGAAGCCTGGTCTGCGGGGGACGACCGACAGCCGCCCCAGGTACGGGCAGTGAGTGACACCGCTGAGAGCAGCAGCGATGCTCTGTGCCGGGGCGGCCGGGGCGGCAGGTCTGCAGGGGGTGGGAGCAGGGCTGACACCCAGCTGCAGGGCAGGGGTTTGCCTGCTCCTCCCCGCGAGGGAGAGATCGGCAGCAGGATCCGAGGGCCAAAAGCAGCCATCAGCTGTGATGCTGGGCACACCGTGCTGAGTCTCCCGGCTCCCAGGTCCTGCTGCGGGCTCCGGTCAAGAGGTCCTCTGGGAAACAGCACCTCTGCTTGCCGCCTGGATTGCTGAGAGTGCCTCCTCTTTGACAGGACCTCGGCACGGGAGGCACTTGGGTTCCTCACCCTCCAGCCCAGCCCAAGAGAAAGGAGGCCAAGGCGAGGTGGAGAAGGGCTGAAAACCCTCTCCCGGCAGAGGAGATGGCAGCCGCAGCCCAGCTGGAGAGTCTCCATCCTGAGTAAGTGTGCGCCGGCTCTGGCCACAGCCTGGGGCAGTCGAGCAGCCGTGACCCCGCAGAGGTGTCCAGGACCCCCCTGTCCCTGCGTCCTGGGGTCGCACAGGACACCCTCTGATGTCTCCTAACACGGGCATGACCTGGGTTACCCCCACAGCCAGGGCCCAAGCCTCACCACAGGGTGAAAGGGGGGGTACCCGCGGGAGCGGGTGGGTGCAGAGGCTGGACGAGGGCAGAGGCAGAAGGGGTCTCCGGCAGGGGCTGAGGGATGGTGTTTCCCTGTTGTTGCAGGCACCTTTCCCCACGAGCGGCCCAGGTCCTCAGAAGGCTGGAGCCGCACCAGGTCCGGAGGGACATATTCAAGAACGTCGCTGAGATCAACAGGCGGCGTCAGGAGCAGCAGAGGCAGCTCCCCTGGTAACTCTCTCCAAAAAGGGATGGTGCTTCTCCGGCTGCAAGGCCCATCCCTCCACTGAGGGCAGCCCTGGGGGAAATTCCTCTGTCGCCCCTCGCGAGACAGAAGCAGGTTCCGGAGGCTGGCTTTGGGCTGGACCTCCCTGACACCCAAGGGGACTGCCTGGGCGCCCAGAATTGGCTTTCCGTGTGGGATGGGAAAGTCCTGGCTGAAGGCAGGGGGATCCCTCTGATGGCTGGCTCTCCCCTTCCCAAAGCAGAGAGCGTGTCCTTCCCTTGTGGAGTCCTGGGCCAAGACACCTTGCCCCGCGGGGGGACACTCAAGGTCTTGGCCCACCCTGACTCAGCCCCAGGCTGATCGGCTGCACCTGGGACCTTCTCATGGGCTTGGGCACAGGGGCTTCTCCCACTTTGCAGGCACCTTGAGGCTTCATGGCAAGCAGATCCCATCACAGGTGGCCCGAGCTGCGCCCGCAGGATCTCTCTGCCTTCTCCCTGTTCATCCGATGACGCACTTCTCTTTCTTCCTCCCTAGCACGAGGTGCTGGCACCGCAGCAGAGGGGAAGGTGCCGGGAGCGGTGGCTGCAGCAGTGGCGCTTAGCCAAGGGGCTGGGAGGCTTCTCATCTGCCCAGCTCCTCCTCAAACCACAAAATAAAGAGCTCTGGGGCTGGTGCCAGCCGGAGTGACTGGCCTGTGCCTGGGGACGGATGGGTCTAAAGGATTATACACACGCCATGGGTGATCCCAGAACTGCTCGTAGGGGCGGGAGGGAAGAAAGTCCACGCACATCCCACAGCTGGAAGCCGCGTAGCCCCACGCCTGCACATCCCAACAGACAGGCAGCAGGACCGAGGAGGCTCTCGCACTCTTCCCAGGAAACCAGCAGAGCTGGTGCCTGCACGCTCGTGCATGCAGCGTGGAGACCCACCAGCAGGGGGCTGTGACCACACGGGGACACGGAGGTGTGGCGGGTGGGTGGCACAGCGGGAGGGCTGCGGTGGAGGGAGACGGGCTCTGCAGGAAGGCCCGTCTGGGAGGGCGAGGAGCTGGACTGGCCTCCTGCTCGGGGTGGGACAGGAGCCAGCTTGTGGGTCAGGATCAGCAGGCAGACCAACGTGGGTGCCGTGTTAGCAGGGATCTGCTAGAGACCTCCTCTTCGAGGAGAGTCGAGGAGGCCTTCTCAAACAAGTGAAAGCAGCCTGACATTCACAGGCCCTGGTCCTCACGGGGACCTGAACCACCCTGGTGCCTGCTCAAGGAGGGCTCAAGCAATCTCGGAACCTTCTGGAGCGTGTTTCCTGGCACAGGTGATGGAGGTGCCAAGAAGGAGAACAGGAGAGGTGCCCGAGGACTGGAGGATAGCCAATGTCACTCCATCTTCAAAAAGGGCAAGGAGAACCCGGGACTACAGGCGGCCAGCCCAAGGCACACTTGCTCTGCCCCCTCAGGGCTCCCTCCAGGTGTCCCTGGGGCTCCAGGGGAACCTGATGTCAAACAGGCTGAAGTCATCCCTGATGTTCCCTCCCTCTGCTGTGGAGACACTCTCCTGCAGTGCCAATACTCCTTTGAATAAAACAGTGGGACATGAGAATCACTGCTTTTGTCCCATCATTAGACAGGAGACCAGGATGGTAACATGGAATCATCTAATTTCTACAAGCTTGGAGGATGTGATCAACTGAATTAAATAAGCATTTAATTCTGGGTTTGTAGTTCTAGGGCTGGAATTACATGCAGCTCTTTGTTGTCCATGCCACGTCTCTGCTCTGAGGCACATCACTGCACTGAAGACCTTTATTTCAGGGCTCTCATTTTAATGTAATTTAAAAAAAAAAAAATCAAAACAAACCCCATCTTTTGCCATGCTGGGTTCCTGGGTGCCAAACACAGCTCCACTCAGCGGCACCCACAGCACTGAACCTCTAGGAAAGCCATGCCCTGCTGAAGCTGGTGTGGGGCAGACACCGCAGGGCCTCCCAGAGGAGCCCAGTGGCTCTGTGCCACTGCCTGAATGACACTTCCTGGGATGGGGCATCCACAACTTCTCTGAGCAACCTGTTCCAGTGTCTCACCACCCTTACCATAAAAAATGTCTTTTTATGTCTAATCTAAATCTACCCTCCTTATGTTAGAACTGTTACCCCTCATGCTATCATTACAGGATGTCTCTCTCCATTTTCTCCCAAGCCTCCTTTATGCCAGATAATTTTTGGCATGCCCCTGTCATTCAAGAGGGACCCTGCCTTTGGCCTGGAGGAGGAAACGGATGTCTGGGTGTAGTGGACTGTGTGGATTCGATGGCCTGGCACATCAGATCCACAGAAGTATAAGGCTTTGGTAGGCACTGGTGCACAGTGTACGCTGGCGCCATCAGAGCATAGGGGCACGGAACCCATCGGGATCTCTGGAGTGACGGGGATGCCAAGAATTACCTGTGCTGGAGGCTGAGGTGAGCTTAACAGGGGATGAGTGAGAAAAGCATCCCATTTTGACTGGCCCAGAGGCCCCTTGTATCCTTGGCATAGACTACCTCAGGAGAGGGTACTTCAAGGACCCAAAGGGGTACTGATGGGTTTTGAGCCCTCTGTATCAAGTAACCCAAAAGAAGGTCTATTTTGAGTGGGGCCCTGAGCAACAACAAGCCTTTGAGCAGATGAAACAGGAAGTAGCTCATGCAGTAGCTCTTGGGCCTATCCAGACAGGGCCATCTGTGCAAAATATACTTTACACCGCAGCAGGGGAGCATGGTCTCACCTGGAGCCTCTGGCAGAAAACATCAGGAGAAACCTGAGGTCAACCATTAGGGTTTTGCCAGGGGTATTGAGGATCCGAAGCCTGCTACACCCCAGCTGAAAAAGAGATACTAGCAGCATATGAGGGTGTTTGAGCTGCTTCAGAGGTTGTTGGTACAGAATCATATCTCCCCTTGGCACCGCGATTGCCCATGCTACGCTGGATGTTCAAAGGAAACATTCCGTCTACACATCACGCAACCAGTGCTACATGGAGTAACTGGGTAGCATTAATCATGAAACGAGCTCAACTCGGGAAACCCAGCCACCCAGGAATCCTGGAAGAGATCATGGAGTGGCCAGAAGGCAGAGATTTTGGAGCATTGCCTGAGGAGGTGCCTTGTGCCAAAGATGAAAGGTGAAGATGAAAGTTCTGTTTACTGATGGATCCTGTTGTGTGGTAGGAGAACCACTGGAAGTGGAAAGCTGCTGCGTGGAGTCCCACATGACAGGTTGTTGAGGCCACTGAAGGAGAAGGTGAGTCAAATAAATTTGCAGAAGTGAAAGCCATCCAACTAGCCCTAAAGATCGTTGAACGAGAAAAGTGACCAGTACTCTATCTCTATACTGACTCCTGGATGGTGGCTAATGCCCTATGGGGTTGGCTACAGCGGTGGGAAAAGACCAATTGGCAGCGCAGAGGAAAACCTATCTGGGCTGCTGCACTGTGACAGGGTGCAGCATATGAGGCACAGACATTCTAAGGCTTGATGAGCACGTTCTAAGGCTTATCTGGTTGGGGAATTGTTAGATGTTGGACACCCCATTCCTTTAGAAAGAGTTGTACTTGACAGGAATCATATGCTGGAGCATTTTCCCTTCTAATTTGTTGCGGAACGCCTAGTGAGGCAAAACAATTGAGCCAACGATGTTTAATGTCACGACTTTTTTCTCCTGTGTGTGCTGTGGCAACTAAAAAACAGGAAAAGGTATCTATAGTGACGTGTACGTATTTCAAGTGACCAAACTCAGCTATATGTGCCACATCAGATTGCCATATTTGCAAAGGTGCCAACACTTGAGGGTTAATACCTCACTGAGGTGGCAGTGGTGACAAAGCCTGGCAAGCAGGACATGCTAAGATGATATTTCATGCTTGCTCTGCTGTGATATGAAACTGACATCGTAAAGCTTTGCCATTTTGATGGAAAAATAATAAGATAGCTTAGCTTAGCTTGATGAAACAGTTGTGGAGTAGTAAGGGCAGCTGTGTGCTTATCAGGCAGTTCCTTTGTTGTAGTGGGGGACAACAAGATATGTCCATGTAATGATAAACCAGAACTTGTGGGTAAGAACATCAAACCGGTTGCAGGGCAGCGGCTATGACCATTTGGCATACAGACAGGCTGTTTAACATTCCTTGGGGCAAAACAGTCCAACGATATCTTCGTACTGGCTTCTGATACTTGATAGCTGGAACCAAAAAGGTGAACTGACTTGCTCAACTCTTTTACTGCTTCATACGGTAGAGGCTCTCAGGATGGAGCCCAGGGAAAGTTTTTAACATGTCCAAATCTCCTTTTTTAATCGCTTCCCTCCTACACTGCTCCATTACCCCTTGTTATTCTCCAGTTTCCTTTTCCCAACTGTTTGATTCATGCCTCCTCCTGTGGAGGGGGCGATAATTCCTGACGCTCCTCTCTGGTATTGTCATCTGGAGGGTATAAATCAGGCTCTTTCTCCAGGTCTATAGCACAAGACAGTCTTCCTCCTCTGGGTCACTGTCATTCGTGGTCCCTTGGACAGTTCCCAGTCGGGCAGGCAGTGCTGGTGGGGCTGTAAAAGGGGGACAGGGGGGGCAGGGGGGACATGGACTCCATTGCAGAGCTGCTGCAGTGCTTCAGAAGTCTGTCGCCACACAGGCAAATATTTGTTGGTATCTTTGTCCCCCCAGATGGCAGCTTCCCACAGCCCATCTTTTTTTATTTTTTTTTTTTTTTTCTTTTTCCCAAATGCCTGCCTCAAACGTCCCTGCTATGGGGAATTCCGAGATATTCTTCTGAATCCATGCAAGCATTGTAATGAGAGACAGGGTAGATTCATCACGCTGTTGGCTTCTAAGAATTCATTGCAAAATATCTACATTCATTTTCTGTTCATTCTTGAGGAAGTTCCCCTTTGTTCCCAGCTGTTCACCTGATGTCCTGTGGAGGTGATGGGCGCGCATCAATCTTCTTTCCTTGGTTCAATCTTATCTCCTTGGTTCAGCTGGGCTATGCTGCCAGACCGGACCCCGTGAGTCTCCTACTTAAGTCCCAATTCGGACGGAATTTGCAGCGTATGAGGCATGGACACTGGTTGGAGGTGCAACCAGAACCAGCTTTATTCAAAAAGAGCATGCTTTTATACTCAGTGCTCAGAGGAAAACTTCCGTTAAAACTTTTCCATCAGCCATGCTGCAGGTACCGCTCACGTGACTGTCCTCCAACCACAGCGCTGATCCCGTGCTGTTCATGCTTCTGGCTTCACTTCTGCATTCCTGCAGTTTGGCTCCTGTGACCTATGTGATTTCTATTTCTTCTCCCCCACAGGGAAACCCTACTGGATGCACTACCTTTTCCTGGCATGGTAACATTGCATTTCGGGTTGGGAAAGATGGGAAAAACAACACCTTTGTGGGTTTATTTGATTGATTGATTGATTAAAAAGAGCCAGTCCAGGCTGGCTGAGGGCCTTTCCTATCTTCCTGTTGCATGTCCTTTCCCTTCTTTGTCAACCGGAACTGACGACAGTGCACCATCTTGTCTCCAAAGCCTCGCTGACCTTGCTCACATCAGTCAGTGCAGCCATGAGTCCTTGCCCTTGGGAGGAGGTTTAAGAAAGAGGTGCCAAGGGAAAGGGCAGCTTTACCATTCCCTGGGAGGGAGGCGACGCTGCTCTTCAGTGCAGCCTCAACTCATCTCATCTGCCCCACTGCCAGGACCCATGGCTGCTTCAAGGCCTTTTCCATCATGCTATGATGGTCTGGGGACAGGGATATGGGTTGGGGACAGGGAGATGGGGGTCAGAGCCAGCACAGCAGCAGGCTGGGGCATCTCCCTCCCTGCAGATGTGTGCTGGTCCTGGACATGCGCACCCATGGGACAACACACACACACACCCACACACCCCCCCCAGCACACATGGACACCTAGCCATGGGACACGACCCCAGGAGACATGGAGACGGCGCTCAGGGACACCAGGGACACAGACACCACTCATGCAATCATTCCAGCTTTATTGGTGGAGCCAGGGCCGCGATGGTGCGGCGGCACAGATGCGGTAGTTTCCGGGGCGCCGGGGGACACTGGCTCCACAGGCGCCCAGTGCCAGCTCAGCGCGGCGGCTGCGGTCCCACGCCGCCGGTGGCTCCTCACTGGCCGCCGGCGGCTTCTAACAGGCCGGCGTCGCCTCCCCCCATAGCGGCGCTGAGGGCGGCTCTGGTACCGGCGCCGCCGGGTGCTGCGGTGCCGGGAGCTGGGCCATGATGAGCTGGCCAAGTGTCTGGTCAGCGCCCTGTCCCGCGGGGGGATCCTGGCTCTGTGCCCCCCCCCGCTTTTATAAGGGGTGCCGGGCTGACCCCTCATGACAGGGGCGTTACAGGGCCCCCCGCGCTGAGGGTACCC
>CM067102.1:5317147-5350918 GCA_034008185.1 Gorsachius magnificus | reverse complement strand
TTTTCCCTGTTTTAAACCCCTGTGTTTTGGGGCAGTTTATCCGGATAGTTCTTTTTCCCCAGGAATGTCTGCATGCCCCCAGAGGATGACCCCAGTCTGTCTGACCCAAGGACTTTGCAATCTGTCTGGTCCATGGAAGCTGGCCTCCCCTGTCACGCCTGTCTAAGAGGGTTTTCCCTTTAGTGCCGCTGCTGGGTTTGGGCTCTTTTCCAAATGAGGTCGGGGAACAGGCTGAAGAAATTGCCCCCGGGGCTCTGGCTTATTTTGTGAGGTTCTCCTGGGCTAAGGGGAGGAGGGCTGGGGCATTGTTAGGGAAGGGGCTGGAGTGACTTTCTGGTGGCCTTGTGATTCCCCCACTTGCAGCACTGCCCAATTCCCATTTTTTGGGTGAGTTTTCTGCACGGCCTTTTCCCTCCTGCTGCTGGGCTCAGTGCCGCACTGGGGGAAGACCACCCTCTCAGCCCTCTCCTTTGCCCGGGATCCTGGTGGATCCTAGAGCAGGGATGTCTTCAAAACCCCACATGGGATGTGGGTAGGGCTGGGTATGCTCCAGGACCTGGTGGGGGCTGCCTCAAGTAAGAAGAACAGAAGTGGGACAGGGCACAAGGGGGTGTCATGGAGATGATGAAGAGAAACTGCTCCTCACACCAAATACACCCTTTGCCATGCTGTGCCTGCACAGTGGGTCCATGGGATCGTGTGTGGGACAGCGGGGCTGGGCCAGCACAGGACAGGGCACTGCCAGGGGCACGAAGCTGCTGCCAGGGGGTGACCACCTGGAGTTGGTGTCTGCAAGAAAATTCATGAGCAAAGAGGAGAGCTTCAATTGCTGCGTTAGATCTTAATGCTGAAGAAAGAAAATGCAGGGCCGCTGCCGAAAGAGGGCAGTGATCTGGTAAACAGGAGACACCAATGGGGCTGTGTCCTTGTTTCTGCTGAGATAGAATTCATTTTCTTGCTGGTGACTGGCACAGGGCTGTTCTGGGCATTCTGTATGAGCGCAATGTTGTTAATAAACTGATCTTTTGATTGTTGCTGAGCCGGGCTTACACCAGTCAAGGCATTTTTCAGGTTCCCATGCTCTGCCAGGGGCACAGGGAGCTGGGAAGAGGCACAGCCAGGAGAGCCGACCGAAAGTGGCCAGAGGGGTGTTCTATACCATATGACATCATGGTCAGAGGGAGTTAGCTGGGGGCGGGGGTGATCGCTGCTGGGGACAAGCTGGGTGGTGAGCAATAGCGTTATTCATCACTTATTTTGTTTATTCTGTATATTCTTTTTTTTTTTTCTCTACTGTTTCATTAAACTGTCTTTATCTCAATCCATGGGGTTTACCTTTTGTTTTTTTCCCAATTCTCTCCCCCATCCCACTGAGGGAGGGGGGGAGTGAGCAAGGGGCTGTCTTGTGTTCAGCTGCTTACTGGGAGAAACCACAACACCTGATTATGACAGAAAAGCTCAGAAAATGTCAAAAATCTCCCTGGGCTGCAGGTGGACAGTGTGCCTCACCATGGTCTTCACCACAGGTTGCAGGGGAATCTCTGCTCTGGCGCCTGGAGCACCTCCTCCCCCTCCTTCTACACTGACCTGGGTTCCTCTCACATATTCTCACTCCCCTCTGTGTCTGAAATTACGCATGGTTTGTTTGTGGGCGTTTTTCCCCCCCTCCTTAACTATGTTATCACAGATGCTCTACCACTGTGGCTGATTGGCTCGGCCTTGGCCAGTGGTGGGTCAGTCCTGTAGCTGGCTGGTACTGGCTCTATCAGACCTAGGGGAAGCTTTTAGCAGCTTCTCACAGAAGGCACCCCGCTACCAAACCCTTGCCCTGCAAACCCAATTCACCCTTCCAGAAGATAGCGGTAACGTCTCCAGACCAGAGGTAAAGGCCTAAGCCCTAACTGGGCCAAGAACTTCTCCAGTTCCAACCTGTTCCCTGACAACCCACAAAGGCAGCGAGTGATGTGGTGAGCACTGATGCATCTGGGCTTGGGAACTGGAACACCCCCCATGCAATGCACACATGCATAGCAGCTGGTTCCTGCAGGACTCATTTATCAAGGAGCAAAGAAAGTGGTGGGCACAAGGAACCTCATGCAGACCTTTTTTAGCACATGGAATTGGACTGGAAGCCAAACACTTTATCCCATCAATACGACAGCCTCAGGGAGCCTTCCTGGAGCTCTCCCCGTTAAGCAGCCTGGCTGCACGGCAGTGATCTCCCCTTCAGCTGGGGCACCTCTCAAGGTTGCTCCCAGAGGCTGAGAGACCTCTGACCATCTGCAGACCTTTGGGAAGTGACCGATACCACGTGTAACTGTGTATTACAGCGCACTAAGGTTTTGCACTGGTAACTTTGATTTTTATACCGGTAACTTTGAATCCTTGTTGTGTCCTCTGTGCAGTGAGGAATGGAGTGAACCTGGCCATCGAACTTGCGAAGTTTCAATAAAACCACTTTTGCTGCTACTTTTGGCAGTGGTTCTTGAAACAGCCTAAGTCACCCCTCCGTGAAAAATTGGCGCAGTCAGCAGGATTCTAAATCAGGATCCGCATTCTAAATCAGGAGCCCTTACTGCAGCCGTAACATATGAGAAAGGAGGCTGATGAGATGGAGAGAGACTTTTTACCAGGACCTGTAGGGATAGGACAAGGGGTAATGGTTCTGAAATACAAGAGGGTGGATTTAGATTGGACAGAAGAAGAAATTTTTCATGGTGAGGTGGATGAGACACTGGAACAGGTTGCCCAGAGAAGTTTTGGATGTCCCACCTCTGGAAGCGTTCAAGGTCAGGTTGGACAGGGCTCTGAGCGACCTAACCTAGCAAAAGATGGCCCTGCCCACTGCAGGGGGTTGGACTGGTGGTCTTGAAAGGTGGCTCTCCAACCCAGACCATTCTATGATTCAATGACTTTATGAGTCTCTGAGTCACAGAACCACAGAACCACAGCATATCCGGGGCTGGCAGGGCCCTCCGGAGCTCACCCATTGCCACCCCCCTGCTCAAGCAGGCTCACCCAGAGCAGTGGGCACAGGACAGCGTCCAGGCGGGGGTTGAATATCTCCAGAGAAGGAGACTCCACAGCCCCCTTGGGCAGCCTGGGCCAGGGCTTGGTCACCCTCACAGTCAAGAAGTTCTTCCTCCCGTTCAACTGGAACCTCTTCTGCTTCAGGTTGTACCCATGGCCCCTTGTCCTGGCGCTGGGCACCACTGGGAAGAGTCTGGCTCCGTCCTCGTGACACCCACCCTTGCGATATCTGTACGTGTTGATGAGATCCCCTCTCAGCCTTCTCTTCCCCAGGCTGAACAAGCCCAGCTCCCCCAGCCTTTCCTCGTAGGGAAATGTCGGTGTCCAGAGGGGAACATTGACACCCGTCATGGAGAACCACACTCTGATGGGGAAAAACATTTCTGCCCTTTGTCCTTGGGTTTGGTTTCATTTTTTTTCCTCTACTTGTGATGATGTTTTCCATGAAGGAATGTCATCAGTCAAACCGTTCCTACACCAGTATGTGTCCTCGTTTTGGCTGGGATGGAGTTAATTCTCTTCCCAGTAGCTGGCACAGAGCTGTGTGTTGGATTTAGTACCAGAAGAATGTTGATAGCACACAGACATTTTGTTATTGTTATCCTTTCCTCTGCTCTTTTATTAAACTGACTTTATCTCAGCCCACGGCTTTAACATTTTTATCTCCATTCTCTCCAGGTGTGGCCTGGCCAGCCTGCAGATGCGGGCTGGTGCTGGCTGGTGCGGAGGAGCCACTGTTCCCTGGGCAGTCCCCCATGCCCACCACCACGTCCTGCACGCAGAGCTGTAAGAAGGTCCTTCCCTCTGCTCCAGAGCCGTGGGGAAGGGCCAGGAGCTGTGGGGTGGGACAGCTCTTAGCTGCACTGCAAAGAAAGGCCACGATATCTGGAGATGAACGGCACGATTTCTGCACAAAAACACAGGCAGGGCTCTCCTTTCCCCAGAAGGGAACATGGAAAACTCAACGTCAACGCCTTGCGGAACAGCGTGCTGCTTGGGAGCTCGCCTCCTGGAGACCAGCCCTGCGCAGCCCGAGCAGAGGCCCTGCCAGCAGCAGCCCACAGAGGCGGCGTTGTTGGCCCTGCCCAGGCCGGCGGGGCACAGCCGCTCTGCAGACCCTTCCTGGGGACGTGCCCGGGTCAGCCGGCTGGTGCTGGTGGCAGAGGAGCTGCTGTCCCTGGGGAATACTCCCTGCCCACACCTCCTGCACGGACGACCACGCCAGGGTCCTGCCCTCTCCTCCTGAAAGGACCAGAGCGGTGGGGAAATACCAGGAGCTATGGCCGTCGGCAGCCAAGAGCCTCCCAACGGGTCTCCTGGGGGCTGCAGAGAAGCAGCACAAGCCCTGCCAGCCCGCATGGCCCCAGGACCCCCCTCCACACCCGCCTTCCTCTGCTCCCCCCAGGCACGCTGCCCCCCATAAGAGCAGCTCCCAGGACACGGGGCTGCCTTCACTCAGCACCCAGAGCTCCTGCTCTCCACTCAGCCCAGGTGCCAAGTCCACCGCCCTTCTCGGCCATGCAGGCCTTGCACACCTGCCCCGCAGCCCACTGGAAGGACCAAAGCAGATGGATGGGATGGATCTAGGTGGGATGGATGGGGAGGGAGCAGCGCGGGAAATAAGAGCCGGAAAATAACAGGGTCACTGGTTCATTCCGGTTGGAAAGCAGGAGGGCCTCAGTCCCACAGTCCTCCAGCTCCGAGCAGCGCTGCCCAGGAGATCTGACCGTGGTGCTCAGGGCTTTCATACAGCAGAGTCTGGAGAGCTGCCCAAGAGGGAGACCTGAAACAGCACGGCTTCACCGCTTCGCAGCCGCTCTTGGAGCAGCGTGCCTTCAAGGCCCAGATGTGAAGGGAGCTGCAACATGGGAGGGCAAACAGAGCAATGCAAAGAAATCCCCTGCCCACCTGGAGCTGTGGCCCACCCGGAGCTGTGGCCCACCCCACCAGAGGTACCTTAGTCCTGTGCGGCAGGCACTGTGGACCCAGAGAGCCCGCCTGTTTGCTGTCAGCCCCCCCGGGCTGAGGAAGGAGGGGCTCCATGATGCTGCTGGTGAGCAAGAAGACGCTTCCTCCAACTTCCAAGTCTAGTTTTTTTAGAAGAAGAGGAGTGATCTCTGTTTAGGGCTGCTCTTTCTGCCTCCTCTGGGCTTCAATCATTTTCTTGGAGCTGATTCTACAACGAAGAGAAGATTACAAACGCGAAATTTAATTAGGGTCTGCCCCTGCCAGAACAAGACCTCATATTTATACCCACCACGGCCTCCATTTCTCCTCTTCTCTACATTTGCCAGCTTCAGAGAGCACACAAGTGCCGGGCAGCAGCCGAAAGCCCGGCAAGGGAAGAGCACCTGAAACGTCTCACATGTGAGGACACTGACATTAGCCCAAGGCTGGATGGCTGTGCAGGTGGGCAGCAGGTTCCCCTTTGCCAGGGTGACTCGGTCCCCTCACCAACTGAGCACTGGGACTTGCAGTTTCCTATGACAACATCATCATGTCAAAAAACCCCAAACCAAACCCAAAAAAAAAAACAAACCCCAAAAAACCAACAAAAGCAAAGCATGTCAAAGGACACCTGCAGGACACCGCACATGTAAAGGTCCTTTGTAACTGGACGAGGTGGAGCTGCCCAGCTCATGCAATCCCTTTTCCTGGAGGACTTGTTCCTCAAAGAGCTAGAGAAGCGAGCAATGCAGTGCCTGGCAGAGCCGGAGTGCCTCGCCAAGCACACAGGATTTTGCAAATGTGTTGCTAAATCATTTTTTCTCTTAGTGTGAAGGAGGAGAAGAAAAGGACGAGGCGGGCACAACAGGCATAGAGCACAGGTGCAGGACCAGCCCCCTCCTGTGGCCGCCCCTGGCAATGCCAGTGCGAGGCAGAGGCACAGCCAGCCCTGCCCTGAGATCTCTGGAGAGCCCCCGCTCTCACCCGCAGCAACCAAGGCTGAGCCCAGCTCCCGCAGCAGGACAGAGCAGGCATTTCCCCGCTCCCCTGGGGCAGCCGTCCCCGTGCTTAACACTGCGAAAGGACAAGACGCTAACCGCAGTACGCCTTGCTCAGAAGAATGAGCACTACCTCAGACTACGAGCTTTTACCTCGGGGCCGATAGGGCCCCAAGACCCAGCCTAAGCCAGCTCATGCCAGCTGAGAGCACTCCACACCAACGATACAACAGTGGTAATTCTGTGCTAAGCGCCCTTGGCTCCCTCCTCGGAGAGCAAAGGACTGACTTTTACAGGCAACAGGAGGAGTAGGAGCAGGAGGCAACAGGAGAGAACAGGAGAAGGAGGAGGGAGGAGGAGGGAGAGGAGGAAGAGGCAACAGGAGGTAACAGGAAGAAACAGGAGGAGGCAACAGAGGCAAGAGTAGGCAACAGAAGGAGGAGGAGGAGGAAGAAGAAGAGGATGAAGAGAAAAAGGAGGGGGATGAGGAGACAACAACAGGAGGAGGAGGATGCTGCAACATAAGGCAAGGGAAGGAGTAGGGAGGAGGATGGAGATGAGGAAGATGCAATAGAAGGTAAGAGGAAGAAACAGGAGGAGGAGGCAACAAGAGGCAAAATGCTGAGGAGGCAACAAGAGGCAAAAGGAGGCAACAGACAGAGGAAGAGAAGGAGGAAGAAGAAGAGGAGGAGGAAGGCAGGAGGAGGAGGAGGAAGTGGAGGATGAGATAAGAAGAAGCAAGTGTAGGAAAAGGATGAGGTAACAGGAGTTGAAAGGAGAAGGAGAAGGGAGAAGAGGAGAAGCAGAAAGATGAGGAGGAAGCAAAAGGAGGCAACAGAAGAAGGAAACAGGAGGAAAGAGGAGGAGGATGCAAAAAGAAGCAAGAGGAAGCAAGAAAAGGCAACAGGAGTAGGAGGCAACAGCAGGCACAAGGAGGAAACAGGAGGAAAGAAGAGGAAGTGGAGGAGAAGGCACAGGAGGCAACAGGAGGAGAAGTAAAAAGAAAACACAAGGAAAGACGAGAAGGTGTCAAGAGGAGGTAACAGAAGGCAGAAGAGGAGGAGGAGAAAGATGAGAGGGCAACAGGAGGTAACAGAAAGCAGAAGACGAGGAAGAGAAAGATGAGGGGGCAACAGGAGGAAACAGGAGGTGGAAGAGGAGGCAAAAAAAAGGAAAGAGGAGGAGGAGCAAGAAGAAGCAAGAGGAGGCAGGAGGAAGCAACCAGAAGAGCAGTCCATGTGGGCAACAGGAGGAAACATAAGGAAAAAGGAGGAGGGGAGGAGGCAGGAGGAAGCAACCAGAAGAGCAGTCCATGTGGGCAACAGGAGGAAACATAAGGAAAAAGGAGGAGGGGTAAGAAAAAAACATGAGGATATAGGAGGAGGAGGAGAGCTCAACTTGAGGCAAGAGGAGAAAGAGGAGGAGGCGGCAACAGGAGAAGAAGGACAAGGCAACAGGAAGCAAGAGGAGGAAGAGGAAGATAAGGCAATGGGAGGCAACATGAAAAGGAGGCAACAGGAGGAAACTAGAGGCAAGAGGAGGAGGGCCGGAGATAAAGGGAGGAGGAGGGAACAGGATGGAACAGGAAAAGGAGCAATAGAAGGCAACCTGAGGACACGGGAGGCAACAGAAGGATACAGGAGGACAAAAGGAAGCAATGGGAGGAGGAGAAGGATGAGGAGGCAAAAGGAGGGGGAGGTAACTGGAGGCAACAGGAGAATGAGGAAGACAAGGAGAAGGAAGAGAAAACAGAGGGCATCAGGAGGCAAGAGGAGACAAAACAGACAAAAGGAGGAGGACGTGGAAGGAGAAACAACAAGAGGCAACAGGAAGAGGAGGAGGAAATGGGAGACAAGAGGAAGCTAAGGGAGGCAACAGGATAAGGAGGAAGAAACAGGAGGCAAAGGGAGGCAACAGGAGGCAGAGGCAGTAAAGAAGGAGGAGGGAACAGGAGTCAAGAGGAAGTGAAGGCGGAAGAGGCAAAAGGAAGCAACAGGTGGAGGAGAAAGCAGAAGCAAGAGGAGGCAAGAGGCTGTCAGGACGTGCTCCAGAAAGAGAAGACCAGTCCAAGTAGTGTGTCGCTGGCCTAACACCAGTAGGATGGGCTTTACTGCCCTGGATTTGGCTGGGATGGGGTTAATTTTCTTCATAGCAGCCCGTGTGGTGCTGTGTGTTGGGTCTGTGACCAAACCAGTCCTGATAACACACCGATGCTTTTGCTGTCACTGAGCGGTGCTTGCACAGCATCAGCGCCTTCTCCCTTTCGCACGCTGACCCACCAACATCTAGGCTGGGCATGGGACAGAAGCTGTGAGGGGACACAGCCAGGACAGCTGAGCCCCACTGCCCAAAGGGGTATCCCACACCATAGGACATCGTGCTCAGCAATAACAGTTGGGGAAAGAAGGAGCAAGGGACAGGCGGAGGAGGGGAGGAAGGCATTTGATTTGTCTTTCCAAGTTACTGTTGTGGGTGCTGAAGCCCTGAACATAATGAGTAGCAAATGCTTCACTTCTAAATTTTGGCATGTGCTGTCATTTCAATTGGCCAAAGGAATTTCCCCACAAACTCCAAGAAGATGCCCCCAGATGTTGCCTGGTCTCTCAGAGTGGCTCCAGTGGAGCCTGCAGTTACCTCTGCTGGCGTATGGGCTTTGCGTGGCAAGGTTTTGGTAGCGGGGGCAGCCACAGGGGTGGCTTCTGTGAGAAGCTGCTGGAAACCTCCCCTATGCTGACAGAGCCAGTGCCAGCTGGCTCCAAGATGGACCGGCCGCTGGCCAAGGCTGAGCCCATCAGCGGCAGTGGTAACGCCTCTGTGATGACGTATTTAAGAAAAGGAAATTAAAAAAGGAAAAAACCTGTGCATCTGCAGCCAAGGAGAGGAGTGAGAAATGTGGGAAGAACAGCCCTGCAGACACCCCAGGTGAGGGCAGGAGGTGCTGCAGGTGCGGGAGCAGAGATTCCCCTGCAGCCCCTGGGGCAGCCCATGGTGGGGCAGGCTGTCCCCCTGCAGCCCAGGGAGGCCCACGGGGGAGCAGATCTCCCCCTGCAGCCCGGGGAGGACCCCACGCAGGGGGTGCCCCAAGGAAGCTGTGACCCCGTGGGAAGCCTGCGCTGGAGCAGATTTGCTGGCAGGACCTGTGGGGGACCCACGCTGAAGCAGTCTGTTCCTGAAGGACTGCACCCCATGGAAAGGACCACGCTGGAGCAGTTCCTGAAGAGCTGTATCCCGTGGGAAGGACTGACATGGGAGAAATTCGTGGAGGACTGATTGCTGTGGGAGAGAGCCCAGGCTGGAGCAGGGGAGGAGTGTGAGGAGTCCTCCCCTGAGGAGGAAGGAGCGGCATGGACAGCGTGGGATGAACTGACCCCAACCCCCGTTCCCCACCCTCCTGTGCCACTGGAGGGGAAGAGACAGAGAAACTGGGGAGTGAAGTTCAGCCCAGGAAGAAGGGAGGGGTGGGGGCAGGGTGTTTTAAGATGCAGTTTTTATTTCTCACTATCCTACTCTGATTTGATCGGCAATAAATTAAAATGATTTTTCCCCAAGTCGAGTCTGTTTTGCCCGTGATGGCAACTGGTCAGTGATGTGACCCTGTCCTTACCTCACCCCACCAGCCTTTCGACAGATTTCCTCTCTCCCCTGTCCAGTTGAGGAGGGGAGCGATAGAGCGGCTTTGGTGGGCGTCTGGCGTCCAGCCAGGGTCACCCCACCGCAGCGGGGAATTGTTAGGATTAAGAGCGTTGCTCAGCTAAAGGAAGCTCAAGGAGCTGAAGCCTTAGGCTGCAAGAGCTGACCCAGAGGACACTTTTTGATAAAGCTCATGCTGCAAACAGAAAACGAGCTGAAACTGGCAGAGGTGAGCAGAATGAAGAAGGAAAGGACTAAGGAAACGATTCCAAGTGAGTGAGGTCACTTCAGAAGGCAGACAGCCCAGCTGCCAAAGAAAAACCAGTAAAGAAATCAAGAGACCACTGACCAGAATGAAGTGCTTGGACTTGGGGATTGGGTGGTGAGGGGTGCGTTCCGGGAAATCTGTCTGTACGGGTATAATTGAGGTCTGCGATCTTCAGGAGGGGTCCCTCCTTGGAGGCTCCCAGCTCGAGCTGCCCTGCATGTCGCAGAAATAAACCACTTGTTTACTCAGCGGACTGGCGACTCGTCTGCGAGCAGGAACCCAGGGCCCAGCCCTGCTGAGGTGGCACCTGCGTAATTCCTACCATGGCCGTGGTGGCGGCTGCATAATGCCTGACACAACAAGCCCGGGGCATGCTTCTGCCCAATCACCTACTCAGGAACAGGTGACATCACAAGGAGCTACAGAGCCACCAGTGACATCACAAGTACCAGCACAGCAGGAGCTGCAAGACCAGCTCCCAGCGGGGCAACGCTTCATGCTCATGGGATGGAGGGCAAGCCTGTGCAGCTGGAGAGCAGCAGCCAGAGCAAGGGCATGCCTTCTTGAGGAGCACTGCAGAGCTGCCGTCCTCATCCATCCCCTGCGGAGCCAGGGGCAGTAGCCGTAAGAAATGGGATGCAGGGGTCTTGCAGGGGGTCCCAGTGCTTTGGAGCACCCACTGGTGTCCTGTCAGGTGCGGGAAGGATTCTGGCTGCCAAAGGGGATGAAGCCGCAAGCGTTTTGCCACTCTCAGAAGCCCCCAGGATGGCTCCAGGTTGAGGGAGAAGAGGGGTTGGGCATCTTCTGGGAGGCCAGGAGCAGCCTGTGGGACGAGGAGGCCCATGCTCAGGGCACAGCCGATCGCCAGCTCTGGGGTCAGGAAGGAATTTTCCCCCGGGGCCGATTGGCACTGGTCCCCGGGGGTTTTTTGCCTTCCTCTGCAGCATTGAGCATGACCACTTGTCAGGGCTCCTCTGCTCCCTTTCAGCTGGGTTACTGCCCACTGCTTCTGCACCACTGAGATGGGCAGTGAAGCCTTGTAGCTGGGGAGAGGAAGGATTTGTGAAACGAAAAGGAAAGGAAATCGAGGGAAGGGCAGGGAAAGGAAGGCAAGGCATGGCAAGGCAAGGCAAGAAAAGGAAGGGGAAGGAAGGGGAAGGGCAGGGAAAGAATTGTAAGGGAAGGCAAGGGAAGGGAAGGCAAGGACAGGTAAAAGAAGGCAAGGGAAGGAAGGGGAAGGGAGGCGAGGTGAGGCAAGGCAAAGGTGAGGAAAGGAAGGCAAGGAAAGGAAAGGAAGGCAAGGAAAGGGAAAGGCAAAGGCAAGGCAAGGGAAAGGCAAAGGCAAGGAAACAGGAGAAAAGAGGAAAAAGGAGGCAAGGAGAAGGACGGAAGCAAGAAAAAAGCAACAGGAGTAGAAGGCAACAGGAGGTATGAGGAGGAAAAGTAAAAAGAAAACACAAGGAAACAGGAGGCGGTGGCAACAGGAGGTAACAGAAGGCAACAAGAGGACCAGGAAGAAACAGGAGGCAACAGGAGGCAGAAGAGGAGGAGGAGAAAGATGAGGGGGGAAGAGGAGGAAACAAGAGGTTGAAAAGGAGGCAAAAAGAAGAAACAGGAGGAGAAGCAAGAAGAGAAAAGAGGAGGCAAGAGGAAGCAACTAGAAGAGCAGTCTGTAGGGGGCAACAGGAGGAAACATAAGGAAAAAGGAGGAGGGGTAAGAAAAAAACATGAGGAGGAGGAGAGGAGGAGATCTCAACTGGAGGCAAGAGGAGAAGGAGGAGGAGGTGGCAATATAGAAGGAAGAAGGTGGAAGAGAAAATAGAAGAGGGGGCAAGAGGATGTCAGGACGTGCTCCAGAAAGGGAAGACCAGTACAAGAAGATCCCCATGACCTAACTGCAAAGAAATATTCTAGCTCAAGGAAATGAGTACCAGAATGAAAGAGACACAGCAGCATCGTGAGCCAAACTGTTCCAGCGGCAGTGTTATCTGCTGCAGAGCTGCAGGCTGAACGCCTCACCATCACTGTCACAGGGCCCAGCTCACAGCAATCCCAAAGGCCCTTTGGAAAGGCTCAGACGCCTCTCCCCACCTCTGAAGAGGGCCTGCTGCTGACCCGCCCACCCCACCGAGTGCCCACCCATCTTATGATTGGCTGCTGGTTACCATCAATCACCAGTCTCACCCCACCTCCTCAAATGCGATTGGCTGTCTGGGCCCCGGCTCCCCACAGGCCTCTGGGCACCCATTGCCAGGCGACCGGCTGTGCCCTTGGGGCTTGGGCCCTCGGGATGGAGCCGTGGGCCCTGAGGAAAGGCCATGGGTCATGCAAGGCAGGGAGGGACCCTGAAAATGGGGATTTCCACCCTAAAACAGAGGCTTTGGGCACCGAAAGGGTGGGCTGGGTGCTAGAAATGGTGCTTGGGACCCTGAAAACGAGGGAAGCCTCTGGGCTCCGCCCCGAGCTGGCTGTGGTGCCCAGTGACTCCAGGCCACGCAGTGCCCCTCCCAGCCTGAGCGGCCACCATGACCGACGGAGCCCAAAGCCACGGACTCAGCGGCCATTCTGTGGGCAGGTCATGGCCGTTTTGCAGGGGTGGTCCATAGCCCCAGGGAGCGGTGCCCGTGTGTTACATCAGGGGTGGGATGGGGTGCGGTGGTTCATGCGGATGCGCTGGATGTTGTGGAGCTGAGCCTGACGTGAATGGTGTGGCATAAGGGGTGGGGAAAGGGCTGCTGGGGTTTAACCCAGCCCGTGACTGAGCCCCCCACAGCCGCTTGCTTGCTCCCCGTGGTGGGATGGAGGGAGAACAGGAAGGGTAAAAGTGAGAAATCTCGTGGGTTGAGATAAAAACAGCTTAATAAATAAAGAAATATTATTTTTAAAAGTTTACTGAAGAGGAAAATAACAGCGAGAGAGAAATATAACCCAAGAAAGACAAGCAATGCAAATGGGGGACTGGAGCATCTCCCCTAGGAGGAAAGGCTGAGGGAGCTGGGCTTGTTCAGCCTGGAGAAGAGCAGGCTGAGAGGGGATCTCATCAACACGTACAAATATCTCAAGAGTGGGGGTCACGAGGACGGAGCCAGATTCTCCTCAGTGGTGCCCAGCAGCAGGACAAGGGGCAATGGGCACAACCTGAAGCAGAAGAGGTTCCAGGTGAATGTGAGGAAGAACTTCTTGACTGTGAGGGTGCCCAAGCCCTGGCCCAGGCTGCCCAAGGGGGCTGTGGAGTCTCGTTCTCTGGAGATATTCAACCCCCGCCTGGACGCTGTCCTGTGCCCCCTCCTCTGGGTGAGCCTGCTTGAGCAGGGGGGTGGCACTGGGTGAGCTCCCGAGGTCCCTTCCAACCCTGCCATCTGGGATTCTGTGAAAGCAATTATTCACACCGATCAATCGATGCCCAGCCCGTCCCCGAGCAGCAGTCCCCCTGCCAACCTCTTCCCAGTTTTATTGCTGCGCATGAGTCATATGGTCTGGACTATCCCTTTGGTCACCTGGGGTCAGCTGTCCCGACTGTGTCCCCTCCCAACTCCTTGTGCACCCCCAGCCTCCTTGCTGGTGAGGAGCTGAAAAGGCCTTGATGCTGTGTAAGCACTGCTGACTTCCCCGTGTTACCAAACGCTGTTCCCACCCACAAATCCAAAACACCGCCATACCAGTATTACGGAGAAAATTAACTCCTATCCCAGCCCAAACAGCCACAGCGCCCCAGTACAGGAGAGGATTTTGATACCGGGACAAAATAACCTCGCCAGCTTGGCAGAGCACGGGTGCCTTTTTTTTGCCCTGAGATGTCTCAGGAGGCATGGGTTGGGTATAAAGCTTCTCTCCTCCTCCCTCCTGGTGTCATGGTCCAGGGGGTGGCAGCTGGCATTTTGTTGCAAGGCCACCTCGGGTCTGCGTGTGCTGTCCTGCAGGCAGTGGCTGAGGCCAGGAATGACACTCTCCGCTCAGCACACTCAGGGTGGTCCCCATGGGAAGGACACCATGGGACTGGGCTTTTTCTTTAGGTTTATTTAAAAAAAAAAAAAAATCCAATACAGCTGTTTTCAAGAGGAGAATTTAATCTCTCAAAGGCTCAGCAGGGCCAGCAGCACAGCGACCACAGGCTCCATGCTGATGGTGGCCTCTCTTCTGTCAGGAAGAAGACCGTCTCAGCTGCCAGGGCATGATGGAGAGTTATTGTCTTTCTCAAGGGCAGGAGGGCTACAAGAGAAGGGAACAGAGCAGACATGAAACCCCCGCTGCCTACAGAGACCCCCAGGAATCCCCTGCAGACCATGCTAATCCCCACCCATCTCTGTCCCTGGCCAGGAGGCACAGGTCAGACACACAGACCAGTGGAAGCTGCTGCTCAGCAATGCCCCGTGTGCCCCTGACGCGCTCCTCTGCCCCCGACCGTGTTCTCCTGGAGCAGGGGCCAGGCATGGCAGCACCCTGCCCAGGCTCTGTCCCCCGCCCCACCAGCCCCGGCCAGCACTGCCCCTGCTCACCATTGCCAATATTCCACACCTCCTTCCTGCTCGGGGTCCTCACGTGCCGTGTGGCAAGCCCTAGGCACAGAGCTTCTGTCAGCCCTCTGCTCCCCAGCACACCCCAAGCAGCACGGCCCCCGGCCCTGCCGGCTCGGCTGCATGCCCTCCTCCCCCTCTGCAGGGCTGACCCAGAGCAGGACCCGTACCGGGGGCGGTGGATTGAGCAAGGCTCCAGCGAGCCCACCCGCGTGGGGGGCCTGGCACAGGGCAGCTGGGGCTCTGGCAGGCACAGGGCTGCCCTTCCTGCCAGTGCAACGGGGAGGCACGGGGGCCAGGCTGCCAGAAAAAGGGACCCGGAGGTGGTGACTCACTGATGAACCTGATGGCCGCCGCTCGCAAGGCGGCTCTGAGTGTTTTTTCAGGTACCCATGCTCTGCCGCAGGTATTCTTCCACCCTGCTCCTGTCACGCCGTAGCTGCAGAGAGGCACAAGGGCACGGGGGTTGGTACAGGGCCTCCCCCCACCATCCCGACCAGTCCTTCCTACCAGCACCACTCCCCTCCCTCCTGGCGATTCCCAGCCAGGAGCCCTGTGAGGCTGAGGTTCAGGGAGAGCTGCAGGCACAGGGGGCCCGGGGTGGAGTGGGTGCTGAGAGCCCCTCTGTCCCTCTGCCAGGGCTTGTATGTGCAGGGTCTTGTGTCTAGCACCCTGGGGGCAGGGAGGGAAGATGGACCCAGACAAGAGCCCCTGGGGGCTCTGTGCTTGGGGGCAGGGAAGGAGGGATGCAGCTCCAGGCTGTGGGCTCCGGGCTGGAACAGGGCAGGCAAGGCACCGCTGCACAGCCCTCCCCATGGGCACGTGGGGCAGCCCTCTCCCAGCCCAGCCCTGGCGTTTGGGGGTTATCCTCACCAAGCACTCTCCAATCAGGTGTGTCTGGTCTGTCTCGATCAGGTTCCAGAGCTTTTCCCCCACCCCGGAACTCTGGCACAGGCGAGGAGGGTGTCCCTAGAGGCCTGCAGAGAAGCAGAGGCTGGAGATGGCTCCAAAGCCCAGGGGAAAGGGGACCTGGCATCCTCCTCCTCTCGGCCAGGCGCTGAGCTGTTCCCTGCCCCTTATGGGAAGAGGCAGTGGGGGAGAGAGTCTGAACTGGGTTTGGTGCCCCGGGCAGGGACGCGGGGCAGGAGCCACCTCAGGTATCTCACACTGCCGGCCAGCAGAGAGAGATCCTCAAGAGCTGCCGAGCTGCCGCCAGGGATTTGGGCAGACATGAAGGGCGAAGGAGGCCGTTGGTCCCATGGCTGTAGGCAGTGAGGGCTGGGGTCCCAAAGGGACACCGGGGCAGGATGGGGCCAGCGGCACCTCCCGTGGGCAGCCCCCAGCAAGGATGCTTGGCTCCCCAGCCCCGGATGCCCCAAGCTCCTTCAGGCCCAGGCTTCGGGTGGGCAGCAGCTTTGATCCCCCCGGGGATGGCGGGCCAGTCCCCTTCTGGCTGCATCTCCGCTTCCCACCCCGCTCCCCCTTGTTCCCAGGGGTTAGCTGTGCTGCACCCTTCTGCACAGACCAAGGTTCACTGGCCCAATTCAGCGGGGGACCTGGGTGTAGCAGGGCTTCATTCTGGCACCATCCAGCTCGCTTGGGAGCTGGCACGTGCCCTGGACTGAACATCTGGGGGTCTCTTGGGCACAGCCCTGGGGGAGAGGGATTGGGCTCATAAGCCCTGGCCTCCCACCCTGTCAGGGACAGCTGGGAAGCCTGCAGGGACTCTGTGTGTGTCGCGGTGGCCACGGCCTGCTGCTGAGCCCTGCTGACAGGCAGGGCAGGACTGGGAATGCCTTGTGCCAGGTTGGCTCTGGCCCTGCTCGGGTGCAGTGACCCTTCCTCTGGCTGTGCTGGAGGAGGGCTGCGTGGGGAGAGCAGGGCTGGGAGGGGACCGCAGCTCCCATCCACCTCCAGAGCAGGAGCGGGGGAGAAGGAGGAAGGCAGTGGTGGACCGGGGGCAGTGGAAGGAGGGGAGCAGTGGGACCCAGAGGGGAACACATTCCGCAGACTCTGACGTCCAGCAACCTTTGCCCCTTCTGCCCAGGCCACCCCTGTGGGTCAGCACGCCCTTCCCCGCAACACCGGTCGCTGGTCAGCGCACCTCGGCACCTGTCAGCCTGGTCATTCATATGGAGGAACAGGGGAGCAGGACCCTCCGCACTGTCTTCTTCATCTTTCCCTTTTTCCTCCCCGCCACACGCTTCATCAGGTGTTAGAAAGAGGCCGATGGAGGAGCTCCGCACCTGGCTGGAACTTGGTAGGGAGGAGGATAGGGGGACTTCAACAAGAGCCGCTCCTTGCCCACGGTGAGCAAGGGCATTAGCGTGGCTGATGTGAGGGCAGATGCTCTGGAGCCGGGCCCTGAACGCGGGGGCTGCGGGAGGCAGATGTGCAGCCACCAGCTGGAGGGCCCCGCACCACTGAAAGGCCAAGGCCAGGGGAGCGGGAGGGGAGCCCTGTTCGAGTGCTGCCCACAGGGCTGGGCTGCAGGGAGCTGTCTGTGCAGAGCGCCCGCCTGTAGGGCTTGGGCCCCACAGGCAGCACTTACATCATCAACGAGGGGCAGGAGTTCTCCGCCAGCTGCCAGAGCCATGAGGCTGGCCTCCTTCATCTTTCATGTGGACCCATTCTTGTTCCTGAGGAACACCAAGGCCTTACTCACCATTGGCATTAGCATTGCAATCCTGCAGGGCCTCCATGATGTCTGGCAGCCAGGACCAGCATTTTTCTTGCCTGTGTGGAACAAAGTTCCTCACGGTGAAGCAGTGAAAGACCACCCTGGCAGGAATGCCTGGTCGCTGAGCACCCAGCCTCCCGTCCTAGCGTTCCAGCAGGTGGACGGGAGTCAACTGCAAGCAGCCTTCTGTCAGGCAGTGGCCGCGCTGATGGGATGCGGGGAGATAGCACGTAGGAAGGGAAGGGAGCGCAGGAGAGCAGTGTCCCTGTCTAGCCACCCTGTTTCCCACCGGCTGAAGGGGCACGTGGATCGCTATCCCTGTGCTGGAGGGATCCCCAGGCAGTCACCAGCCCCCTCCATAGCAGGGAGGGTGGTGATTGGAGCCCTCACCCCACCTTTCTGACTCCCAGCCAAGGCCAAGCCACCCCATTTCACACCGCCCAGCCCCCCTCTGAAAATCATGGCTCCACTTGACCACACCCTGCTCACACATTCTCGGGTGACTCCGAAATCGTGATGAGGCTCCCTGAGCACCACCGAGAGCATCACCGGGCTTGGGTTCCTCAGGTACCTCTGGGCTTTGTACAGGGCAGCAAACTCCTCGGTTTCAATGTCAGCGAGGAGCAGCAGCTGAAACAAAGACAGCGGTGAGAGACCGGCAGAGCCCCGCAGGGCTCCCTCCACCGCGCTGGCATGACATGCAGGCGGTGGCAAGCGTCTCCCTCACCCCAGACTTGAAGCCCCCTCAGCCTGTGCAGAGGCTGTGC
Organism: Gorsachius magnificus; assembly: GCA_034008185.1. NCBI lineage: Eukaryota > Metazoa > Chordata > Aves > Pelecaniformes > Ardeidae > Gorsachius > Gorsachius magnificus. Next base: position 5,333,084 of record CM067102.1, on the reverse strand, counting down.
CCCTGCCCCAGGCCCAGAAATGGGTTTGGCTCTGGCTTCTGCCCCTTCTCTGCCCCTGCCCCAGGTTTCCCGGCTGCAGAGCAGGGCAGGGGGGTGCAGGCAGGGGAGAAGCAGAGTGCTGCAACTCATTTGTCATTTTTCACCGGGCCAAAACAGCACGGGGTGGCCCCAGGTGTCAGGCACGGGTCTGGCTGGTGCTGGGCAGGTCCTGCTGGCCCTAAGGGGCTGTGTCCATAGGTACTGGAGGAGGTGGCCCTTTTTTGGAGCAGAAGAACGGGGCGGGGGGGGCCGGCGGGTTTCCCCTGGGGAGGCAGGGGGCAGCCGTGGAGGTGAGCATGGTACTCAAGCCAAGGGATAGATGCAGGCTCCTCCGCGGCACGCTGAACACCTTGCCGCGGGCCGCGGTCCGGGGAGCCGTGACCAGCTCCCTCAAGACACCCCTCCAAACCCCAGGGAACGGAAAATCTCACCTCCCCACTTTGCCAGGGCAGTTGCGACCCAGAGCATTTGGTAGAGAGTCCTGGGCCCACCGGACCGTGCCTGGGCCAGCTGTCTGCAGCCCGGGCCACCCCCCTCGCTTGGGGTTCCCCGGGGGGCCCCTCCCCTATCCCAGTAGGAGGCGGTGAGGGTGGTGATCCCATGGGGCTGGGAAGAGGGCAGGTGGCGGGCTCCGGCTTGGCCAGCTCTGGTTTGCTCGCGCCTGGATGAGCGGGGGCTGCGGAGCGTGGTGTTTGGAAGGCCCCGCTCCCGGGATGCCTGCAGTTTTCCAGGGGTTGGCAGCCGAGAGTTTTGGGGGCCCTTCCCCCGAAAAAAAGGGCCCTCAAGGCTTTTGGGGGCCCATTTACTGTCACAGTTGGAGAGATTTCAAGAGGCCCCTGCCCATTCCGGGGCAGGCCATCATAGGGGAGCAGCGGGGGCCCAGGCTGCACGGGCTGGCTCCTGCGATGCATTTCCACATTTTTGGGGGATGTACTCTGGCTTTGGGCACCTGGGGGGACGGTGTCCCATGGAGTCCCAGCCCCCCCCCCAGCTCCAAAAACATGCCATCTCTCTTGGTCCTTGAAACGGCCTGGTGCCGAGAGAGGCTGGGTTGGGAAAGGAGGGAGGAAAAAGGCCGACAGGGCTCAAAGGCGGGTGATCCACCCCGGGACTTACATCTGTCAGCCAGGGGGCAGGGTTTTCCCCACAGCATGTCCAGGACATCGCTGCCCATCTCCTGTCATAGACTTATCGCTGTCAAGGCCTCAATGCCCGAGGAGAAGTCTGTCCTTTAGAGGTGGAGTTTTTCCCCAAAACCTATGGGGGGAAAGGAAAGGGGGGGGGGGAGAACGTCAGGGGCCAAAACCACTGGTGCTGGGGGGCAAAGCAGCGCAAGGTGCTCGGCAAGAGATCTGGCAGTGCTGCCCAGCGTGCCTGGGAAAGCGGGGCAGCAGGGTTGCAGTTCTGAGGGAAGGGATGGAAAGCCAGAGTGTCCCAGGGTGGGGGAGGGGGGGTGGGTCATGGGCACCGGGGTTTGGGCCCCTACGAAAACCCAGGGGCTCCCTGCTGGCAGGAGGCGAGCTGCTGTGGGAAAATGGAGAGGCCCCAGTAGTCCCTGCTGGGGGGAAGCAGGAATTTTGTCACCAGGGGAAAATTTGGGGGCATCCCAAAACCCTGCTGTTTGTTGGGCCCACTTTGCTACAGAAGTGCCTCCTCCCAAATTTGCCATAGACAAGAGTCCCCACCCAAAAAGGGGGCAATTTCCCGGTTTCCCGTGGGTCATGTCGTTTTGTGGATGAGCAAAGGAAAACGTTGCCCCCGGGTATGGGGCCCCCCCCCGGGGGATCTGCCTGGTTGGAGCTCTGGGTGCTCTGGAATTATCCTCTGCCACCATCTCACCTAGATGGAGGAAAACCCACGAAGAGTCAGTAGGACCAGCTCCCTTTGCCAGCAAGCTTCCCAAACAGTAAAGGGAGAGCTTTACGAGCCGGCTTTGGGGTCTAAAGGAGGAGGCTGCGCTGGGGCCGGCTCACCCCCAGCAGCCTGGCTCACTTGGCTCGGGACCGCCGGGCCCCCTGCCCACAGGACCAGGGTGCGGTTTGCGCGCGGGACAGGGGGCCCAGCGCCCAAGCCGCGCTCTCTTGTGGCCCCAGCCTGACTCCCTGGGGGCCCTCATCACTGGTCTGAAAGGCGGCTGGACCATGGTCACCTCGTAGGGCTGCCAGGGGAGACTGCTCTCCCGGGAGCCCCCACCTCGCCCCAGGCCTCCCTGGGGGGTGGGCGGGTTCTCTCTGCCATCTTGCAAAGTAGAGGAAAAGGGGGAGGCGCGGTGCAGCTAAAGGGGGGAAACACCTCGGGGCCGAGCAGGGCTGCCTGGGGGGTGGCAGGGAAAAAGACGTGGGTGTGTTGGGGTCTCCTCGCCAGCTCCACGCTCCTCCCCTGCCCTGTCACTGTCTTGCAGACATTTGCAGGGCCGTGGCCACGCTGGTTTTATGGTGCCGTGGGGTGTCACAGAGCGGCGGTCAAAAAGGGCCCCCACTGTGACCCGGCACTGGGCCGGGGGGGAGGCCCGCACTGTGGGGGTAGGGATCCAACTGTGCCCCTCCCCCATGGGTCCTCTTGGGGTGCCCCCGGGCCCCCCCATATGCCTTATGCCCCCTCTGGACCTTCCTGCACCCTCCGGCTAACCCCAGAACCAGTGTTTCCTCCCCGGGCAGGGGCCCGGGTTTAAGCATTAACAACTTTACGGGACTTTACTGGGGTTTTGCTGCCTTTGCAGAGCTCTTGGCTTGTTTAAGGGTGCCACACTTCCCCAGCCCCTGGGGTGTGAGGTGGTTGGTTTTTGGCTGGGGGAACTGGAGGATCAGTTAACACCTGCAACTGGCCAGATTAGAGTGAGCGTGTTTCCTCCACAGCTCTGTGCCGCTGCACCCAGTGGGAGTGAGGCTCGGGGGTGAGCAGCCAAGGCACAATAGTGCTGGATAGGCAGCGCAATGGGAATATTAGATGGGTGGGGGGGGAAAAATTTTTGAGTATTGGCTTCTTGGAACGTGAAGCCAGTTCAACGCCTTGCATAGGATCTGGGCAGGCCATGGCACTGAGCAGAACTCTCTTTGGAGGACCATGAGGAAAGGGTTACCCTCCTTCCCACGAACGTTTCTGGAGGGACAGCACACTTCTTGCATCCTTGCCCCCTTTTCCCACCCCAGTTTTTCCCAGGCGGTGGGAGTGTCCTTGAGGGGAAGACAAGGGAAAAAGTGCCCCTGGCTGGGGCTGCGCCCATTCCCCCCCTCTGAATCCCCTCGGGGTTTGCACACGAGGACACACAGCAGTGGTGGCAGCAGTTCGCTCCCAATTCGGCTCCCTACAGACCCCGGTGATGACCTGAATAAGCCTGCTCGGGGATTTCCTCGTGCACACCCACCAGCCTCCCTCAAAAACTCGAGTCAGGCCCCTTCTTTTTGCACAGCAGAGGTTATGCACAGTGTGACAAAAAGTCCTGGGGGGCACAGAGAAGGGGAGGTGCTGCTGGGACCTTCCCAGGGCCTTGGGGGGTGAGCACTGGAGAAGATTAGGAACCCCCGAGAGCACCCTTCCCCAGGGTCACCGTGCCAGGAGGTTCTGACACCACGGGGTAAAGCAGCGCAACCTACTTGATCCATTCTTCTCCCTCCACTCTTTCCATTCCCCTGAGGGTTTCTTTTCAGCAGGGCTTGCCCCCTAAATTCCTGCACAAAATGCAAAACGAAACCCTTCTGCTAGGGCCCCAGCAACTCACCCATGTGCTTTTTTTTCCCAAAAAGGAAAGGGGCTGTGGTTACTCTTCTGACAGAAGCCATGCCCAAGCAGCGTTTCTGATGCAGCCCCTTGGCACTGGGGATGGCAAACAAGGGGGTTGCTAAAGACTCAGAGTAACTCACGTCAATTTTAAGTCCCCACATATCCAATGTGAAAAAATGAGGACAAAGAAAGGCATTTTCAAAATCACTATTCCTTTTTTATGTCTCATATTTTCCTCACTGGGAGGAGACACAGACTCTGCTAGGCACCTGCAGTCAAATTACGGTTCTGTGGGACAGGGGGAGAAAGGGAAAAAGTAGAGAGACCTGAACAGAGCATTTTCAAATTTGGGGAAGAACAAGGAAAAAACGTTGCAAAGTGGGACATCAGAGTTTACAGGAAGTTAAACTGGGTACCCGGTAGTGGGAAAGTATTACGGGAGAGCACTAGAGGGAGGCACTGCAATCACAAGGGCAAGCGACGCATGGACAGCCAACTACCGCACATTTTCACGTTACGATTGCCTTAAACAGAACAGGCTGGGCTCCCCACTGCTGGGCTTCACCGGGAATAGGCCCATTCCTCGTCTGAAATTGGCCATGCCCCGGGATAGGAAGACCAATCCACACAGAGAGCAACCCAGAGCTAAATGCTGCCCTTTCCTTGGGATACTGTCTTTTAGAATAAAATTATTTAAATTAAAAAAAAAACCAAAAAACCTGGTTAAATGCAAGAACCCAGGAAGAGGACAAAGTAAAATCCTAGGACAGGTTGACTTCCATGTGTGGAAAAACCACCCACCCTCTGCACCCCATTTTCCCCAAGAGTGCAGACAGCATGGGTGGGGGAAAAAGGCAACAATCAGACACTGGAAAAAGGGGCACAAGCATTTGCCCAAAGGACGCTGCGCCCACGCCAGGAGCGCTCCCAAAAGGTTTCTCTGCAATAAAAACCTGGCGCATGCTTCCCACCAGGAGGGAGGGAAAAGCTTTCCCTGAGTGGAAATCCCCAGCTATCAAAGGTCTCCGCAGAGGTGGGGGTTCCCCTGAGACGGGACACACGAGGCCTGGGGCAGCAAAAGGCACCCCCTCTGCCCCAAACCACAGCAGCCGGCCCAATGCCTGGACCCCCCCGTGGGAGAGGAAGGCCGTTACCGCTCCCGGCCACGGGCCGACAAGCACCAACCTCCCAGCTGCCAGGGCTGGGGCCTGTGACCCTCGGGGCTGGGGCAGGAACCGCTCTGACCTGCCCTGGGGGGCGGTCCCCCGGGGATGAGCACTGGGGGGCCGGGGCTGCTGAACTGGGCAACGGCCCGGGCCCTGGCTGCTGAGCTCTCCAAACTCCCTCCCCCAAGGCCCAGCTGCACCCCACAAACCCTGCTCCTGCAGCCCCCCTGGCCCCCCAGCCCCCCACAAGCCCAGCCCCCAGCAAACCCAAGAGGGCCTTCCTCTGGCTGGCCTTCCCGCGGGTGGTGAGGAGGAGAGCGCTCCTGTGCTGGGGTGGCACGGGCATCCCTTCCTGTGGCCCGAAGGATGGACGGAGCCCCGGCACTTCCCCACGGGGCTGCCCATGTCCCCTCCTGTCTGTCCCCGGGGCTCACCAGCACTGGGCAGGCCCCCCCCAGGGTTTTCACGGCCCCAGCAAATGCCAGGGGTCCCAGGGTTCAGGGTAGGGAAAAACGGGGGGAAAGGGTTTACAGCATGCTTGTTAATAAAATTAAATTACTTTCATCGAGTTGGAGTCTGTTGTTGCCCATGACGGTAACTGGGGGAATGATCTCTCGCATCTCTTATTCTCAACCCTTGGCGCTTTTGAATATATTTTTCTTGGCCTGGTCAGTTGGGGGAAATGGGGACAATGAGAGGGCTTTGGTGGGAACCTGGTGTCCTGCCAGGGTCATCCCAATAAAATCGGGACACAAGCAGATGTTTGGGAGGAAATATACGGAAGATTTTGGAACATTCAAGTCCTTGACTTGAAAATGGGAGACAGGCGTGGGGTGGGAGGGGCCAGCTGGAAGGAAATCCAGCCAGACTGACGGCTTTGCACAGCACCCCCCCGGGGCTCTCCCCAAGCAATGCTTGGGACACCCCAGGACAGAGATTGCCCCCATAAACATGGGCACCCGTGGAGCAAGGCCAGCGGAGACCCCAGCATGGGCACAGGGCACGGGCTTCCATGGCCCGGAGCAGAGGAGCACGGGGGCTCTCCAGTCTGCCTGCCGGCACCATGGGGCCTCGCCTGCCGCCCGTCTGTCTCCCGAGGATTTGACCAGCACAGGCGAGCTGGCAGAAAATTGTCCATTTTTAATTGGCTAGGAAAGCATCAGTGGCCGAGTGGAGGCTGGCAGCAAGATGTCATCATGGCAGCAGAATTCCTGGGGTGCCATCCATGCACCCATCCCTCGCGTGTGTCCCGTGCTGCTCCCCTTGCACCGTGTGCGTAGGCTTCAGGAGCCAGGCCACCATCTCCGGGACTGCCGGTGCCGGCAGCAGGGCTCTGCTTGCTTGGCTGCCCGCGATGCAGGAGCAGCGGGAAAGCCTGGCAGGGGCCCTGAGCACCTCCTGAAGACGGGAGGGCTGTCGCCGTTCCAGCCGGGGGCGTGTGGGAGGGCAGCGATGCCTGGGGGGGAAGGAGAGCTGTAGGCGAGGGGCTGGGTGGGTGCCGGGGCAAGCTCCTGCCTGCCCCCCGCCACGAGGGCTTTTTCCCAGGGAGGGGTGGGGCAGGGGCACAGCCAGCCCTGTGCACGCAGTGCTCCTGGCCTGGGTGCCGCTCGCCGGGTATGGCCGGGATAGGCCTGCCCTGGCTGGGGCAGCGCTCGGCCCGGGGACATACCTGGGTCATCCTCAGGCACGGCTCTGCAGCCGGGGGAGGGCCTGCACGCCGCCTCTGGCTGTGCCGGGCTTCCTGGGGCTCTCCAGCCAAGGCAGACTCGGTGTCTGAGGTGCTGCGGGTGTTCTTGCTGCTGCCTCTGCACCCATGCCTTGTGCCAGCTCCGCTGGATCACAGCCACTGCCTTGCCCAGCACCTCTCTGCACGATGCGCTGGGCTGTGTCCTGCAGCGCCGCCTCGCAGGCTGTGGGGCTGTGCGGGGCAGGGACCTGGCTCTCCGCCTGTGCTGCCGTGGCCTGCTGGCCGAAGAGAGGAGGACGCTGGTGCCTCTGCCTCCTCTTGTGCCGTGGGAAGAGGTGTGCGGTGCCCCTCTGCCTTGGGAGCTCGGCCAGGGCAGAAGCTGCTGTCCCAGCGTCCGTGGGACCCGCTGGGGCAGGAGCCGTGCTCTGCACATCACGGCTGCCTCCCCTGCCGCCTCTGTGCCCACGCTGCTGGGCCAGCCGGGCCCTCCTGGGCACCCAGTGTGGGGGTCCTGGAAGAGCTCCGGGACCAAGGGGTTGACCCAGATGTTGTGGGTGGTGAGGTCTTCCCCTTGGGCCTGCTCACGGTCGCTGCCCTCTTCCCAATCCTCCTCCTTGGCCAAGGCCCCTGGCACCTCTGTAAATTTCATACACAAAAAAAGGGGGGTTAAGGACAATCTCTATCCTTTACTGGATGGGGGGGGGGGGGGCGGGGAAACAGAGCAACAAAGCATGAGGAGAAGGCTGAGGTACTTAAGGCCTTCTTTGGCTCAGTCTTTAATTCTAAGACCAATTGTACTCAGTGTACCCAGCCCGCCAAGCTGGGAAAACAGGGAGTTAAATTCCAGCCGGTGGCTGTCCACAAAGCGGTGTTGGCAGAAAAGGTGTCGGCGGAAAAAGGGACCTGTGGGTGTTGGCCAGCAGTGTGCCCAGGTGGCCAAGAGAGCCAACGGCATCGTGGCTTAAATCAGGAATAGTACAGCCAGCAGGAGCAGGGCAGTGTCCGTGACCCTATCTTGGGAACTGGTGAGGCTGCCCCTCGAATGCTGGGGTCAGGGTTGGGCCCCTCCTTCCCAGAAGGATGTGGAGGGGCTGGAGCGTGTCCAGAGGACAGGCAAATGAAGTGGGGAGGGGTGTGGAGCCCAAGGCTTCTGGGTAGCATCTGGGGGAGCTTGGGGGGTGTTCAGCCTGGAGAAGAGGAGCTGAGGGGAGCCCTCATCGCTCCCTACAACTGCCTGAGAGGAGGGGGAGAGCCGGGGGGTCAGGCTCTCTTCCCAGGGAACGGGCAATGGGACGAGGGGAAATGGCATCAAGTTGTGTCAGGGGAGGTTTAGGTTGGACAATTGGGAAAAATTTCTTCGTGGAAAAGGTTATATCAGGCACCGGGACAGGCTGCCCAGGGAATTGTTGGAGTCCCATCCCCTGAGGTATTTAAAAGACGGGTGGTCGTGGCGCTTAGGGACAGGGTTTAGCGGTGGACTTGGCAGTGTTGGGTTCATGGTTTAAAATCGATGATCTTAAGGGTCTTTTCTAATCTAAACTTTTCTGATTGTAAGTAGGTTCTCTCAGTGCCGAGAGTTAGTTGTCTTGCTGCGGGGTGTGGGGTGGCTTCTCTCTTCGGCTCACTGATGGGGGTGGGGGGTGCATTGCCCGCTCGGTTGGGCTCTGGGGGTGGGTGTGCTCAGCATCTGGAGCCCAGCTGGTGGCTGTCTTACTGGGGAGGTCCCTCAGGGGTGCTGCTCTGCTTCAGTCCCTTTTCTCCATAGGTGGAGGGTGGGAGGGGAGAGCAAAGAGCAATGGGAAGGTGAGGGAGGGGCTTTTCTTCAGGGTGACATGAAGGGGGACCAGGCATCTCCCTGCTGCCACAGCCCAGGAGCTGCGCCTGCTCCCCTTTTTGCCTGGGGGAATGCTCGGTTTGATTGGCCAATGTGCGCCTGGCTCCACCTGGTGTGAGGGCCCAGGAGGTGCTGCGGGTGTTCTGGTCTGATGCCCCTGCACCCATGCCTTGTCCCATCTCCCGCTGGATCACAAGCCACGCCTGCCAGCACCTCTCTCACGATGCGTTGGGCTGTGTCCTGCAGCGCCCGCCTGCAGGCTGTGGGGCGTGCGGGCGGGGGACCTGGCTCTTCCCCTGTGCTGCCGTGGCCTGCTGGCCGAAGAGAGAGACGCTGGTGCCCTTCTGCCTTCCTCTTGTGCCGTGGGAGAGAGGTGTGCGGTGCCCCTCGGGCCTTGGGAGCTCCTGGCCGGGAGCAGAACCCCTGTTTGCCCCAAAGCGCCCGTGGGACCCGCTGGGGCAGGAGCCAGTGCTCTGCACATCACCGGCTGCCTCCCCTGCCGCCCTTGTGCCACGCTGCCTGGGCCAGCCGGGGCTCCTGGGCACCAGTGTGGGGGTCCTGGAAGAGCCCGGGACCAAGGGGTTGACCCAGATGTTGGGGGTTGGTGAGGTTTTTCCCCTTGGGAAGTTTCATGGTCGGCTGTTGTTTTCCCCGCTCCTCCTCCTTGGCCAAGGCCCCTGGTTTGGGTCCTTTTGGCACGGAGCTGCTTGCTCATGGTGCCCTTCGGGGAAACAACGCCTGTCGGGTCCGGCTGCCTGGGTGAAAATTTGATTTCCTTAGCAGGTCTGAAAGGAGAGAAGGGGATCTGGTGAGGGAGCCTGGCTCCAGCAGCAAATTGCCTGCGGGGCCCTGCCGGCAGCGGCTCTGGCGGGAGGGTGCGGGAGATGATCGCCCTGCAGCTTTTGTGGCGCAGTGGTCCGGGCCCGGGCACAGGAGGCTCTTTCCCCCTGGCCGTCCCACCCCTTTCCCTTTCCATCCTGTCTTGGCACTCACCCCCCTTTGTTTTCTGACAGTGAAACACCCCAAACTGCTGTTGGGGAGAAACGCTGATCCTCGTCCTCCTCTTCGCTCCTCCTCTGGCTGTCTCTCCCCGCGGCAGGGTTTTTGGCTTCCTGAGCTGGGCCCAGGCTGTCCCCCGTGCGGGCCAGGAAGCTCCTCTCCACCTCCTCGGGGACTCTCCTGGATGGAGGGGGAAGGGGGCAGAGTGCCCCCTACAACAGCTCCATGGCCCATCTGGTAGCCCTTGATGTGCCCAGCCGTTTGCTGAGAATGGCCCATCCCACCCCGGTGCACCGGCCTGCTGGATGGGTCCCCAGCTCTCAGCCCAAAACCCGTCGGACTCCTCACTGGCGACGGGGACCGGGCCCCTGTCCATCCGGCCGAGGATAGGCTGCGGGGTGGGGGGGGGGAAAGGGCCCATCCCTCCACCCTCGGAGGGTGTGCCCCAGCCAACCCCGGTTCCCCCCAGAGAGGGCTGTGGGGCCCGGGGTGACGGTTTGGGCCTGCCCTTTAGGATGGGGGGGGCCGTTGGGGGCCTGCAGAGGCAGAGGGTTTTCCCGCTGGCGGGGTGGCAGTTGTGGCAGGCGCTGCCCGGCTGACTGGAAGGGGTTACCGGGGAGTGCCGTGCCCGGGGTGTGCTGCCAGCGGGGATGGGCAGCAAGGGGCTGGCGATTGGGCGTTTTTCCCGGTCCCCCTGCCGAGGGCAGGGCCACCCCGGGGCTCCAGGCTGTCCATCTGACAAGAGTGCCGAGGAAAGGCCCGTGTGACCATGGCCTCGTGCCCTGGGCCCCGCAGGAAGAGGTCCTGCGGCCGGGCACCCCCAAACAGCCCCCAGGCAGTGTCGATGCCGGGCCCCGCACCCAAACTGGCTGGGGGACGAGGCCAGGGGCCCCCCCTGGTTTACTCCCCAGCAGGGCTCAACCCCCACACCCAGCTGCCAGGCATGCACGGGGGGGGGCTCAGCTTTGGCTTGGGGGGGGGTCCAGCTTGGCCATGGGGGCTGGGCCCGCCCGTCCCCCCCCTGCCCCCCTGTCAGCAGGGGGCCTGGGGTCGGGGGGGCGTGGCCCCCGTCTCCCCCCGGGCTCCCTACTGACACGGTGCCCCGGGGCCCCGCGAGCTCCTTGGGTCGGGAGCCGTGGCAAGCCCGTCCCCCTGGAGGGACGAGGGGGCGGGGGTCGGCCTTTCCCGCGGGCTTTGGTTTGCTGTTTTGGCCAACCTCCGGGCGAGAAGGGGGAGGAGGAGGCAGGGGGTGGAGGGCGGCTGCCTTGGCGCTTGGCCCCCCGGTGACCCGGCCCAGCCCCGGCCCCTTTTGGCCCAGGCAGCTTCCCAGCCGGCCCCGTCCCCCCGCCCAGCCCCCCTTCCTCCTCCCCGTCCCTCACCTGGGGCCTCTTCCGCAGGTTCATCCACCCGTCCCGGTGGGGGGCACGGCCCTTTGGCCCCCCATCACGGGGCTTTCTCGGGGGTCCTCTGCCGGCCCACCCGCATGGGCTAGACGGGGGGGGTGGGGGTCTCCCGAGGGCCTGCTTCCCGGAGTGGCACCCGGGGGCTCTCCTCCCCTGTGGTAAACCGCCCTGAACCCCCTAAACCGGGGGGCTCGCGGGTGGGGGCCCCCCACCCACAAAGCCCTGGCGTCGCTCCCGGGACGCCACGCCCTGCCCGCGGCCTTTGCCCGGCGGGGGCAGCCCCTGCTTTCCCCTCGCAGCCCCAGCAGCCCCCGCCAACGCTTCCACATGGCCCCGGTGCCAGCGGCCCCCGAAAGGGGGCCCCGTCCCCCCTCGTTCAGCCACCCCGGTTCATGCCCGCGCCTCGTCCCCAGGATCCCCCACGGGAACTGAGGGGAGGGCTGGGGAGCGTGGCGCTTTCTGCTGCCTGCGGTCCACGGGAGGGGAGGGGGGGGAGGATGGAGCCAGGCCGGCCAGGGGGATCCGTCTGGCTGAGGAGCTGATGGCCGGGGAGCTGTGTTCAGCCCCAGAGCCGGCAGCCCAGACCCCGGGCAGCCCGGCCGTGGGGCGCCGGTTCCCAGCAGAGGGGGCGGGTGGGCCGGTTGGATGTATTTGTTATTTTTTGTTTCTTTGAAAATGCCTTTGGAGAGAGCCATTTTAAAAACCTGTTTCCCCCATCCGCAGCCCCCGGTTTTGCCCTGCCGAGGGCGCAGGGATGGCTCGCCTTTGAAAGTGCCCAGGATGTTATTTAACCCCTAAAACGGGCTCCCACGCCTCAGCCCATGTGCGGGGAAGGGGGGGGGGGGGTGTGGGGGGGTGTCCCCTCCTTGCAATGACGGGGGCCTTCAGCCTTCGGCTGGGCCCCTAAAGGGTGCGGACACAGGTGCACCAGGCCGGCGTTTGCAAAGCTCGGGCCCGGTCTGTACGATAAAGGGCTGACTGGTGCGAAGCGCTGGGTGGGATGAGTTGCCACCCGGGGTTAAACCCACAACACTGTCACCCCCCGGGGCTGTCCACCACCTCTGTCCCCCCCTGTAAACCCCTGAAGCTTCACCACACGTGTCCCCTCCTGTCAGCAGCCACCCGGGGGCCCAAGGCGCCTGGGGGACATGCAGCGGCTTTGACTTTCCGCATTTGGGTTGCTTGTCCCCCAAAGGGCCCAAAGTGAAGGGAGGGGATCTCAGGGTGCTGGAGTGTTTTTGTTGTATTTATGGGAAGTTCCCTCACAGAAGCCAATGACTCATGTTTTGATTGACAGTGTAGTGCTGTGGTCATGCTTGAATTACGAGCTCTAGTTCTGCTGAGTGCACACTAGGCTATTCTTTGCCTTCATGGAAATACAACATAAAGGCGTGTTGTGTGGGGGCTAACGAGGGAGCTCCCCATGCTGGGTTAGGTTTTGAATGCCTTTTGGGTTCCAAAGTCAGGAAACCCATTGATTTCACTGTGCCCTCTATAACATTGAATCTGAATCACAAAATCGTTTAGGTTGGAAAAGACCTTTAAGATCCAAAAAAAAAGTCCACCATTAACCTACCTGCCACCCCACACTAAACCTGTCCCTAACACCCGTCTGCCCCTTTTTTTTAATACCCCCAGGGATGGGGACTCGGCCTCCTCCCTGGGCAGCCATTCCAGAGCCTGAAAACCTTGCTTTTGAAGACATTTCCTTTAAAGTCTAGCCAAACCTCCCTGGCCAACTTCAGACCATTCCCCTCATCCTAAATTCGTTCCAAAGGGGAAGAGGCTGACCCCCGCCTCCTACGCCTCCTTCGGCAGTTGTGGAGGGCGATAAGGGGGTCCCCCAGCCTCCCTCCTTTTTCCAGACTAAACAACCCAGGTCCTCAGCCACTCCTCGTAAGATTGTGTCAGCCCCTCACAGCGGGTTGCTAGCTCCCCTGGACTGTTCAGCAAAGGCAACGTCCTTTCTTGTAGTGAGGGGGGCCCCAAAAATGAACACAGCTTCAAAAATGCACCTCACCAGTGCCCCGGGCAGGGACACGATCACTTTCCCCACTCCTGCTTTGGCCACACTATCCTGATACAAGCCAGGATGCTGTTTGCCTTCTTGGCCACCTGGGGACACTGTGGATATACAGGGAGAGCTTCTTTGATTAGTTGTGTTGTCTGTCTGTTTCCTGAATTGTCCCTTTGGAAAGCCTACGTTTTAATCCAAATGGCCTTGCTTAGAAACCTGGGCTGGATATGGGTTTTAAATTCTTCCGAAAGCGGCCCGTCGCCACAGTCCAGACTACAGCAGCAGGGTGAACAAGCCCAACAGTTGGAAGTGCACTAAAAGCCCTCCTCTGCCAGAAACAGACTCCTGGGCCACCTCTCCCATTTGAATTTCAGTGGCCAAGGGGGCATCTACGTTACGAATTTGCACTGAAAAAAGGAACGATACCGCCCTCCTGCCGGGAGGGGGGTTTGTCGCTACCCCAAAAAGGGGAAAACCCTGGTATGTTTGGGAAAGAGAAAACCCCATGACAACCCTTACTCCACTGTAGGGGCTGGGAACTGGAAATGCCAATAGGGCCTTAAAATTAGTAGAATGGATGGACATGGAAAAAATTCAGATCTCACCCACCATACAGACAAAAAGGGGAGTCCTATCCTGGAACACCCCCATGACGGCCCCTAGCCTAAAGGCATTCGGCTTTCCCTTCACAGATTTTCCAAAACCCTTTACTGTTACACATCCACGAATGTGGAAGGCAGACCCCTCAAAAAGCCCTCACATAAAACCTCCCCTAATAAGCCATATCCGTGATTTCTCCCTGGAGGGAGTTTATCGGCCCCTGAAGATCCGAGACTATGGGGGTACGTGCAGAAGATGAACTTTGGTTTTCTGCAGGAAGCCATAACCAAGCTAACGGTAATGTTCAGAGTTTGGGCCATGAGGGGCCCGATAGGACCCTGATTGCTCCCAGTCTGCTTGGGCTGGCTTCATGGTTCACCTAAACGCCAAATTGGCACATGCCCCCCTGTAAAAACAGGAATAATTTAATCATTCACACTTATAAACCCCTCTGATAGAACGTGGCACTAAGTTCCACCTGATGTAACAGCTTTTATCCCACGGGGGGGGTTTTTGCACAGCCGGAAAGAGCTATTGCGCGTGTCAGAGAATCAAAAAAAAGCCTTTCCCTGACAGCACAGAGTCAAAGTCAGAAATAAACCACCACCACAAATGCAACGCAAAAAATCGATTGGCCCCAGCCCCGGTGTTTAGCAGCAGGGAGAGAGCACGGGCGTTATGCAGTAAGAGCTGCTGGCTTTTTGTTGAATAAAGCCCGAGAGGTGAAATGGAGGAACAAGACACGACCCTTTAACAATAGTCCATGTAGCAAGGCAGGGATTCTCCCCCAGATCTAGCTGGGGGGTTAACCCCTGGGCTCCCAGGCTCAGGTAGAGGGCTGAGAACTAAAAGGATTTGGGTGGTTGTGTTCACTCTCTTGTTTTCTTTCCAGTTGCGTGTGTGTGTGGAATTACAGTGTTGTATTTACCTTATGCACTTGACTTACGGCTTCAGTAACGGGACCAAATAATGTGCACAAATGCAAGAATTCCTCTTCTCATGCTGTACTTGGTATCCCAGCCTCTCTCCTCGGTTGGCACAGGCCAGCGGCCCAATTTTCCCTGAGAGCTCCCATCATGGCCGCACGGTACCACTACTGGAAAAAAGGCTCCAGCACAGTTGGGAGCCAGCAGTTTCCCCCACACTGGGGCAGAGAGGGGAAAGACAAAACCAACCCCATAGCACCAAAAAATCGCCCAATCACAACCATCGGGGCAAGGAGGGCAGCACAAACTTGTTGGCATTGCAGGGACAACCAGTGCCCTTTCCCCCTTGGACAGGAAATTGACCTCCCCCCAGAAATCATCTGTGGGATGGGAAATCGTGGGGATGGGAAACCCTTGGGATGGGAAAGCATCACGGGGCGAGAAAATCATCACTGGGATGGGAAAGCATGGGTGAGCAGAGGAAAACCATCGTTCAGGACAGGAAATCATGCGCAAAGGGTGGGAAATCACCGAGATTGGGAAGGTGCTGTGGGATGAGAAATCCCACCCCCGCAAGGCTGGCTGCAGCAGGGGCTGGCGGAATGATCGCCATGGGGACGGAACCCTTACAACGCTGTTTGCCCCCAACAAACCCCACCCTGGGCAACAGCCATGGCAGGTACAGCAGCAGGCTCCCGCTCCCCCTGGTGCTCCTGCCCTCCGGGTTTAAACCCCCAAACGCCTCTGCCCGCCCCGCAACCTCACCCCATCGCCCCTCTTTGCTTCCCCCAACAGACGGTTCCCTCTCCCCAAATGCCGATGGCGTCACAAGTGCCCAGCGTGAGCTTTACCGCCCCGGCCGTGCCGCCACCGGTCACTGCCAGCGTGCTGCCCTCTGTGCCGGGGCTGACAGTGTCCGGTGAAGCCTGCCCAGCTCCACCCCGTCACCTCCAGCTGGCCCCGGCCCCGTCTGGCAGGGGGTGCCAGGGCCCCTGGGGGCCCCGGGGCAGCTGGTGCAAACTTCCCCCCATGGTGCAGCTCCCCCATTTGGGGTGCAGCTCCCCCCCGTGCCTGTTCCCTGTCCCCCTTTCCTATGGCTGGGGACAGCAGGTGGTGACGGGGACGCTGGTCCCCCACCAGCCGATGGGGAGGGGAACGTGGGCTGTGGTCCAGGGGAGCCCCTGTACCCCCACAGGCTCCCTGTGGTGCTGCACGTCCCTTCCCTTCCTGGCCCCCTGCCACCCCAATTCCTGGCAGCTCAGCATTGGTGCAGGGCCCCCCTGTGCTCCCACACCCTGCCTGGCAGGTGCCCAGAAGCCGACAAGGCCTTTAAGAAAGGACACCGCAGCCATCAAGGACAGCGTCCCCCGCTGGCAGCCCCCACCAAACCCCGCCCCGGCTCTGTCGAGCAGCAGAACCATGACAAAGCCCCAAGGTGAGCTTTGGGGGGCAGCAGGGCCTGCAGTCGGGTGACCAGCAGCGAGAAAAGCTTTCATCACCCCGGGGGTTTTTTTTTTGCTTTTTCAGCAGTGGGGACCACCCCAAC
>CM067102.1:5273452-5313490 GCA_034008185.1 Gorsachius magnificus | reverse complement strand
TAGCCTGAGGGTGATTAAAAAAGAATTCAACGCCCTGGGGTGGTTAGTAATGGAATCATAGAATCATCATAGAATCATAGAATGTTTTGGGTTGGAAGGGACCCCTAGAGATCATCTAGTCCAACCCCCCTGCAGTGAGCAGGGACACCACTAACTAGATCAGGTTGCTCAGAGCCCCATCCAACCTGGCCTTGAATGTTCCCAGGGATGGGGCCTCCACCACCTCTCTGGGCAACCCCTGCCAGTGTTTCACCACCCTCGTTGTAAAGAATTTCCTCCTTATATCCAGTCTAAACCTACCCTGCTTCAGTTTAAAACCATTACCCCTTGTCCTGTCACAGCTGGCCCTACTAAAAAGATTATCCCCATATTTCCTATAGGCCCCCTTTAGATACTGAAAGGCCGTAATCAGGTCTCCCCGCAGCCTTCTCCTCTCCAGGCTGAACAACCCCAACTCTCCCAGCCTGTCCTCATAAGAGAGGTGCTCCAGCCCTCAGATCATTTTAGTAGCCCTCCTCTGGACCCGCTCCAACAGTTCCATGTCCTTGTGCTGAGGGCTCCAGAGCTGGACGCAGTACTCCAGGTGAGGTCTCACCAGAGCAGAGTAGAGGGGCACAATCACCTCCCTCGACCTGCTGGCCACGCTTCTCCTGATGCAGCCCAGGGTATGGTTGGCCTTCTGGGCTGCCACGACATTGCTGGCTCATGTCCAGCTTTTCATCCACCACACGCCCAAGTCCTCTCGGCAGGGCTGCTCTCGATCCTTTCTTCCCCCAGCCTGTACTGATACCGGGGGTTACCCCGACCCAGGGGCAGGACCTTGCACTTGGCCTTGTTGAACCTCATGAAGTTCACACAGGCCAACCTCTCCAGCCTTTCCAGGTCTCTCTGGATGACATCCCGTCCTTCTGGTGTGTCAACCTCACCACTCAGTTTGGTGTCGTCTGCAAACTTGCTGAGGGTGCATTCGATCTCACTGTCTAAGTCATTGATGAATATATTGAACAGCACCGGTCCCAGTACGGACCCCTGAGGGACACCACTCGTCACCGGTCTCCATCTGGACATCGAGCCATTCGACCACTACCCTCTGGATGCGGCCATCCAGCCAGTTGCTTATCCACCGAACAGTCCACCCGTCAATTCCATAGCTCTCCAATTTAGAGAGAAGGATGTTGTGGGGGACCGTGTCAAAGGCTTTGCAGAAGTCCAGATAGATGACATCCATTGGTTTTCCCTATTCACTGATGCTGTCACACCATCATAGAAAGCCACTAGGTTCGTCAGGCAGGACTTGCCCTTGGGGAAGCCATGCTGGCTATCTCGAATTATCTCCCTGGCCTCCATGTGCCTTAGCATAGCTTCTAGGAGGATCTGCTCCATGATCTTCCCAGGCACAGAGGTGAGGCTGACAGGTTGGTAGTTCCCAGGGTCTTCCTTTCTACCCTTTTTGAAAAGGGCACAATGTTTCCCTTTTTCCAGTCACCAGGGACTTCACCAGACTGCCATGACTTTTCAAATATCATGGAGAGTGGCTTGGTGACTACATCGGCCAATTCCCTCAGGACTCTGGGATCCATCTCATCAGGTCCCATGGACTTATGTGCATTCAGGTTCCTCAGGTGGTCACAAACCTGATCTTCTCCTACAGCACGAAGGGTTTTGCCCTCCCGTCCCCCCTCATGCCATCCATCAACTCGGGTGGGGTGGGGAGAGAGGTTCCCAGTGAAGACTGAGGCAAAAAAGTTGTTGAGTACCTCAGCCTTCTCCTCCTCTGCTGTTACCAGCTTGCCAGTCTCGCTCATCAGCGGGGGTACGCTTTCTTTAACCATCCTTTTCTGGCCGATATACCTGTAGAAACCCTTCTTGTTATTCTTTGCATCCCTAGCCAAGTTTAGCTCCAGCTGAGCCTTGGCTTTCCTGACCCCATTCCTACACAACCGGACCGCGTCTCCATACTCTTCCCAGGATGCCTGTCCCTGCTTCCACTGCCTGTGCAGTTCCCTCTTCCTCCTTAGTTTGACCAGCATCTCTCGTCTCAGCCATGCCGGTCTCTTCCCTTCTTTGCCCGATTTCTTACACCTGGGGATCGAGAGCTCTTGCGCTCTGTGGAACACATCCTTAAAGGTCTGCCAGCTCTGTTCTGTTCCCCTGTCCCTGAGGAACGTTTCCCAGGGAGTCCTTCCGACTATCTCCTTGAGGAGCTGGAAGTTTGCTTTTCTAAAATTCAGGGTCCTGACTATACTCTTCATTCTTCCCATTTCCCTCTGAGCATGAGCTCTACCAGCGCATGATCACTGCAACCCAAGCTGCCTCCGATCTTGACATTTCCGATGAGCTCACTTGCATTGGTGACCACCAGGTCCAGTATCGCATCCCCTCGGGTAGGGGTGTCTATTACCTGGCTTAAGAAGTTGTCCTCAATGCATTCGAGAAGCCTGCTGGATTGCCTGCAGCTTGCCGTGTTGGTTTTCCAGCAGATTTCCCACCATCCATGTGTCCGTACAGAGACAGAGCATGGCCATGTTTCTCGTTCAGCAATATCTAAAGCCAGCTGGATGGCTTTCACCTCTGCAAACTGACTTGATTCACCTTCTCCTTCAGCAGTCTTTGTGACTTGTCCTATAGGATTCCATACAGCAGCCTTCCAACTCCGATGCTTTCCCACCAGACGGCAGGACCCATCAGTGAACAGGGCACATTGCTTCTCATTTTCTGGCAGTTTATTGTACAGTGGGGCCTCTTCAGGATGTACCACCTCCTCCTCTGGCAATATTCAAAAATCTTTGCTGTCTGGAAACAGTGATATTTCGTGATTCCGTGATTCTGGGTGCTACTGGAAGGCATGTAAAGGACAATGTAACCATCAGGCATAGTCAGCGTGGGCTCACAAAGGGAAAGTCCTGTTGAACCAATCTGAGATATTCTGTAACTCTATGATTCTACGACTTGTTCCTTCAGATTCCTCTCAGCTTGCCAGCTGCTGCTCTAAGCTTCAGGCAGGTAAAAGCTTTCTTGTCTTTCAGCAGTCTAATTGTCTCCTTAGCCAGTTCTTTAATTATGTTTATCTCTCTCTCTTTATCTACCAATTTAAAATATTTCTCCTAAGATTATCTCTTGCAGAAAGGTGACCTCATTAGAGGCAGCTTGTACTTAGCATACGGCTGAGGAGTGTGTGTTACTGTTTATGAAAACTGATCATGCTTTAATTTTAGTTCCTGATAAATAGGAAAAACTCCTTTGTGCCTGTGTGCATTCAGTCCTCTAAGGAGAGCAGGTGGGAGATGGCGCAATGGAGCTGTAACATCCAGCTGCAGACTTGAGTGGAGAAGTCTGATGCAAGGAAGAGTGATTATTCATTCAGATCATTCCTTCCCAGGTGACCAAGGACAGAAATGGTGAGGTGGGGAGGTGATGAGCAAATTTGTCCATACAGTGTCAGACCTCAAGGGATGCTTTTTCCTACTTGTTGAAACCTCCTTAAGAAACTCTCTGCATCAATGCCAACTGGAGAGTGCTGCAATCACTTTTTTAGTAGATTGAAAAATAATGGAAAATGCCCTTTTAAAAGCAAAACCCCCTTCTTTATTAAATGCTCATTGAAATCCACCTCTTGAACTGCACTATGAAATGCCTCTAATCAGCTGTACAAGCCTTGAAGCCTTGAAGAAAATTAAAGGAAGAAGCATGGCTCGTTATGGCTTTCTGTATTTTAATAAGCCCCACGGTGTATTTGGTGCTGAGTCCATGAAGCTCCGATACTGAGAGAAGGTTGAAAAAACTGCTCAGGAAGCCAGAAGCCAAACTCAAAGTACCTTGAAGCATTAATGGGCCCCAGTGAGGGTCGTTACTGACAAAGCCTCCCCAGGGACTCCTTAGAGCAGATAACTGGAGGCCATGATTGCAGACAGTCAAAGGCACTGTGCAAGTGGTTGTAATGGTGAGAAAAGCCTTGCTTTGTTTTATAAATTAGAAAGGCCAAGCCCTGACCCCCTAGGCATTGGGAAGGCAGATCCTGTCCCTCCTGCGTGGCTCAGGGCTCCATCTGAGGGTGTGGGACGTAAGGGTGAGCAATGAAAAGTGTAGGAAAATTCTCTGACACCTCTTGGCCTCCCCAGGAAGGGCTGAGGAGGAAACCAAGAGCAGAGCCTCAAAATGCAGTTTCTCCTGGTAGGCCTCAGTGGCAGATGCAACTGTCCTAGCCAAGGGCACTAACACCTTGGTCTTGTGTGGCCTTTCAGCCTAGACAGACCCCTTGGCCATCTCTGCTGCAGACTGTCCCACATTGTCCCATGTGTGCACCTCTTTCCTTTCAGGCTGTAGACAGCCATCTTGCTTTACCACCATTTGTCACCCTGACATTTTGAGACCTTCCCTGATGTCTCTCCGTGCATCTCTGGCTGTTCCTTGAAAGACAAAGCCATGGGCTGATGCAGACTTGCTTCGGGTGACCTCTTGCAGAACAAGGATACCCTCTGAGTGAGACTTCTTATTCATCAACTCAAGTCTGAACCTTCTGAGCTTCATTTTGAGGAAGTTTTGCTCTCTTCCCACTTTCAAGAACAGATCCGTCATCTCTGAGACCACACTTTAGGCAGTTTGATGCTACTACTGTACATACCTGAGCCTCCACATCACCAGGCTAAAGAAGCCCAGGTCCCTTAGCTTCTCCACACAGGCCCCAAACCCCATCCTGGCAGAGCTCCTCTAGAACCTCTCCAGTTCCTCCCCATTTGTCCAGACTGGGGAGCCCCACACGCAGACACACTAGTCCAGATGTGGCCACACCGCTGCAGAGTCAACGGGGGTGATTACTCTCTTCTTTGGGTGGTCATGTTTCTCCTAATGCAGCCCGGTTCAGTTGGCCTTAGTAACTTTGAGCATGTGCCACTCACCCATGTGCCATCCCTTGGATCGCCCAGGCCCTTCTCCTCAGGGTCACTCCTGAGCGGTTCAGGTCCCAGCCTGACCTCAGGTTTGGGGTTATTGTTCCCCCCAAAAAGCACTTGACACTTCTCCTTCTAAAACATTGTGAGGCTTCTATTGACAACTTCCAGAATTTCTCCAGGTGTCCCTGGAGTGAAGCTCCTTTTTGCCAGCTTTCAATGTGTTCATACAAATGGCCCACCAGGATTTTTGTGCCTCTGACAAGGTAACAGCATGAGGAATTGAGGGACTCTACGGACAATAGGAGGAGCTGTTCTTTAATGGAACTTCTGTCCAGGGTAGGGATCCCCATGGCGACAAGCTGAGAAGCACAAAATGAGGATACAAAGGAAGTGAAACCAGCACGAGGGAGGTAGAGAGATGGGCTGTTTGCATGGGGGGTACAAGGATGGTGTGGCAGATGGAAGGGAGAGAGAAGAAAAAATATACTTCATTGATATAAAACTGTGAGGTAACAAGGTTCAATGGTAAATGCGACAGTGGTTTAATGAGATTCAATGGCAAGGTACGCTTGGTTATTTACTGCAGAGAGGACAAGGTCAGACGAAACTGTCAGGGACACCTTCCCATTGAGTCATGAGGTTCAGAAAGGACCCCCTTGTTTTCTAAACTCCTTCCTCAGAGAGGAGTCCAAGTGTGGCTGGATCCAGTCCTAGTCCCAGACTTGTTCAGTAGTTGTCTAAAGGACTAGGTATGTGCAATCAATCCTTGCTATTGTTTATCTGAGGTTTGAAAGTTTAGCGTGTTGTTGCGGTAACGGATCTCAACCTTGAGAGGCGTCCCTGCTTAAGGGGAGATCCTGGCGTGCAGCCCGCTGCTGTGCAGGAGAGCTCAAAGGACTCTTGGGCTGCTCACTATCAATGGGGGTAAGATGACTGACTCATAGTCAAGTTTACATACCGATGGCAGATGTTGGTTCTTCCAAATTTGGCTTGAGTCAGACACTGACCAGCTCTGTGGTTAGGTGGATACAGCGCCATAAATCAGTCCCTGGCTCTTGCATTGTTATCTGTCTCCCCTGAATCACCTCTGAGCTGGATGCATCCATCAGGACCAGACGCATCGATCATGACGGCCACTGGTGGTTATCGTTTGAGCAGGGTTACAGGAAAAAGTCGGGTGAGGGGCGGGGCTTGGAGCACACCACCACACCATGTTCCTGATGCTGGCCTATCACCTCCAGAGACAGAACTGACCTCACAGGCCCCTTCACAGCCATAGGCTTCACACTGCATTACACCATACCCATCCATCCTGCTCCCTACAGCCCAGGACCTGACGAGATAAAGGAATGCTTGTTTTATCAAATTTATCAAAGATGTGTCCTACTAATGATTTGAGTGGAGAAACATTCTTCACAGGAACTGCTGCATTTCTGTTGACACATTTTATATCTCCTCTGCCTCTTTATTTTTTTATTCATTTTCCTCCACCAACTTTGTTATCACAAACCTCTCCAAGGGAAACATTCACTGAATCACAGAATAATTCAGGTGTGAAGAGAGTCCTGAACATCACCTTGCCTCACTCTCCTGCTCAAGGCAGGGTGGACCAGATGAGGCTGTTCAAGGCCTCCGCCCAACTTTGCATGATCCACAAAGGAGTTGAAAGTGCACTCCAACACACCCTACAGGGGGATGATAAAGACGTTCCACAGGGTTGGCCCAAGTGCTGGCCACCGAGGGATGCTTCTACTAACTGCCTGCTCAGAGGACTTTGGACCACTGATGACATTTGGGCCCGATCGCCCAGCCAACTTCCCCTGCAACGTCCACTTCTTCAGCCCAGACAACACTAATCTGGTGATAAAGACACCACAGGAGACCATGTCAAAGGACTTGCCAACTTCTGTGTACACAGCATGCCTTTCTTTCCCTTGCCCATTTTGGTTCAGCAATCCCTTTGTTGTCCTTCAGGTGCCTGGAAATGGCTTCAGGATGACGTGTCCCATCCCCATCCCAGGGATGGATGTAGGCTGAGCAGTCTGTAATTCTGCTAATTCTCTTTCCTGTTGTTGAGGATGGGATTGACGTCTCCCTTTTCTGAGGACCCCAGAACCTCTCTCTTTGCTCTGACCTTTTTGCGAGCACAGTCCGGAATCATGGGCAAGGGTGATGTAGCAGACAGGAGCACTTGTAATGAGCCTGTCCAAGGAAGCTCAGGAGAATCTCACTGGGCCAGAAGGCTTTTTTCCTGGACTAACACAGAGAAATGTAAGGGTTCTGTCAGGCGTCCACATCTGAGCTGGCCTCACGGACTCCTGATGCACCCAGGGGTCTTCAGAGTCTTTCCCTTTTACACATAGAGGCAGCTCCTCGTGTCTCTCTGGCCTCCTGCTGCCACTCGCAGAGTCTGGGAGGAACCTCAGCCCTGTAGTGTGTGGCCCTGCTCTCCAATCATATGAGATGCCCCCCCAGGATGAGGACTAGACAAAGGGACCATGTTCAAGGAAGCACATCCCAGTGCTGCATTCAGGTGGTTTCCCATGGGATGTTACTCCCAACATCAAGTGACCTCGAGGCACTGTCTGTCCCACAGGCCTTCATGGAACCCCAAAGAATAGCTGATGGCGTTTGTGCTCACTTAGGTTCCTCTCACCTCACGTATGTGATGTGCATGCTTACATCCCATCTGTACAATGCAAATGTGGACTTCTGACCTACTCATTCAGTGTCCTTCCATGGAGGGACAAGGAACTTCTCCAAACTGGGCTGAGAGGCCAGAGCTGGAAATGGTGGTTGTGAGGGGCCAGTCCAGGGTGATTGCCCTGGGGCAGCTTCCCCAGGGTGTCCAGGAAACATGGGCACAGACCAGACCCTGCTCTGCTGGTCCTTCAGGTCTCTCACAGGAGGCTTGGCTCTGCAAGGACACTGCTGCATGTCCCAACCCTGCACACCCACATTGCTTAGCTGTATACTGCTGTTTTCATTGGTGGGCCGCTTTCTGGGGCACGTTCCTGAGCTAAACTTTGGAAGAAGACCTAAGCCCTCAGGCACTACCCTGAGGAGATCACCCTTCTTTATGGAAATGCTGTTATGGAGGGCAGCTCTGTCACAGAATTATCCACTGCCTGTCCCTGCCTGCAGTCACAGGTCTAGCATGCAGCCCCACTGTGACCAAGCTGCCAGAGTACTCAGGCCTTACACCAATGCAGTTGGAAAGAGAAGAGCCCTGGAAGACAAAGCGCTGGTGCTCCCTGGCAGTCCTGCTATGCTGGGACTCTTTTCCCCTCCACCCAGACACACAGGAACTGCCTTGCAGATCCAAAAAGGCATTAGAGGAAGGATCTCAGGAAAAATAAGTCTGATGTAAGACCATGTAGTTTGTCTAATCATACAGAGAGCAGGGCTCCTCAATTACACAGCCACAGGTCAGAAAAGTAAAGCAGTGAATAAGAAAGGGAATGACAACATTATAAGAAGTAAAAAGACTACCATCAAAAAAAAAAAAAAATTTAGAAGTCCTGCGAAGAGTGACATTGTAACAGCTCTGCAGAATACAAAGGGCAGCTCCTTGCTTCAGGAAAACATCCAGTTATCAGTATCCAGACTGCATCTTTGAGCTCCTGGTTCCTCATGCTGTAGATGAGGGGGTTCACTGTTGGAGGCACAACTGAATACAGAACAGCCACCACCAGGTCCAGTGATGGCGAGGACATGGAGGGGAGCTTCAGGTAGGCAAACATGACAGTGATCAAAAACAGGGAGACCACGGCCAGATGTGGGAGGCATGTGGAAAAGGCTTTGTGCTGTCCCTGCTGAGAGGGGATCCTCAGCACAGCCCTGAAGATCTGCACATAGGACAGCACAATGAAAATGAAACACCCAAGTGCTAAACAAGCGCTGACCACAAGAAGGCCAACCTCCCTGAGGTAGGCCTCTGAGCAGGAGAGCTTGAGGATCTGGGGGATTTCACAGAAGAACTGGTCCACGGCATTGCCTTGGCAGAGGGGGAGTGAAAATGTATTGGCTGTGTGCATGAGAGCATAGAGGAACCCACTGCCCCAGGCAGCTGCTGCCATGTGGACACAAGCTCTGCTGCCCAGGAGGGTCCCATAGTGCAGAGGGTTACAGATCGCAACGTAGCGGTCGTAGGCCATGACAGTAAGAAGACAATACTCTGCTGAAATAAAAAATACAAACAGAAAGGCTTGAGCAGCACATCCTGTGTAGGAAATGTCCCTGGTGCCCCACAGGGAATTAGTCATAGATTTGGGAACAGTGGTGGAGACGGATCCCAGGTCGAGGAGGGAGAGGTTGAGGAGGAAGAAGTACCTGGGGGTGTGGAGGCGGTGGTCACAGGCTATGGCAGTGATGATGAGGCCGTTGCCCAGGAGGGCAGCCAGGTAGATGCCCAGGAAGAGCCAGAAGTGCAAGAGCTGCAGCTCCCGTGTGTCCACGAAGGCCAGGAGGAGGAACCGGGTGATGAAGGTTCTGTTGGACATCTGCTGCCTCTGGACATGGGGGACTAACAAAGGAGGAACAGACAGGGACAAGTTAGGAGAGACATCTCTGAGGAAAATCAAAGCCATTTCTCATAGAACCTCCCCCTGCTCACACACACTCTTTCCCTTTTCAAGGAGAAGTTCCTCAGCTCCAGGGCTGTTTCCCTGGTCAGTTCTGTCCAAGTCTGCCATGAGGAGCTGTGTCTCTTCCTGCTGGCTGTTGAGAGGTCAGCCCTGCTCTGCAGCAGTGAGCTCATGGGAACACTGGAAGTAGGGGCCAGTCTTGGCATTCAACTTTGTCAGATGAAAACACTCCTAATGCAGAAGGGCCTGTCAGCATCTGAAACCTCAGTACTAAGGAATGGGGATAGCAGAAAGAAAGTTTTAAGAGGTTTGGGAATTTTAAAGCTCCCCCCATCTCACCTGTGGAGTTTTCTTGGATGTCAGAAGCCCTCAGCATTTCTGGTGTAGTCAGGGAGAACAGAGCGAGTCCTGCAAGGACAAAAGGATTGCCTGTGGCTTAGTGCAGAGTGAGGGCAGCTGGTCCATCTCTCCGTCTTGTCCCCAGCTGGCTGGGCTTGTACTTTGCTGAGAGGAGAGTGATCACCCTGGGCATCTGGTGGACAGTGTTTCCCTGTCCCCAGTCTTCTCCCTGTTAGCGCTCATAGACCCCATCCCATCCTCTGTGCACTCACCCTGGCCCTACAGAACCCTGTCTGCACTGCCTGGGTGCATGTTCCTGTTTGCAGGTGGAAAAAAAAAATGGGTCAGACTAAGGCTGAAGGGTCCAGTAGAGGTGATACTGGTACTGAACAAAGGCAGAGGTGGCTGAAGGCACTTTACCAGGTTCCTGGCAGACCTACTGATCACTAAGTTTCAGTTCAGGTAACCCAGTGACTTGTTAAAAAAACATGGAACTTTTTTGAATTTTTCCATTTGCCTCACCGTGCTGCCCAGGCACCTGGAATATCAAACTGGAGAGACAGAGTCAGGAAAGCTCCTTGTCTTTATAGTAATCCCTGCCTTGATCTTCTCCTTCAGACATCCCCTTAGAAATGTCCTGGGGGTGATGTAAAGCTCTGAGCAAGCCTGAACCATGCAGCACCCTCTCAACAGCAGAAGGACCCTTCCTTGCTGGGGGTCTCGCCTTCTACCCACAGCTGCTCCCTGCAGAACCCTGGGGAGCTCCCCGGGCAGGCTGAGTGCTGACCCTGGCAGGCAGCAGAGTCCCTGCCCCGGCACACGGCCCCCTGGGGTGCAGGGACCCTGCTGGGAAGGACAGCCCTGGGCACTCCTGCCTGCACACTCACCTTCACAGCCTGCAGCCCTCCCTGGGAGAAGGCAGCCGTCATGCCCTGTCCCTCTGATGGTGCAGCAGGGAGTCCCTGATCTGCAGCACGTCCTCCTCCTCTAAACCAAATAAGCCCTGGGAACTGTACTTACAGATCCCGTGATCTGTGGGATGTGCCAGCTTTAGGAGATACCACCAGGATCTGCAAATGCAGTTTCTGCATCCACAGCCTCACTGTCTGTTAAGATTTCTCCCCCAGTGAGCTCTCAGCATCTTTCCACGCCAGACTGCCTTTAACCTCTCTCTCTTTCAGTTCTCTCCCCTCGGTGCCTGCAGGCAGTGCCCTCCGCCCTGCTGCGCTTTGCAGAGGAGCTGCTCCTGGGCAGAGCCTCTCTCGGCAGCGCTGCCCGCTTGCCATAGCTCCCTCCATCCCAGGAGCCCAGCTCAGCAGCAGAGGACCAGACCAAGGCCCCCTCCCTCTAGGTGGCCCTCGGCTCCAGGGGAACCTGCTGTGAAGTCATGACTGATGTTGCCTCCCTCAGCTGGGGAGAAACACTTCTTCCCAGCACTGTAATTTCTCCTATGAGGAGATTGGTCATGAGAATTACCTGTTCTTATTAGAACATCATTAGACAGCAAACCTAAACTGTTACATGGGAGGGATGTCCTTTACCCATTCAGAGTCAAGTGATGAACGTCATATTGGGTGTGTAGTCCTGGTGCTCCTTGTCTCAGCTCCCATTCTCATCAATGGAGAGGGATGCTAGGAATGAGATGCAAATGTCTGGTGACGTCTGAGGTGCCAGAGGTGGTTGAAGACACATTCAGGGTGCTATCAACTGAAATGGAGCCTTTCATAGAGATAGGGCAGCACCTGGGGGCATCCTCTTGGAGGCTGTTGAGAATTCCCTTTGGCCAAATGCAATGACAGCTGATGTCCAAATGAAGGGCAGCTGAACTCATGGTGGTCAGGGCAGCTCATAGAGTTGTTCACCTGAACAGTTGGAGGCAGGTGCCACAGGGAGAGCTCAGTCTCTCTCTTCTTCCGATGGAATTAATAGCTGTCCACTGGCCACTTTGCCAGTTGTCTCATGTTCATCCCCACACCGACTTACAGAATTCAGGGTATCTGCTCCATTTCCTGTTTGCATTCAGGCCCAGGGAGCTACATGAGATGCCCGGGCTTGCAAGAACAGCAGAGGACCTCCAGGAAAGCAATGCCCATTCAGGGTGGGTGTGTGACAGACACTGCAGAGTGCCATTGGCTGCCTGTGTGCCATTGGCTGTTGCCATCAGTCAGAGGCATCAGTCATCAGGTGCCATCAGAGGGGCAAGGTCTCTCCCTCCTCTACCCAACAGCTGCAGGCATTGCATGACCACAAAGCACATCACAGTGGGGTCTGTACTCGCACCCACAGTGACACAGCCAAGGAACAGACCAAACATTTTCACCATGTTCCTTATAATAACTCAACGGAGACTGGGAAGGGAAAGCAACAGGAACTGAGATGAGCTGTTTCTACATCACAAAGAGTTAAAGAAGAGAGAGAATGTGGGGCTACTGCTGCATTTAGAAGGAGTAGCTGTAGATAGATATCCTGGTTTTGTCAGGGTCAGAGTTAATTTTCTTCATAGTAGCTGGCACAGCGCTGTGGTTTGGATTCAGTACTAGGAGAATGTTGATAACACCCTGATGGTTCAGTTGTTGCTGAGTAGTGCTTAGACTAGTCAAGGATTTTTTCAGCTTCCCCTGCTCTGCCAGGGACACAAGAATCTGGGAGGGGGCACAGATGGGGCAGCTGACCCAAACTGGCCAAAGGGCTATTCCATACTATATGACAACATGCTCAGTATATAAGCCAGGGGAAGAAAAAGGAAGGGGGGATGTTTGGAGTGATGGCATTTGTCTTCCCACATAATGTATAACCATTGACTGTTGCCATCAGTCGGAGGCATCAGTCATCAGGCTCCATCAGAGGGGCAAGGTCTGTCCCTCCTCTACCCAACAGCTGCAGGCATGGCATGCATATGCAACCTCATTGCATGAGGTTGGCAAATGTGGCGCCTATCTTCAAGAAGGGCCAGGAGGAGGATCCGGGGAACTACAGACCAGTCAGCCTGACCTCAGTACCGGGGAAGATTATGGAGAGGTTCATCTTGAGCGTGCTCACCAGGCACATGGAGGACAATCAGGGGATCAGGCCCAGCCAGCATGGGTTCATGAAAGGCAGGTCTTGCCTAACCAACCTGATTTCCTTCTATGACCAGGTGACCCGCCTGGTAGAGGAGGGAAAGGCTGTGGATGTTGTCTACCTGGACGTCAGCAAAGCCTTCGACACAGTCTCCCATAGCATTGTCCTGGAGAAGCTGGCAGTTCATGGCCTAGATGGATGTACTCTTTACTGGGTTAAAAACTGGCTGGCTGGCCGAGCCCAGAGAGTCGTGGGGAAATGGAGCTAAATCCAGTTGGCGGCCGGGCACAAGCGGTGTTCCCCAGGGCTCAGTTCTAGGGCTGATCTTGTTTAATATCTTTATCAATGACCTGGATGAGGGGATTGAGTGTGCCCTCAGTAAATTTGCAGATGACACCAAACTGGGTGGGAGTGTTGATCTGCTCAAGGGGAGGAGGGCTCTGCAGAGAGACCTGGACAGGCTGGATCGATGGGCCGAGGCCAACTGTATGAGGTTCAATAAGGCCAAGTGCCGGGTCCTGCACTTTGGTCACAACAACCCCATGCAGCGCTCCAGGCGTGGGGAAGAGTGGCTGGAAAGCTGCCTGGTGGAAAAAGACCTGGGGGTACTGGTTGACAGCCGGCTGAATATGAGCCAGCAGTGTGCCCAGGTTGCCAAGAAGGCCAATGGCATCCTGGCCTGTATCAGGAATAGTGTGGCCAGCAGGAGTAGGGAAGTGATCGTGCCCCTGTACTCGGTGCTGGTGAGGCCGCACCTAGAGTACTGTGTTCAGTTTTGGGCCCCTCACTACAAGAAAGATGTTGCCTTGCTGGAACATGTCCAGAGGAGAGCAACCAAGCTGGTGAGGGGTCTGGAACACAAGTCTTACGTGGAACGGCTGAGGGAACTGGGGTTATTTAGTCTGGAGAAGAGGAGGCTGAGGGGAGACCTGATCATCCTCTACAACTACCTGACAGGAGGCTGTAGTGAGGTGGGGGTCGGCCTCTTCTCCCTGGTAACAGATGGTAGGACGAGGGGGAATGGTTTGAAGCTGCTCCAGGGCAGGTTTAGGCTAGACATTAGGAAAAACTTCTTCACCGAGAGGGTTGTCAGGCTCTGGAATGGGCTGCCCAGGGAGTGGTCGAGTCCTCATCCCTGGAGGTATTTAAAAGAAGGATAGATGGGGTGCTTAGGGACAGGGTTTATTGGTGGGATGGCAGTGCGAGGTTAACGGTTGGACTCGATGATCTTAAAGGTCCTTTCCAACCGAGGTGATTCTATGATTTTATGAACACAAAGCACATCTTAGTGGGGTCCTTACTCACACCCGTGATGATGCAGCCAAGGGACAGACCAATCATTGTCTTCATGGGCCTGGATACATCTTGTCTTCAAGGACAGAATCCTTCAAGCACGGTGATGATCCTTAGAGAAAACTCAGCTGAAGCTGGAAAAGGAATGCAACGGGAACCACAAGAGTGGACATTCTCCATCTGCCAGGCTGAGGCATTCTCACAAGACAGAAATGTCTGTATCATCCCTCATTTGCACAGGAGGGGCCTTCCTTCCTAATATATTTGTAGGAAGAACCTCCTCCTCCTCTTTCACCTGCAGACATCAACTGTTTTTCTATTCTGGGCTCAGTCATGGTTTTAGGATTTGCTAAATCCATCCCCCATCCCCTTGTTTCTCATTGACATTCCTTGACCCACTCTACTAGACCCACACACATCAAGTCATTGCTGCTCAGAGACACTCACTCTTCTGAGGAGGCCTTGAGCATTTTGGATATTCCTGGTGCTTTTTATAATCCTCCTTGCAGCCTCCAGAGTTCATGGTGAGATTTCCTGACCATAAGAGGGCCTTTATGAACACCTCTCATGAAGTGGTTGTCTTTTGATGATCTTCTGTGCAGAAAGTGTAGTCACAGAAAAGCACCGACTCTACCAAAAGGGATGAGGAATGAAGTGTCAGTAAGAAGCAGGTGAGCTACCCCCATGGCTGTGGCTTCCTGGCAAGGAGTCTGTCCTGAGAAGGGGATCCAGCCTCTTCCCCTCTTTGGAGAGGGAAACAAACGGTGTCCAGGCCACATGGGGGCACAAAGGGTGACTTTTGCAAGACCACCCTTCATCTGAACTGCTTCAGAGATGTACCTGTGGATTAGGTATCATGCTGTGTGTTGCAAATACAGGTTCCATTGGAATTGCCCCGAGGGGCAACCACAGAGGCAGGTTGCTCCGCTGAAGATACTTATGTTCAGGCAGATTAATGCCTTTGTGTGGTTCTGCAGGTACTGATGTTATTAGGGAAATCACACACATGTTTGAAGGCTAATTGATGGGTTACCACCTCAGTGGCCCTGCAGTGAACTGGTTCCTGTTTGCCATTGTCTCACTGCCATTGTGCAGGGTGTGGTGTCAAAGGTGCTGGTCAGAGGGGAGAATCACTTCTTCTGGCTGTGCTCATGCTCCTACAGCCCAGGATGCTGTTGGCCACCTTTGCTGCTGGCTCATGTCTTGCCTAATGAAACTCAGGGACCACTGGAGCCATTTCCACAGAGCTGCTGCCCAGCCATGCAGCTCCTGACCTCTCTCACTGCAGCCTGTCATTCCCCTGCTCAGTCCTTAGGTCTGTTGAGAAGATGTATGCAAGATTGGCTTTTTGATTTCTCCAGGCATGATGGCCTTCCAAAATGGCTCAGAGGTTCCCTGCTATGACATCGGCCTGGTCTCTCAACATTCTTGGATTCATCCCGTCTGCTCCAAAAGAATACAAAGGGCTGACCTTACCCAAGCAACTCCTGACTTGAGCTGCATCCACTGCTGAATTTCTGGGGTTCTGCCTCGTAGGCACACGGAACTGGGTGAACTTGCTCTCCAGATTTGGCCACGTGAGCTCTGATGATAACTCCCTTGCCTGGCTGGCCATGCTCCCCCTCACGCAGCCCAGTGTGCAGCTGCCTTTATTCATGGTGAGCATGCACTACTGGCTCATAGGGCATTCCTCTTCATGCCCAGGCCCTTCTCCTCAGGGTCTCTCCTGAGCTGCTCAGGTCCCAGCCTGGCCTCAGGTTTGGAGTTATTCTGCTCCCAATACAAGGTTGGTTGATTCTCCTTGTAAAACTTGGTGAAGTTTCTACTGACAGAATCCCAGAGTTTTTCAAGGTCCCCCTGGAATGAAGCTCTGTTTGGACAGTAGTTAAGGTGTGCGTACAGATGGCTCAACTTAGATGTGGTGCTTCTGACAAGATAATAGTATAACGAATTAGAAAACACTACCGATAAGAGAAGAAGGTACTAAGTTAATGGAATTGCTGACCAAGGTAGGAATTCCCATGGTGGCAAGCTGAGAAGCACCAGATGAGGTTACAAAGAAAGCCAACCTGGGCAAGGGAGGAAAGGGTGAAGATAAATGGGCGGTTTGCATGGGCAGGTACAAGAATTGTCACGGGGAAGAAATTGTGATTGTGAAAAGATGGAAAAATGAAAGGAAAGGTGAAGCAAAGAAAATTATCAGGGCTGTTTTGGGATACCTGCCAAGAATCCCTGCATGTGAGCACCAATGCCTGGAGTGAGACAAGAACACCACAGAGACCTTGCTAGATACAGGTGTCCAGGCAGAGTACTGTGCATCAATATCACATACCGTGATCAATATCACATACCTCTGAGCCCAGAAGTCCATCTGGTTATTTATCCATCCACTTACCCACACAGCCAGACCATAATATCCTAACTTGGGCACAGGAATGTTGGGGAGGTGATGTTGAAAAGTATACTGACTTCCATTTTAAGGCAACCACTGTTCTCTGCTGACCAGCAATCCTGTCACAGAATCATAGAATCATGGAATCATTGTCGTGGTTTAACCCGGCTGGCAACTAAGCACCACGCAGCCGCTCGATCACTCCCCCCCCTCCCTCAGTGGGATGGGGGAGAGAATCAGAGAAAAGAAAAAAAAGTAAGACCCGTGGGTTGGGATAGAGACAGTTTAATAAGAGAGGAGAATAATAATAATAATAATGGTAAGAAAATATACATAATGTATAAAACAAGTGATGCACAATGCAGTTGCTCACCGCCCGCTGGCCGATGCCCAGCCCGTCCCGAGCTGCGATCACTCTGCCCACGACCGACCGACCGACCCCCCCGAGCATGATGTTATATGGTGTGGAATAGCTCTTTGGACAGTTTGGGTCCTAGCTGTGCCCCCTCCCAGCTTGTTATGCACCTGGCCGAGCAGGAGAAGCTCAAAAAGTCCTTGAGCAGTCTGAGCACTACTTGGCAACAACTAAAACCATCAGAGTGTTATCAACATTCTTCTAGCACTAAATCCAAAACACAGCACTATGCTAGCTACTATGAAGAAAATTAACGCTATCCCAGCCGAAACCAGGACATTATCCACCCCTTATTCTATACCATTTACGTCATGCTTAGGTCCTACCCTTACAATACATTCCAATTAATCACCACCATTTTCTCATCTTTTTGGTACATACACAGATATCATTCCCTTAGTCTACGGGCCATCCCTCTAAAATGTCCATTGGGTTCATCTAGTCCACGGTTTTGGGCTCCATCTGTCATAACAGTCTTTCAGGGCAGGAGAGATGGGGACTGGTGTTGGGTTGTTGCTTGCTGAAGTCAGTTCTGGTTCCATCGCTGCACTTCCTCAGTTTTCTTCAAAATTCATTCTTCTTATTCTGGGTGATTCTTACTGCTATACCATTGATAGGACATACAGCAATAGTAAAAATGATGACATACTGTATTATACAGCAGTTAACATTATACAATTCAGTTCATTGTCTATTTTCACCCAAAATCAAATCCCTTTGAGGTACCCATTGGAATTCCCTGTCCTTCCGCATCACCCACCAAGTGGAGCCAGGTCCTTGAGCAAAAGCAATCCCACGGATGGGTTTGCCTTTACCTGAGGCAGGAGAAACCCAGACTCTCTGCCCCAGCATATTTTTTACATGCACTACAGGGACTTTGTCCCCTTCTCCTGTATGTAAGAGGTTTGATTGGGCAGGGCCAGCTCGGTTGGCAGATCCTCTAGTGTTGACTAACCAGGTAGCTTTTGCTAAATGTGTAGCCCAATGTTTGAATGTTCCACCACCCATTGCTTTCAGTGTAGTCTTTAACAGTCCATTGTATCGTTCAATTTTCCCAGAGGCTGGTGCATGATAGGGGATGGGATAGACCCACTCAATGCCATGCTCTTTGGCCATTTGTCTATGAGGCTGTTTCGGAAGTGAGTTCCGTTGTCTAACTCAATTCTTTCTGGGGTGCCATGTCGCCACAGGACTTGTTTTTCAAGGCCTAGGATAGTGTTCCGGGCAGTGGCATGGGGCACGGGATATGTTTCCAGCCATCCACTCGTCGGTTCCACCATGGTGAGCACATAGCGCTTGCCATGGCGGGTTTGTGGGAGTGTGATATAATCAATCTGCCAGGCCTCTCCATATTTGTATTTCAGCCACTGTCCTCCATACCAAAGAGGCTTTAACCACTTGGCTTGTTTAATTGCAGAGCATGTTTCACATTCATGGATAACTTGTGCAATAGCGTCCATAGTTAAGTCCACCCCTCGATCACAAGCCCATCTGTATGTTGCATCTCTGCCTTGATGGCCTGAGGTGTCATGGGCCCACCGAGCTAGAAACAATTCACCCTTATGTTGCCAGTCCAGATCCACCTGAGCCACTTCAATCCTAGCAACCTGATCCGCCTGCGGGTTGTTTTGATGTTCTTCAGAGGTCTGACTCTTGGGTACATGAGCATCTACGTGACGTAGCTTTACATCCAGGTTCTCTACCCGGGCAGCCATATCTTGCTACAATGCGGCCGCCCAGATGGGTTTGCCTCTGCCCTGCCATTTGCTCTGCTTCCATTGCTGTAACCACCCCCACAGGGCATTTGCCACCATCCATGAGTCAGTATAGAGATAGAGCATTGGCCATGTTTCTCGTTCAGCAATATCTAAAGCCAGATGGATGGCTTTCACCTCTGCAAATTGACTTGATTCACCTTCTCCTTCAGCAGTCTCTGCAACTTGTCTTGTAGGACTCCATACAGCAGCCTTCCACCTTCGAAGCTTTCCCACAAGATGACAGGACCCATCAGTGAACAGGGCATATTGCTTCTCATTTTCTGGCAGTTTATTGTACAATGGGGCTTCTTCAGCACGCACCACCTCCTCCTCTGGCTATATTCCAAAATCTTTGCCTTCTGGCCAGTCCATGATCACTTCCAAGATTCCTGGGCGACTGAGGTTTCCTATTCGAGCCCGTTGTGTAATCAGTGCGACCCACTTACTCCACGTAGCATCAGCTGCATGATGTGTAGAGGGGACCTTCCCTTTGAACATCCAGCCCAGCACCGGCAGTCGGGGTGCCAGAAGGAGCTGT
This sequence comes from Gorsachius magnificus, assembly GCA_034008185.1. Lineage (NCBI taxonomy): Eukaryota > Metazoa > Chordata > Aves > Pelecaniformes > Ardeidae > Gorsachius > Gorsachius magnificus. The sequence continues at coordinate 5,294,221 of CM067102.1, read as the reverse complement.
GCTTCAGTACCAATCACTTCTGAAGCAGCTTGAACACCTTCATATGCTGCCAACATCTCTTTTTCAGTTGGAGTATAGCGGGCTTCAGATCCTCTGTATCCCCGACTCTAAAACCCTAGGGGTCGGCCTCGAGTCTCCCCTGGTGCTTTCTGCCAAAGGCTCCAGGTAGGGCCGTTATCTCCAGCTGCAGTGTAGAGCACATTCTTTACATCTTGCCCTCCCGGACTGGCCCAAGGGCTCCTGCGTGCACTATCTCCTGTTTAATGTGTTCAAAGGCTTGTCGTTGTTCGGGCCCCATTTGAAATCATTCTTCTTCCGGGTCACTTGGTAGAGAGGGCTTACAATCTGGCTGTAATTTGGAATATGCATTCTCCAAAAACCCACAATGCCCAAGAAGGCTTCTGTTTCCTTCTTGCTAGTTGGTGGAGACATAGCTGTTACTTTGTTGATCACATCCATTGGAATCTGACGACGTCCATCTTGCCATTTGATTCCTAAAAACTGGATCTCCCATGCAGGTCCTTTGTCTTTACTTTGTTTTATAGGAAAACCAGCTTTCAGAAGGATTTGGACTATTTTCTTGCCTTTCTCAAAAACGTCTTCTGCTGTATTGCCCCACACAATGATGTCATCAATGTATTGCAGATGTTCTGGAGCTTCACCCTGCTCCAGTGCTGTCTTGATCAGTCCATGGCAAATGGTAGGGCTGTGTTTCCACCCATGGGGCAGTCGATTCCAGGTATACTGGATGCCCCTCCAAGGGAAAGCAAACTGTGGCCTGCACTCTGCTGCCAAAAGAAAGCATTTGAAATATCAATTGTGGCATACCACTTGGCTGCCTTTGACTCCAGTTCGTATTGAAGTTCTAACATGTCTGGCACGGCAGCACTCAGTGGTGGCGTGACTTTATTCAGGCCACAATAGTCTACTGTCAGTCTCCACTCTCCATCAGACTTTCTCACTGGCCATATGGGACTGTTTAAAGGGCGAGCGAGTCTTGCTGATCACTCCTTGGCTCTCCAGTTGACGAATCAGCTTATGGATGGGAATCAGGGAGTCTCGGTTGGTGCGATATTGCCGCCTGTGCACTGTTGTGGTGGCAACCGGCACTTGTTGGTCTTCAACACTCAGCAACCCCACAACCGAAGGGTCCTTTGAGAGACCAGGCAAGGCAGACAGCTGCTTAATTTCTTCTGCCTCCAAGGCAGCTATACCAAAAGCCCACCGGTACCCTTTTAGGTCCTTGAAATACCCTCTCCTGAGGTAGTCTATGCCCAGGATGCATGGAGCATCTGGCCCAGTCACAATGCGGTGCTTTTGCCACTCATTCCCGGTTAGGCTCACTTCGGCCTCCAACACAGTCAGCTCTTGAGATCCCCCTGTCACTCCAGAAATACAGATGGATTCTGCCCCTATATGGCTTGATGGCATTAGAGTACACTGTGCACCGGTGTCTACTAGAGCTCTATACTTCTGTGGGTCTGACGTGCCAGGCCATCGAATCCACACAGTCCGGTAAACCCTGTTGTCCCTTTCCTCCACCTGGCTGGAGGCACGGCCCCCTTAATCCTGGTCACTGTTGCTCCTGGTTTGTGTGTATGAGTCAGAAGTTCCTTCATCACAATCAGAATTAAGATCAGCCCTTCTATTGTGACTGAAAAAAACTATGATCTGCCCCGTCTCTGGGAAGTGGAGCAACAAGTTTCCTGGAAAAGCCCCCCTTTGTGTCTGTTTTTCTTTGCAATTCGCGTACTCGTGACTCTAGGGCCGAGGTAGGTTTTCCATCTCATTTCCTCATGTCCTCCCCATAGTCACACAGGTGAAACCATAGGGTGCGCTGTGGTGTGTACCCTTGATATCCTCTCCCCGGAGCAGAGGGACACTTACTCCTAGAGGCTGAGATACTTGTCCATACAGGTGGGGAGTGAGATCTATCCTCATGGAATTGTTCAAACTTCCAGGAGAGTTTCTCCACAGCTGAAACAAAGGAGGAAGAGATACTTTCCTCATATTCCTGGAGCTGGCTAGCCACTTCATCCACTGTCGGTCCCTCTCCATCTTTCCAGTTCCGTATTATCAATGTGTTGGCATATGATGTTGGTGCACTCCGTAACAACTTCTGCCACATGGGTCGTGTGCACGGAACATTATCTGGATCTTTGGGCAACTGGTCATTGTCCAGGTCACTATAAATCCCCTCCAGGACAGCCAATTCCCTCAGGTACTGGATGCCTTTCTCCACGGTGGTCCATTTACCTGGGCGATATATGACATCTTCCTTGAAGGGATATCTTTCCTTCGTGGCTGACAGTAGTCGCCTCCAGAGGCTGAGGATATGTGTCCATTTTCTAATCGTTTTGCCAATGCCCCCTTCCCTAGAAAGGGATCCTAGTTGCTTGGCTTCCTTACCCTCCAGTTCCAGCCTACAGGCCCCATTATCCCAGCATCGGAGTAGCCAGGTGACAATGTGCTCACCTGGATGACGGCTGAAATATTTTCGTATATCTTGCAGCTCGTGCAAGGATAGGGATCGGGTGGTTTCTGTCTCGTTTATGAGCTCTTCCTCCTCCTCTTGTGATGGCCCTGCTTTTTCATCCTCCCTTTGTAACCGAGTTGACTTTTGCTTCCAAGATTTCTGCTTTTGTGTAGGGGCGACTGATACTGGCACGGGTTGGTTCCCTGGTTCAGCCGCAGTGCCTGTGGCCTGGGTTGGAGTAGCTGCAGTGGCTGTGAACGGGATTGGGGTAGCCACAGTGGCTGTGGCCTTGTCATCAGATCCAGAGACTTTCTCTTCCCTTTGGATGTATTGAATCGTGTTGAACAGGGTTCAGTAAGCATGGGCCAGGCCCCAGCACATTGCAGTGATTTGTGTTTGCTTAGAATTGCCAGGGTGACAGCATACCTTTTCCAAATATTCTACCAGTTTTTCAGGATTCTGCACTTGTTCAGGAGTGAATTTCCAAAACATTGGAGGTGCCCATCGTTCTAGGCATTTACCCATACTACCCCAAATACCCTGCCACTCATAACTATCCAGCCCTGGGGCAGACATCTGGACGGTATTATTAAGTTGCTTACTAACTTTGGACAAGACTGAAACAATATTCCAAATAGATATCAATAGATATATCTTAACTATCCAAGGATCCTCAAGATACTGAAAAGTTACTGTAATGAAGGAGGAAACATCATCAAAGAAGGCAGAGAAAGTGCCATTCTGTATTTCCTCCACAACAAACTTTTCAGAGTCCAATGTATAATGGCTAATTTCCCCCGCAAGGTGGTACCCAAAGTGCAGTACAGACTTCGACATGAAACCCAAATACCAGATAAAGCTCAAGGTCATTGTTTTAATGACAAGTCTCCCAAGCAAAACATGTCTGGTCACCGCAGAGCATAACAAACTGCAAAAAACAACATCAGCTTTTAACAAGTACAGCAAACGAGGGCGCATGGTGCAGATTGGATAAACTAAGATCGAGAACAAATGAATCAAATCGCGACCCACAACTCTTAACAGATATAAATTCCTTAATATTCTCGGGTTAGTCTGTTGTTATCTCAAGCCCTTATTGCCCCACATTGGACGCCAAAAAGGACTGTCGTGGTTTAACCCGGCTGGCAACTCAGCACCACGCAGCTGCTCGCTCACTCCCCCCCTCCCTCAGTGGGATGGGGGAGAGAATCAGGAAGAAAATAAAAGGTTAGAGCCGAGGGCTGAGATAAAGACAGTTTAATAAGAGAAAATAATAATAATAGTAATAATGAGAATGATAACAGAATATACAGAATATACAAAACGAATGATGCACAATGCAATTGCTCACCACCCGCCGACCGATGCCCAGCCCGTCCCGAGCTGCGATCACTCCCCGAGCCGCGAGCAGTTCCTGAACAGCGAGCAGTCCCCGAGCAGCGATCACTCTCCCCGTGACCGACCGACCGACCCACCCCCCCGAGCATGATGTTATATGGTATGGAAAGCTCTTTGGTTAGTTTGGGTCCTAGCTGTGCTGTACTCCCAGCTTGTTATGCACCTGGCCGAGCAGGAGAAGCTCAAAAAGTCCTTGAGCAGTCTGAGCACTACTTGGCAACAACTAAAAACATCAGCGTGTTATCAACATTCTTCTAGCACTGAATCCAAAACACAGCACTATGCTAGCTACTATGAAGAAAATTAACTCTATCCCAGCCAAAACCAGGACACTGGGGATCCTGTGCTTGGTGCTAACTCCTATGCAGAGGGGGAATTCATGACTGCAAGAATTGCAGTAGCTATCATCAGAGAGAAGAGAGTCACTGAACCACTCAGGTTGGAAGGGACCCTGGGTGGTCTTTAGAGTGACCTCCCGCTCAAATTGGGATGAACAATGAATTCCCATTGACTTCTTAAGGGCTTTTGTCCCAGAGTGTCTTGAAAATGGCCAGGATCTTTGCTGGACTCCTGGAAACCCTCTGAGGAAGCCCAGGGTGCCTTTAGCTGCCAGGTAAGGACAGCCACAGGATTCCTGGAGTCCAACAAGCTGCTATGAACCTTAAGCATCTTCTAACAAACACTGTCCACTGTCCTTGACCAAAAGGCACCAAATCTGTCTGCAGTGCTGGCTGGGGTGTGTGTCACACACACGCTTTGTAGGGGGGTAATTTTCCCACATAGGGCCAGTGCTGTCCCTGCCAGCTGCGTGTAGCTGTGTGTGAAAGCCTTGGCACCTCCCATAACACTACAGGCCCTCCTTTGGCCATTCACCTGAGTAACTGTCCTGAAATCTCTTAGGCCACATAGAGATGAAATGAGACAACTCTCATAACAGTCAGGAGAGATTTACAGAATACAGCAGATAGAGATGAGAAAGACCTAGCTCTCCCTGAGGTACATGAGTCCATTTGATCAGCTGAATCCCTGTGTAGTCTGCCCAGAAAATAACAAATAGGGAAAGATTCTGTTGACCTAAAGGTGTGCATCTCCTCTCATCTCAGTTTTCCAAAGGAAATCATCCCCATGCTCAGAAATGAAGCTCCAGATAGAACCATGTCTCTCAGATCTGATACATTAGAACACGTAGTTACCTCCATGTTTCTTGGACAGCACCTCAAAAGTCACCAGGAGTTTGCATCTGAACACTCCCTCCTGGGCTCCCATCTCCAGTAATTGCCATGGGAGCTCAGACAAGGAGCTCACATGCAGCTGCCCTTTTTGTGCCTAGCTGAACAACTCATGCAAGAAGAATCCCACCAGCTGTGGGTTTGTGGCAGGCATGGGAGGGAGCTGCAGTAGGTCTGCTAATAGCCTCCTGAAGTGCCTTCAGCCACTCCTCTGCCTACCGACAGCACCAGCATCACCTTTGCTGGACCCATCAGGTTCTTCTGACCTTTTGTACCTCCCAACAGGAACATGCACCCTCAATCAGGCAGGTTTCTGGAGGGCCAAGGTGAATGCACAGAGGTTGGGATGGGGTCTGTGAGCAGGGAAAAAACATGAGACAGGGAAACACCGCCCAGGAAGAAATATCCCAGCAGCAGGGATATAATCAGGAAATGAGAAGAAATGAAAAACTGAAATATTGTGGGAGGGAGAATACGGAAAGATCCATATCATCCCCTCCAATGCCAAGCCCTTTCTCTGAGCAAGCCTCCTGGCTGTGGGCTCCAAGGTGGGAACCAGCTCCTCTGCAGCCAGAGCTCCAGCAGAGCCGTGGGGCAGCTCTCCAGCCCCGTGGCCATTTCCCTCTGCAGAGCCCAGGGGCTGAGAGCAGCTGCCCGGCAATGGTGGTGCCTGGGAGGTGGCGTGCCGAGCTGGGGCAGGGTAACGCTGCCTGAGGGCCTGCCTGCCTCTGCCCTGGCCTCTCTGATCCAGACCCTCACTGTATTTTTACATGTGCCTCCACTGGTCTGAGCTATTGTGATTGTTATTTTATTCTTGCTGTCAGCGTCTCTGGGGATGGGAGTTTCAGCTGCAGTCACACACTGATCTCATGTGCCATCCCCTGCAGATGTGTCCATGGGAAGCAGTGTCCCAGGTTTCCTCTCACCTCTGGGGCTGTGGGCATTGCAGTCTGTGGGGCTGGGGAATGAGCTGACTTACAGAGGTGACATCTTCATGGCCCATGCCTATCTATTTGAGCTGTTCTTCCAAGCTTTGAACGGCCTTCCAGGACACAAACATGTTCCATAGCACCTGTTTCATCTGAAAGCCCTATGGAGAATGCAGAGACTTAATGTCTGAGGAAATGCTGTGGGGTTGGTAGGATGAGCCCTGTGTGTCCTGGGCTAAAAGTGGGGTGCTGAGACCTTAGGCAACGGTGAAACATTTAGTGGTCTGCAGTGAATCCCTCTGCTCTCAGCGGTGTGTCTGGTGGTCTTCAGGGTCTTCCTGGGAATGTGATCACCCTCCAGCTCAGAAAGGTGAAAGCCCAGGGCAGCTGGGAAGGACAGACCAGCTCCCTTCACTCTGCTCTAAGCCACAGGCAATCCTCCTGCCTCTCAGGACTCTCTTCTCCCTCAGTGCAGCAGAAATTTTAAGGTTTCTGACATCAAAGAACATTCCTCAGGTGAGACAGAGGGAAACTTTAAGAATAACCTCTGAAAGTACCATATTCAGCCCCATTCCTTAGCACAGGGAGTGCAGATGCTGACAGAGCCTTCTGTGTTAGGAGTGGTTTCATCTGACAAAGTTGAACACCAGGTAAGCCCTCTATCCCCACATTCCCATGAACACACTGCTGCAAAGCAGAGCTGACTCCTTGGCATCCATCAGGCAGAATCCCTCCTCGTCACGGCACGTTCAGCCAGCACTAAATAGAACTCCAGAAAAGGACCTGAAGGAAGTTCTCTTAGAAAAGTAAAAACAGAGTAGTTGAATAAAGGGGAGAATCTGGGAAAAATGGCTCTAATTTTGTTTAGAGAAGGTTCCTCATTGCCTTTTCCTCGTTGAACAGTTACTCATGAGCAGAGGAAGAAAATGTCCAACAGCAGCTCCATCACCCACTTCCTCCTCCTGGCATTTGCAGACACTTGCACTTCTGGCTCTTCCTGGGCATCTACCTGGCTGCCCTTCTGAGCAATGGCCTCATCATCACTGCTGTAGCCTGCGACCACCACCTCCACACCCCCATGTACTTCTTCCTCCTCAACATCTCTGTAATTGACCTGGGCTCCATCTCCACCACTCTCCCCAAATCCATGGCCAATTCCCTGTGGGACAACAGGGCCATTTCCTATGCAGGATGTACTGCACAGATATTTTTTTTCTTTTCTGTGCTACAGCAGAGTAATATTTTCTCACCATCGTGGCCTATGACCGCTACGTTGCCATCTGCCAACCCCTGCACTATGGGACCCTCCTGGGCAGCACAGCTTGTGTCCACATGGCAGCAGCTGCCTGGGGCAGTGGCTTTCTCAATGCTGTGCTGCACACGGCCAATACATTTTCACTCCCCCTCTGCAAGGACAATGCTGTGGACCAGTTCTTCTGGGAAATCCCCCAGATCCTCAAGCTCTCCTGCTCAGATGCCTACCTCAGGGAGGTTGGGCTTCTTGTGATTACCACCTCTTTTGGTTTTGTGTGTTTTGTTTTCATTGTGGTGTCCTATGTGGAGATCTTCAGGGCCGTGCTGAGGATCCCCTCTGAGCAGGGACGGCACAAAGCCTTTTCCACGTGCCTCCCTCACCTGACTGTTTTTTCCCTGTTTCTCAGCACTTCATTTTTTGCCTACCTGAAGCCCCCCTCCTTCTTCTCCCCATCCCTTGATCTTGTTCTGGCAGTGCTGTACTCGGTGGTTCCTCCAACAGTGAACCCCCTCACCTACAGCATGAGGAACAAGGAGCTCAAGGATGCACTGAAGAAGCTGATGTAATCAGTGGTCTTGCAGCAGCAATATGATGCCCCTGTCTCTTCACAAGGTTTTTCAGTTCTTATTGGGATTCTCCTGTGCTTTGGGCATTTTATCTGTGATAACCATGTTGTCCAGAAATGTCTGCAGCCACTCCACTTCCCCAGAGACATAAAACCAGCCTGTCTGACACAGAGGCCTTCATACATGTGTCTGGGATGATGGCCTCCTGTGTCATATCCCTGTAACAAAAGGGGATTTTTTCAGGGCAGATGTCTGGAGGTTGGGCTTTTCTTCCAAATCTGAGGTCAGGAACAGGCTGAAGAGATTGTCGCCACGAGGCTGTGCTGCTGTGCTTGGGTTCTCCATGTGCACAGTCCCCTGGGAGAAGTCTTTCTGGGGCAGGGCCGTCCCTGGACAAGAGCAAGGGAGCAACTCCATGGTTCGAGGAGGTGATAAATGGCAAGGAGAGATCAATTTCTGTGTGCACCAGCTCAGGGCAGGGTGTACTGTTGCTGGGGCAGCCGGAGCAGCCTGAGGATCCCCTGGGTCAGGAATCTTGTTCTGGGGAGAGGGGCGAGCTTAGTGGGGCGCTGTCACTTGGCGATCAGGATCTCATGGACACAAGGGGAGACACTGGCCCCTGTCTCACGCTATGATGGGCCCTCAGCACTGGGGATGATGGGAAAGGCTGACAACCCTCTCTGCCCCGCAGGACCTGCTCTGCTCAGCCCTTTAGAGGGGCTGTGGGGTGAGTGCCCAGAGCTCTGCTGCACCCTGGGGTGGGCACTGCTGTGGGGCCAGCCCAGGCTGGGCTGCTCTGGTGGGCTGGTCTAGGGAGAGGGCAGGGGAGGTGGGGAAAGATTTAGAGGGTCTGGTCTGGCCAGGAAAGTGCCTGGGAGAGGAAACCCCCTGGGTAGAGCTCAGCTGTGTGAGCATGCAGGGTGAGGGCACCCAGCAGGGTGCTCCCGCTGCAAAGCCAAGTGACACAGTGCAGGAAGCAAGGCACCAAATGTGCAGTAGAGAGGGGTCCAGTCTGTGATGTTTGCTGGACACCCCAGGGAAGCTGTCCCAGGGCAACTTTCCCTGACCACACCACACACTGGCCATTTCCATCTCTGGCTGTACACCCCAGTCCTGAGAAGGGACCTTTGTTGCATGGTTAACCCGGTCCTCCACTGGGGCATTGGGATAGCCAACTCCAGTGCCATTATTAACAAAAAGGGAACCAGTTTCCTACTGACATTATTTTCACACCAAGTCCCACAGCTCTTGCCACAGCTGGCCTCTCAGCCAAGCCCATTCTCAGAGAGCTTCAGTAAGATCAGTCGCTCACAGCCTTGCCTCAATAAATACTGAAAAACTCCACTGATGGCATTCCCACCAACTAGCCTGGGTCCTTGCTCCAGTGTTTGACTCTAAGGGATTGCTCAGAAATCACCAGCTCTCTCAGCTTCTCCCTGTCCACAGTGTTCTCCAGGTCCCAACCATCCTTCTGGCCTCTGCAGGACTCGCTCCTGTCTGTCAAGGTCTGTCTTGTGCTGGGGAGCCCCATACTGGACGCAGCATTCCTGATGATATCCTGTAGTGGGTTAGCCTTGGCCAGCAGCCAGACACCCACCCATATGCTCACTCCCTTGCCCTCCTCAAAGTTATGGGGAGGGGCAGCACGGGCAAAGGAGTTTAAAGGAGTTTAAAATGCTCATGGATCAAGACAAAGACTGAGAGATCACTTATCAATTACAAATTTATTGTCAAAATAGATTTGGATAGTGAGAAACTATGATAAAAATATGAAAGCTTGTTCCCTACCCCACTATTTTTTTTCCCCAGGCTCAAATTATTGCTTCAGACCAGCAGTGAGAGGCACAAAGGGAGTGGGAAATGGGGGGTTACAGTCAGTACATAACAGTTCAGCTCTGCCACTCCTTCCTCCTTACACTATTCTCTTCCTCAGCACGGGTCCTCTCCACAGGATTCCAAGGTATTTGTTGTCAAGGACAGGTGGTGTTCATTTATTTCTGTCTGAATTGTCTCCTTTTTACTCACAGAATAGTTAAGGTTAGAAGCGACCTCTGGAGATCACCTAGTTGTGCTGAGGCAGGGTCAGCTAGCACAGGTTGTTCAACACCTTGTCTAGGTGGGTTTGGAATATCTCCATGGATGGAGGCTCCACAACCTCTCTAGGCAATCTGTTCCAATGTTTGACCACCTTCACAGTCCAAAAGTGTTGATTTCTGATGGAATTTCATGTGGTTTTAGCTGTGTCCATCTTGTTACTGGAACTGCTGAGTTTGGCTCAGTTGTCTTCATGTTCTCCCATCAGGTATTTATACACATTAAGAAGATATACATGTTTTAGCAGCCCACTTGTTCTATCCCATGAGCTTGAAGATAGTAGGGCATGTGAAACACCCATTGTATTCCTTCATCCTTTGCCAATTCCTGCACCACCTGGCAGTAAAGTGACTACCATGATCTGATGGAATGGGCTGGGATTTAGGCAGATAACCAGACCATAGCTTTAACTCTTTCACCGTGTTGTCCCCAGTTGCTCTCGAAACAGCCACTGCACTGTACAGCACTGACTGTAAGCAGAAATGATCTCGTTACACAATTCCCGGGCAACAGGTCAACGCCTGCCACCAGCTTTGAAAAGTTCTTTAACTCCTAAATGATGGCGCTTCACAGGTAACCACTGGAACAGATGTCCCCACTTTTCCTCTTTGGCTTCTGCCACCATCATAGCTAAGCAGGTTAGCGAACTACCTGATTATTCCAGATGTGTGTTAGATGATTCCCCTCTTGGTGTGAAGCTACTCATCCCACCAAGAAAGTTCCCTGTTTCGCAAGATTGGAGATCTCCTCCCTTTTTTCGCTTTGCCACACGGGTACCTGGTTAACCTCCCACTGATCCCGTTGCCACAGGGGAGCCACTCCCTGCACCCTTTAAACCGCACATATCCCCTGTTCTCAGCTTCTCTCTTTATCACACTCTAAACGGCTGTCAGTTCCCCTACCTGGGCACTTCCCTCACCTACTGTTATGATTCCGTCTCCTGAGTCAACAGGTAGGGCTACTGCTTGGTACTTCCAAATTTTTCCCTCTCTTTTAGAAGATGCATTGGTGAACCACACATTTTTTAGATGAGACTCAAATGGAGGGGCAGGTTTTATGTGTGAAGGAGGAGGTTCTGTGTCTGGGTGGTCAGAGGGTGGATCTTGTATTTGGAGCACTTTGGGCATTCCCTCTTCTGTCTGTCCTGTGTGCCAATAGTGATCTCATTGCGCATACCACTTCCTCACTGTTTCTTGCTGCGCAACCCCTGCAGGAACAGGGGCTCCAGCCAGTATTGGTTTCAAGACTTTAAAGGGCCCTCACAAAATGATTGGTTGCTGCTGTATACTTTTTTCCACCTCCTACAAAGCTAGGTTGACCACAGAGAGACCCTTCTCCCAAATCAAATAACGTTTCTCTGCATCTTTGAAACTGCACAAATAAAACCCTATAGGACCAATGAGACTCCCCAGTCCATGTTACCACATATGTATGGATAATCCATGGATTACAAGACCCCACTCGATATGGAGTGGATCTGTTGGCTGCATTGGCCCTAAGGCTTGATATAACCCAGCCTCGAAAAGTAACAACTTCAAGGCTTCTTCATGAGTAGGGGTCCAGTCCCAGGGAGCCCATTTGCGTGTTAAATCATGGAGGGGGCGAGCTGTGGTAGAAAAGTTGGGAATATGTTTGCTCCAAAACAAGGTTAAGGCACGTTGCAGTTCCTTCTTATTTTCAGGCATTTTCACTGCTCAAGGGTAGTTAACATTTCAGGGGGAATGCACACCGTTCTTCCTCTCCACCCGACACCCAGGAACTTTACTTCTGAAGAAGGGAGCTGTACTTTCTCTGCTGGGATCTGGACCCCAAACCCTCCAGGTGAGAAATTATTCTTGTTTGGGTCTTTCCTACTAAACTGGTATCAGGGCCACCAATCAATATATCATCGATATATTGATATACCTTAGCTCCCCCCTCTGGGGTAATCCGGGCAAGCTCCTGTGCCAGTGCATAGTGGGCAGTGGTATGTGAGTGACGGTATCCCTGAGGAAGACGTGTAAAGGTAAATTGTATCCCTTCCCAGGTAAAAGCAAAGCAATCCCTGTCCGCTTCCTGCAAGGGGACCATAAAACCATGTCTGTCATGTCAACGGTAGCTAGGATTTGGTGGGCAACAAGCCCAAGAACAACTTGCACTCTTGCGATCAGCTCGGCCACATCAGGCACTGCAGCTGTTAGGGGACATGTATTAGCATTTAGGCGCCAAGAACTGACTGTTAATCGCCATTTTCTGTTTGGTTTGCAGACTGGTCACACCAAGGAATTATAAGGGGAGTGAGTTGGGATGATTACTCCCTGTTCCTGTAACTCGGTTATTACAGGGGCAATCCCCTCTCTCACTCCTAACGGTAAGGTATAAGGTTTCACATTAATTTTTTTTGAAGGTGGGAGCGCAGGCAGCCACTGCAAAAGCCTTGTTGAAGCCATAGGGAGTCTGAACTTCCATTCCCTCCCTTTGGAGTCTATCCATGCTCTCCCTTTCAGTAAATCGAGCCCCACAATATTTTCAGGTAAAGTTTCTAGTATCAGAGTGAGCTCTGTTACAGTGTTTTCCCCAGGCAACACTTAACTCGAGCTACCAGCCATAGTTTGGAAATTGTGAAGATGACTGTCACCTGGATACATTTCCACATCCGTTCGGAGTGCTGACACGTGAGCACCCGTATCTACCGAGAATGTGACTGGGGTCTTACAGGGCCTAGGGGAAAGGGAATTAACAGGTCCCCTTTCTCGCTTTCTGTGAGGCTCCTTAAATGGATCCACTGGCTGTCCCCCGGCTCACTTACTGGGGACTGCAGCAGGCATTTCCCGACTCTGGGATGTCAAAATCAATCAATTCAGTCTCCAGAGGGGCTGACGGGGTTATGATGGGATTATGAGCAGTTTATGATCTGCTACACCACCCAGACACCCACAAGTCTATGGGACTGGTTGGGATCCACCCGAGAATAGTGAAGGAGCTGGCAGAGGAGCTTGCCAAGCCACTCTCCATCATTTATCAGCAGTCCTCGTTAACAGGGGAGGTCCCAGATGACTGGAGGTTAGAAAATATGATGCACATCTACAAGAAGGGCTGGAAGGAGGATCCAGGGAACAACAAGCCTGTCAGCCTGACCTCGGTGCTGGGGAAGATTATGGAGAGGTTCATCTTGAGTGTGCTCACCAGGCCTATGCAGGACAATCAGGGGATCAGGCCCAGCCAGCATGGGTTCATGAAAGGCAGGTCTTGCCTAACCAACCTGATTTCCTTCTATGACCAGGTGACCCACCCAGTGGATGAGGGAAAGGCTGTGGATGTTGTCTACCTGGACTTCAGCAAAGCCTTCAACACAGTCTCCCACAGCATTCTCCTGGAGAAGCTGGCAGTTCATGGCCTAGATGGATGTACTCTTCACTGGGTTAAAAACTGGCTGGATGTCCGAGCCCAGAGAATTGTGGTCAACTGAGTTAAATCCAACTGGCAGCCGGTCACAAGCAGTGTCCCCCAGGGCTCAGATCTGGGGCCAGTCTTTTTTAACATCTTTACCAGTGATCTGGATGAGGGGATCGAGTGTACCCACAGTCAGTTTGGAGACGACACCAAACTGGGTGGGACTGTCGATCTGCTCAAGGGGAGGAGGGCTCTGCAGAGAGACCTGGACAGGCTGGATCGATGGGCCGAGGCCAACTGTATGAGGTTCGACAAGGCCAAATGCTGAGTCCTGCACTTCAGTCACAGCAACCCCATGCAACGCTACCGGCTTGGGGAAGAGTGGCTGGAAAGCTGCCTGGCGGAAATAGACCTGGGGGTACTGATTGACAGCCAGCTGAATATGAGCCAGCAGTGTGCCCAGGTTGCCAAGAAGGCCAATGGCAATCCTGGCTTGTATCAGGAATAGTGTGGCCAGCAGGAGTAGGGAAATGATCGTGCCCCTGTACTCGGTGCTGGTGAGGCCGCACCTCGAGTACTGTGTTCAGTTTTGGGCCCTCACTACAAGAAAGATGTTGCATTGGTGGAACAGGTCCAGAGGTAAGCCACAAAGCTGGTGAGGGGTCTAGATCACAAGTCTTACGAGGAACAGCTGAGGGAACTGGGGTTGTTCAGCCTGAAGAAGAGGAGGCAGAGGGGAGACCTGATCGCCCTCTACAACTGCCTGACAGGAGGCTGTAGCGAGGTGGGGGTCGGCCTCTTCTCCCTCGTAATGGACGATAGGACGAGGGGAATGGTTTGAAGTTGCGCCAGGGCAGGTTTAGGCTAGACATTAGGAAAAAATTCTTCACCAAGAGGGTTGTCAGGCTCTGGAATGGGCTGCCCAGGGAGGTGGTTGAGTCCCCACCCCTGGAGGTATTTAAAAGAAGGATAGATGGGGTGCTTAGGGACAGGGCTTAGTGGTGGGATGGCAGGGTTAAGTTAAAGGTTGGACTTGATGATCTGAAAGGTCTGTTCCAACCAAAGCAATCCTATGATTCTATGACCCCATGCTGGAGCACTTGGATGGACAAAGGAGGCTATGACCCCGTGGTACGCCTGTGCTGGAGCAGGCTTTTGGCAGGACCTGTGGACCTGTGGAGAGAAGAGCCCACACTGGAGCAGGTTTGCTGGTAGGACTTGTGACCCTGCGGGGGGACACATGCTGGTGCAGTCTGTTCCTGAAGGACCACACCCCATGGAAAGGACCCACGCTGAAGCAGTTAATGAAGAACTGTAGCCTATGGGAAAGACTCATGTTGGAGAAGTTGATGGAGGACTGGCTCCTGTGGGAGGGACCCCACACTGGAGCAGGGGATGAGTGTGAGGAAGAAGGAGCAGCAGAGACAACAAGTGATAAACTGGCCGTAACCCCCATTCTCCACGTCCCTGCACTTCTGTCAGGGAGGAGGTAGAGAATTTGGCAGTAAAGTTGAGACTGAGAAGAAGGGAAGGGTGGGGGGAAAGGTGTTTTAAGATTTTCTGTTATTTCTCCTTGTCCTACTCTGATTTGATTGATAATAATTTAAATTAATTTCCTCAAGTCGAGTCTGTTTTGTCCGTGGTGGTAATCAGTGAATGATCTCTCCCTGTCCTTGTCTTGATCCACAAGCCTTTTGTTCTATTTTCTCTCCCCTGTCCAGCTGAGGAGGGGAGTGATGGAACAGCTTTTGCAGGAAGCTGATGTTCAGCCAGCGTCAACCCACCTCACCTTGTCACCACTGCCTGGAGTTTTGTAACCAGCCCCAAGGGTGGCTTTCTTAGTAATATCGCTCCATGGGACCCATTAAATCTCTAAGAACATTTTGAAGTTTGCATCTGCTTTTCACTTCTTGTGAGTTGTCTTCAACTTCCTCATAGTGTGTGAGGTTCGTGGATTTGGCACCAAAGCCACAAGAGGGTCCATTAAAATGCCTTGGGCTGGTCCTCTGCTGCTGAGCTGGGTCAGTCTCCTGGGATGGAGGGAGCTCATAGCACACAGGCAGCAATGCAGAGACAGCTCTGCCCAGGAGAAGCTGCTCTGCAAAGCACAGCAGGGCTGAGGGCACTGCCTGCAGGCAGCAAGGGGAGAGGAGTGAGACAGAGAGAGGTTAAAGGCTGTGTGGGGTGGGAAGACAGAGGAGAGCTCGCTGGAGGGGAAATCTTCACGGCCCTTGACAGACTAAGCTTCTGGGTGCAGGGCAATGCACCTGTAGTTCCTGCAGGGATCTTCTAAAGGTGGATCATCCCAAAAGCGATGGGATCTCTCTTTGGTGTATAGGGGAAGGATATGCTCCAAAGTAAGGCTTCCCTGCTGCACCATCAGAGGGACAGGGCATGATGCCTGCCTTCTCCCGGAGGTGGCTGCAGGGGTGTGACGCTTGTTCTGCAGCCACGCGTATCCAGGGCTGTCCTTCAGAGAAGGGTCCCTGACACCCAGGGGGCTGTGTGCCGGGGCAGGGGATCTGCTGCCTGTCAGGGCGCTTTCCACAGCGCTGTAGGGAGAAGCTGTGGGTGGGTGGAGTTACCCCAGGGAGGGCAGGATCCTTCTGCTGTTGAGAGGGGGCTGCGTGGCTGAGGGCTGCTCACAGATCAGCCGAAGGTGTTGACAGAAGGAGCTGTTCAAGACGAAGGTTAAAGGGGGATTACCATTGAGATAAAGATCTTCCCTGAACCTGTGCTTTCAGCTTGCTTCAAAGGGAAAGGGAAAAGGAGGTGCCAAGTTTTAATAAGTCACTGAGACTTGTGAATATGGAGGAATCAGTAGATCTTCCGAGAACCTCGTAACATGCCTTCACCCACCCTTCTGCCTACAGACAGCACTAGCATCACCTTTGATGCTCCAGCATCAAGGTTGGACTGATGTGCTCCTTAAGACCTTTAAACATGAAGGTGCTTATGGGAAGTACCCTGCTGCTGATAAAGACCCTTTCCTTTGCCTACAGAAGGCCTCATCACTTGTGTGGTCTCCTCAGGGTATAGCTGACCTGCTTCTTAGGACTTGCCAACACAGAGGTGCCACTGAGTAGTGCCCTGGTGCCAGGAGGTCTCTGCAGGCAGAGCTGAGCACACAGCTGGTGGGATGGGGTCTGCGAGCACCAACAGGGAAGAGGCAGGGGAACAGAGAAATAGCTCCTGGCAGGGACAGCTCCAGGTAGCAGAGACATGGGCAGGGAGTGAGAAGAAACATTTAAGAGAAACCTGGTTTCAGGGGACATGTGGGTGCCCCCTGCCACCCCTGCAGTACAGACCCTTCCCCTATTACATGCCCTCGTTTCTCCTCTCCCACCCAGCAGTGCTTCTTGCCCTCATGGATATGGGGTCCCGGGCATGAGTAGCCTCCTCAGTTCCCTGAGCACCAGAAGAGGTTAAGTGCATCTCTCTCGCCGCATGACCATTTTCCACCACCCAGCACGGGGCTGAGGGTGAGTGCCCTGCAGTGTCACCATCTGGGATGTGGTGTGCAGAGCTGGGAAAGGGGAAGGCTTTCCCAAGGACCTCTCTGTCTCTCTGCTTGCTTCTCTCATCTAGACCATGACTGTATTGCTTGTTCTCTCTCCACTTGTCTGTGCTGCTCTTGTTCCTGCTGCCAGGCTCTGTGGGGATGGGATTTTCAGAGGCAGAGTCAGGCATTGACCTCGTGGTCCTCCCATGCAGGTCTGCCCATGGGAATGAGGTGTCCCAGCTGTCTCCTAACCTGTGACAGTGTAGCCTGTGGGGCTGGAGAATGAGTTGGCCCACCCTTAATAAGATGTCATTGTTAGAACAGTTGGCTAACGTCCTGGGGTGTCCTTCCAAGCGGTGAGCTGACCTCCAGGCTGCATCTCTCACATCATCTGTGTGTTATCTGATGGAGAAGCGCAGAGATGCTACAAGTAGTACCATCACTGATCTGCAGTGAATCCCTGTGCTCTCAGCAGGGTCTGGCTTCTTTTCAGGGTAACCACATGAGTGCAACCTCCCTCCATCTCAAAGAGGAGCAAGTGTAGGGCAGCTGGGAACAAGACCAATGGACAGACCAGCTCACCTCACCTGCATCATGAATCCTTTTGCCTCTCAGGACTTGCAACAGTTCAGCGTGAGTGCAGCAGAAATGCCGAGCATTTCTAACTTCAGAGAAGACTCCCCAGGTGAGATGGGGCAGGGCAGAGAAGGGCTGTCCAAGAAAAACAAGGAAAATAAGTCGAAACCTCAATTTTTTTGCAACCAAATTTCAATGCAATTGGGGGGTGCAGATGCTGATGAGCCCTTCTGTGTGATTTCATCTGAGAAACTCCAAATACCAGATCTGGCCCCTGCATTCCCTCTGCTCCCATGTACCCCATCAATTAGAGCGCATCTGACACCTCAGGAGCCCACAGACAGAGGCCCTGTTCCTCACAGGCAAGAACAAAGCAGAGCTCTAGCCAGGAAGATGCATGAAGGTCCTGTCAAAAAGGAAGAAGGATGTCTGTGAGGTAGAGGGAGGGTCTATGAGAAATGCCTTTGGTTTGCACAGACTTCTGTCCTAACTTGTCACTGTCTTCTCCCCTTGTGACAGTGCCCGCATGTCCAGATGGAACAAATATCCAATGGCAGCTCCATGACTGAGTTCCTCCTCCTGGCATTTGCAGACATGCAGAAGTTGCAGCTCTTGTACTTCTGGCTCTTCCTGGGCATCTACCTGGCTGCCCTCCTGGGCAACGGCCTCATCATCACTGCCGTAGCCTGCGACCACCGCCTCCACACCCCCATGTACTTCTTCCTCCTCAACCTCTCCCTCCTCGACCTGGGCTTCATCTCAACCACTGTCCCCAAATCCATGGCCAATTCCCTCTGGGACACCAGGGCCATCTCCTATGCAGGATGCACTACACAGATCTTTCTGTTTCTCTTCTTCACTGGGGAGAGTGTTCCCTTCTCACCATCATGGCCTATGACCGCTATGTTGCCATCTGCAAGCCCCTGCACTATGGGACCCTCCTGGGCAGCAGAAATTGTGTCCGCATGGCAGCAGCTGCCTGGGGCAGTGGCTTTCTCAATGCTGTCCTGCACACGGCCAATACATTTTCACTCCCCCTCTGCCAAGGCAATGCTGTGGACCAGTTCTTCTGCGAAGTCCCCCAGATCCTCAAGCTCTCCTGCTCAGATGCCTACCTCAGGGAGGTTGGGCTTCTTGTGGTCAGTGCCTCTTTTGCTTTTGGGTGTTTTGTTTTCATTGTGGTGTCCTATGTGCAGATCTTCAGGGCCGTGCTGAGGATCCCCTCTGAGCAGGGACGGCACAAAGCCTTTTCCACGTGCCTCCCTCACCTGGCCGTGGTCTCCCTTTTCCTCAGCACCATAATGTTTGCCAACCTGAAGCCCCCCTCCATCTCCTCTCCATCCCTGGATCTGGTGGTGGCAGTGATGTACACGGTGGTGCCTCCAGCAGTGAACCCTCTCATCTACAGCATGAGGAACCAGGAGCTCAAGGAGGCCCTGAGAAAATTGATTTCATAGACATTTTTCACAGCTAAAACTTCCCATCTCTCTCCACAAATGATTTCCGCTGTTTTCCTGACTAGGCCTGAACTTCGGTTTTTCACTATGTTATTCTTGTGGTTGCTACTTCTCCTACACCAGTGTTGGGTTTGTCCCACTATATCAGAGGACTGAACCTGCAGTGTCTCACCTGCAGGCAATAGAAAAGTGTGTCTAACTGTGGCTCAGAGCTGACTTTCTTATATAACCTCTGCAATAAAATATGATTTTTCAGTGCACTGCCTCAAGGCTGGGTTCTTCCTCCAAACCTGGTGTCAAGAAGAAAAGGTCCCAAAAAGGTCCAGTTAATCCATAGGTTTGGGAACAAAAAGCACGTGGTCACATTGTGACCTCTTAGACACACCAAGGGCTGATTATAGGGCTACCTGTTGGTGTCTAGCTACAGCACTGATGGACAAATTCAGGGCTGTCCCACTCAAGGCATAAATCAGGAGAGGAATCGGAGAGCACAGGGAACCTCCAGGGACAGCGTGTGCCTGGGGTGGGCAATGAATGAAACCCCACAAAGTGAGATCACCCACAGTGGAGTCACTCAAAGGGAAAGCACTAAATCCAGGTATCCACAGGCAGACGAGGACTCTGCAGTCACAGGAGAAGGAAGTGGGACCCCACAGGCGTGGAGAAGGAAGGCTGGGGTGGGATTCATGTCACACTTAGTGAAGTATCACCATCTGGATCTAGAGGCACACCAGGACACATCTGATGCCCCTGGAAATGGGTCATAGTCCCAAGCACCTTCTACCTCCACAGACACCAGGTATAGACAATGAGCAGCAGTGATACTCATCTGGATGGGTCTGTGTCCCACCCTGACAAGAATGACCAGGGTAAGGTCTCCCTTTTGCCCTGAGCACCACAGCCCACTCGCTCTGCAGAAGAGCACCACCAGCTCAGGGTCCTGCGTGGAGCATGGGAATGGCTGGATAGACCCGAAGCGGGATAAGGCCTGATGAGATGGAAGCCGACGTGGGCTGGAAACTCTTCCGAGAGAAAAATGCAAGCATTTAACTAAACCAGGACAATGGGTAGATAGCGCCCACCCAGAAGGCTCCCACCTTGTTGGCAACCCAAAATTATCCCCAGCCCCCAGCCAGGCTCACTGCATCAACTGCAGGGATGAAAGATGTACTCTGGGGTGGGACATGCAGGGTGGGCAGTGCCAGCCCCATCTCTTCTAGGAGCCCCTCTCCAGTCCAAGCCCCTCCACGTGTTTGGGAAGGGACTTGATGCTGCTCATGGGACTGGGGAGTCTCTAGGGGTCTCTAGTTGCCAATGAACTGCACCCACCCCTCTGTCACCATCCTCTCTCAGAAGCACTGCTGGGTTCATTACTCTTGCCCATGTGTGTAGACAAGCTACCTGAGGTGTCCTCACCCAATGGCCCCTGGCTCTGCCCTGGTCTCAGCCCATGGGCACTGCCACAGTCTGTCTGCACTGGGTGTTGGGTGTCTGTGTGTGCCCTGCTCTGAGGCCATGCAGGGACATGCAGTGTGTGCCTCTGCTTGGAGGTGGCCACCACAGCCTGCCTGCACGGTCCCAGGGGGTGCTGTTGAATCTGCACTTGGACAGTAGGTTGAGATTGTCCTTTCTCAAAGTAGGCACGAGGAACTTTATGAGTCCAGAAAAGGATGAAGGGGAACCCGGAGAAGAAATAGTGAGAGGGGAAAAAAACCCAACCCAACCCGAACCAACCCAAACCAAAAAACAAACCAAACAAACCAAAAAACTCAACAAACCAAAAGATCATAATACTCATAGATCAGCAGTGGGTCAAGGGTCCAGAGGTTTGAAAAGCTCAACCAGAGACAATGCTGACCAACCTCATGTAACTGCAATGTCATCCCTGATAACAGCAGATCATGGCGCTAGAGAC
>CM067102.1:5232069-5272952 GCA_034008185.1 Gorsachius magnificus | reverse complement strand
ACTGATACACAGCTATTTATTAGTCTCTTCTACATGGTTTAAGGTTTATTATCCAAGCTTTCATTTTACCACTTGATGGGAGAAGCTCAAAGAACAGCACCGAGTGTAATTTATGTGCCAAATATCCATTTGTGGTGGGAGGCTGCTGGACCTACCCTGAAAGCTGTTTTTACAACTCTGCTGCAGAACATTCCATCATTTGCTCCACTTTTGCTGCTTGCAACATCTGATGTGTGTTACACACATCTCCCAACAGAGGTATTTCTGCCAATATTTTTCTTACTTGTTTTCAATGTCTTGTTAGTTTATAAATCCTTTAAGCATTGGAGTACTCTGTATTCTTAAGCAAATCCATACTGTTATTGCTCAGGCACCCTAACCAGGTCTCTTGAAATTTGCTTAGGTGAAACAATGCTGAAAGCATTTGTCTGCAGCGTTTTCTGAATAGAGAGATTGACTTTGACTCAACTTTTCCCCCCTTCACACTCTCGTGCTTATTAGACGGGCGTATAAATTCACCTCAGGCAATAATTCCAGCAACTTCAGGATGGTGATGGATGTACTTAGTCAAGAATATGCAGTGCTTGAAATATAAATGGGAAAAAGATATTTTTACTGGAAACATTTTTACTGAAAAGTGGAAGGTATTTTTACTGAAAAAAGTATGTTGGTCGCACTGTTAATGATGGAATGTCATTTCAAATTTAAATTCTTTACTAAAAATTTCAATTTCTTTCTTCCTGTAGGTGAAAGCTTTACAAATTAGAAAGCTAAGTTCCACCTTCTGTTTAAGTAACTTGGAAATCCATTTTGAGTTGTATTCTTTAGCAAAATTAAGTAAGAGCTTTCTAGAGACCTGCGAGTGTGCATTAAAGGAAAGCCTTCAAAATGTGAATATGCTGCTCTGATTCTTTTCTCAGTTACTGGGGGAAAGGGAGTGGTTACCTAGATGTGTTTATCATCAAATGCGTTGGGAGGGCTTAACTTTCTACGTAACTTTTTCTACTGTTAATGAATTCCTTCTAAAATAAGTATTGAAATTCCTTCCATACCTTTTGGTAGGAGTGATTGAAAAACGGAGTAAAACTTGGAAGTATGCAATTCAGACACCTCATTTAAATGAATTTTAAAAAAACCCAAACCAAAACAAACAACAAACCACCTTACCAAAAAGTCCTCACTTGTCTGCCTGCCTGTTCCCTCTGTAGCTGCCACAAAGATTCAAGCTAAAGGACAGCAAGGCAGGTCAATACAAAATGAGCAGTGTTGGAGGTGGTGAATGTCACCACTTTATCACTGTATCCTATGGTCCCTTCACTGAGCTTCAACTCTAGAGCTGTTCCTTAGAGAAGATGTTTTTATTTGCTGTGCTAACCTATGAAAATCTGTCCAGATGATTGTTCAGTTTAATTCAGAAAGTTACTCATCTTTTTGAAATAGAATATGAATTTGTATGGCCTTATATCTTTTCTCCTCATGCTTTAGATAAAAGAATTGTTTATGAATGATTATGAAGTTTTCAAAGTCGAGTTGCCTGATAATGAAGCAAGAAGAATGTTTTTTGAGGACTTAGTTCTAAATCAGGCTGCTAAGCCTCCTGCATCAAAAAACAAAGCAGGTGAGGATATTCTACATATAAAACTTTGCTAGCTGTAAGTTAATAGCGATCCAGTATTTGCTTTGGTGGCAATCTTCTGCCTATAATTTTCCATATGCTTGTATTTGAGTACCATAAATTGACTAAAAGTTTCCGATGAATTTAAGTTTGGCAGAAATTGGAAGTGCTGCCTGTAGCACAGCCACCTAAGCCTCAAGAGCTGGCAGAGGAAGAAATAAAACAGCTGGAGAGGCAGGAGGAGGATACGTTGCGTGAACTTTGGATTTTCTTAAGGAATGTGACTAATAGACTTGTCACTGACAGACGTTTCCAAGCATTTACAAAGCCTGTTGACCCAGAGGAGGTAACTTAGTGTTGATCTGTAATACCATTTTATCAGTGTGTACTTATAATTTCTCTGTGTTTGTATTTCTCAGTGTTGGTGTGCTTGTTATAGGACGGTTGATCTTTGTTTTCAGGATGGTACTATTCTGATTTTTCAAGAAGCAGGAAGTGAATTTTGCTTTTCCTTTTGCTACCTCCTTGAGTATTCACTGAAGGCCTTGGGTTCCTTCTAAAACGTCCTTAGAAGTGAAATCTTCTCATTTCAGTTGGAAGGGACCTACAGCGATCATCTAGTCCAATGGCCAGTTAGACCAATGCCAACCCAGTTTGCTCATGAACAGGCTGTGCTATGTAAGCATGTCACAGCACTGAAAAGCGGAGAGATCTCTTTCTTTATAATTGTAAACAGTAGCTATAGGGCTGTTTTAAGAAAGCCTAAAGCTCTTTAATTGACTGTCAATGGTTTCTGTGAGAACAGGAGTAGAAGCAGCAGTTTTTAAAATAAATGTTAAGAGTCTATTCTCTGTTTCATCTGGGGCTCCCCGGTGTAAGATCAACCATAAAGGCTGTGTGGTTTCCTCTTCCTCCCATACGCTACTTATGTCTCTTTTTCTCATTTAATGTCTTGAGCAAGTCTAAGGTAGGGGCACGTACTTCACAGTCAGCTGTAGTTTTAATTCAGCTTTGCGTTTCAGCAAAGCCCTGTTCCCCTAAGCATCCACTGGTTTGTCTTTCCCTGTACTTCTAGTTTCTGAGATGTGAATCATCTAAACAGACATTGATGTCCTCATCTAAACTCGTCACTAGGCTCCTTTCATGGTCTGAGTAAAGAAATCAGCACCCCTGGGTCCAGTCGTCTCATTCTGAAGCAGATGCCTAGGACAGATCCTTCAAAGGTGCAATTCTTGCGGCCTGTTTCTTGCCGCCACCACCACCAAAGAGAATGTCGGGTGACTTTACCAAGAAAGGTTTCTTTCCTGTAATTTTCTGAGGCGAAGTGAAATGAATCACACTCTGGCTGTCCCCTTTTCCGCCCCACACCTGCTTCTGACCTCCCTGCTTCTTTTTTTCCCCTCTTCTGGTCTGTCTCTTCAAAGCCAGTTGAACTAAGTCCTTTCTTTGACTTTGGTAGATACTGTGTTAAATCTCTGAACACGTCTATTTCATTTGTAGGTACCCAATTATTATGCAGTTATTAAACAGCCCATGGACCTTTCAGCAATCCTCTCTAAAATCGACTCACACCAGTACCTAACTGCAGGAGATTTTCTACAAGACATTGTGTCGTGGTTTAACCCGGCTGGCAACTCAGCACCACGCAGCCGCTCGCTCACTTCCCCCCCCTCCCTCAGTGGGATGGGGGAGAGAATCGGGAAGGGGAAAAAGGTTAGAGCCGAGGGCTGAGATAAAGACAGTTTAATAAGAGAAAATAATAATAATAGTAATAATGAGAATGATAACAAAATATACAGAATATACAAAACGAATGATGCACAATGCAATTGCTCACCACCCGCCGACCGATGCCCAGCCCGTCCCGAGCAGCGATCAGTACCCGAGCGACTGACCGACCCACCAACCCCCCCGAGCATGACGTTATATGGTATGGAATAGCTCTTTGGACAGTTTGGGTCCTAGCTGTGCTGTACTCCCAGCTTGTTATGCACCTGGCCGAGCAGGAGAAGCTCAAAAAGTCCTTGAGCAGTCTGAGCACTGCTTGGCAACAACTAAAAACATCAGTGTGTTATCAACATTCTTCTAGTACTAAATCCAAAGCACAGCACTATGCTAGCTTCTGTGAAGAAAATTAACTCTATCCCAGCCGAAACCAGGACACATTGATCTGATTTGTAGCAATGCTTTGGAGTACAACCCAGTTAAAGATCCTGCAGGTGAGGTTGTGGGTTTTATACCTAATTTGGAAACATTTAAAATGTATACATTGATAAATGTCATCTGTGGACAGTAGGCTTGGGATTAGATCCTTTAAACATCCACAGAGAGCGTTTCTTGCCAGGTTGTAAATGTCGTAGCATTAAACTACTTGGGCATGAAATTGTGATAGAAGTGTTGATGGGTAGCTGGTGCTTTTGCTTTAAAAATTAACTTTTATGTTGTTATGCTGAAAATACTCACTGAGGTAACCTTTCAGAACCTACCGATGAAAAGAGCAAAATCTTTCTAAGTAATCAAAAGAAAGGATTTCATTGGCTGGGAGAAAAGACTTGATTCTGACTTTTAACATTTCAGATCATCTCATTAGGCACAGAGCTTGTAGTTTGAAAGATACTGCATACTCCATAGTGAGGGAAGAAATAAACAAAGATTTTGAACAACGCTGTGAAGAAATTAAAGAATCTCATAAGCAGAGAGGTATGTTTTTTAACGCTAAGGATTTTAAGACTTGTCTCAGTATTTGTAACCACCAGTGCAAGACACCAATGCTTTGCTCTCTGTTCTTTATCGCAAGGCTGTACCCCTTCAAAGTATGCTCCATCCTACTACCATGTCATGCCAGAGCAGAACTCTGCTCCTGGGCGTGAGGAAACAGACCCAGTGTGTAATGAAAAAGAGAAGATGCCAGCAGCACCTGTCGATTGCAACACACCCCGCTCTAATGGCAAGTTGCATTTTATTCAGACTTTCTTGGAGATGGTGCCAAAGTCACTGATCCCTTCTCTGTTCTTGTGACAGAACAGGTTTCTGTGATGTCTGGTTCTTCTGCCAGAAGCTTGCATTTTTTAATTTGCTTCAAAATGTGAGATAAATTCAGAGGTCATTCATTCCATATGGTGATGAAATTCCAGTACAGTGGTTGGTTTCCATTGTAAGACATTGGCCTTGATGGTCCAGCTGACATTTCATGGCTCCTAAATTGCTACCTCTTGAAGTCAGAAATGTTGTACATGGCAGTTTCTGAATACTCAAGTTTTTAGTTAAATGAAACAGTATGTGTCCCTTCCCTGCCCTCAGATGCTGAAATCTGTGTCACCTCTTACTGTGATTTCCAACTGGAGGAAAGGGGAAAAAAAGAGGGGAGCAGTAATAATAGATATGTAAAGTCATTATTTCCTCACTTTTCCTGTGAAAAGGATGTAAAATGACAAAGGGACTTGGGTCTCTCACTTAAAATGCATGACATGGTGTGAAGTTTCCTGGTCTCACTGGCGTGACTGGGGATTTTGCTGTTGACTTCACCCATCTGCGTTGTGCAGGACTCCACGAATGCTAAGAATGGTGGGGTTTTCTGGAAGGCAAAAATGCGAAGTTTGTTTTAAGCAAGGTTATCTGAACTGGAAAGGATATGAGGTGTAAGTCTTTAAAGACGATTTTTTCTCCAGCAAAATACTTCCTTAAAATTGTATCTAATTCTACCCAACGTGTGTTTCACTTTTGAAGTTTACGGCTTTATAACGGGTTTGAAGAAGGGCTCGTCTGCAAATGCTTTTCTGTTGTTCATCTATATTAGTCCATGTGGTAAGACAGTAAGCAACTTCACCTAATAACCTTGCTTTGCAGTAATCCTTTCTATCTCAAATAAGATTTTTCTGCTCATAAAATCTTGAAGCTGATGGCTTTGTGAAGGAAATTCTGTAGCTGGCTTTTAAAAATCTAATAGCAAATTGACCTCATTAACTTACAGCTCTTTCTCTCGACATATATAGGGATACAGACAATGGTACTTGAGCTCCTTTGATAATTTTTTTTGTAAGTCAAGTAAGACAAAGCTGCTGAATTTTGAAGGAAGAACTGTTTGGGTAGTTTTGGGTCACTTTTTCTGATATCGCTTTGTAGATATGTCAAAAAGAAAATGTCGAAGGAACAGAGTGTCTTCAGGTCTTGCAAAAAAGAGGAGGAATTTTCAGTTCAATAAAGAGAGTAAAGTTCCAGAAGACCAAAATGAAGTAGAAAGTGATGAAGAGTCCCCAGAACAAGATGTCTGTAACATAGATTGCACTGAAGATGGGTCCACACAGGGTGCTTTTAGGGAAGAAAGTGAAAATATACTTCCAGAAGGACAGAAAAATGGGACAGAAGATGAGACTTTTATCTTTGTGGCTAAATATCCTCCTGAAAAGATGATTTTCATGTTTTCTGAACATCCAGACCTAAGAACGGAGAGTGAAATGCCAGATTCCCCAAGAGCAGAAAGTTCTGAAGACAGAGATTCAAATGGTAAGTGAAAGGTCAAAGAGATAATTTAGCTCCTTTTTCTTCCTGACGAGGATTACACTATTTATTAGGTTTTAGCCGCCTTTAATTCCATTATTTTATTTCTGTAGTATCTCTCTAAAATGAGCACACCGTGTTTCTTGCACGATGGTGCTGCCCCTCTAGCTATGCCAGCCAAACTCATGTTTTTTCTGCAGCTGCTGGTTTTTTGATCCTGAAATTTGGTTTTCAACTGGTACTTAATTGAAAAACTATCGTTGACTGTCTGTTATTGTATGAGCAGCATAAGTAAAAGTCAAGCATTTCTTAGTGAAAAAGTGGTAGCAGGTCTGTCTTGTGTCATTGCAGAGAGAGACTGTACCCCAGGCACAGGGTACTTCACTGGTGCTATGTTCCAGATAAACAGAAATCCTGACTTAGGAAATTTGTGTCATTCCAGATGTGTGGGCACACTGTGTGGCTCATGGGACACATTCTCAGGTGGAAGAACAGGTGAGAGGTGCCAACGAAGCAAGGGAAATTTTTGGACAGTCAGTGGTTGTGGATTACCACGAGCTCAAGGTAAGTGTAATTTCAGTGGCATCCATACTGAGGTAGGACATTTTCTTGCTACATGTACAGTTGTGAATTAAGTAGCTTGTTAACCAATGCCAATTCAAACAACTTGTGGGAAGGACATACAGCTTGTGAAATAATTCAGCCTGCAGTGGCTGATGACTCCACAGCTGGTGTAGAGTGCTGTTCTTGCTTTTGGTGAACTACATTTTAGGAGACTGGGTCCTCTTCCTAATTTTTAATTTAAAAGGGCTGTTGAATTTGAAAATAGCCTGCTGATAACCTTCTCGTACCATTGGTTATTAATGTCTTAACAGTTTTTGTGATAGATTTGGGGGGATTGTTTTGGTTTTTTGCATGTTTTCATTTATTAGGAACCTGAAAAGGGCCTTTATTTCTAGCAGTGGTGACTTCAAATCTGAAGTTAGCAGGCTGACATCACGTTCATAGTGGATAAAATACTAATACCTACTTTTCTGAAATGATTTCAAAATCCAGCATTAGAATTTTGCATTCATACAGTTTCAGTGTGATAAGGGTTTTCCAGCCCCTCGTAGGAGAGAAGTTGCTGTCCTAGGCTGCAGGAGGTGAAAGAGGTTCCTTGGCATGAATTAGAGAGGGGAGAGCAAGGACCTGATCTTCAGGGCATATTGCAGTGAGGCAAATTAAGGAAATGGCTGGGTTGGAGTCCTGGGAGCTGGCCAGTGCAGAGGAGGGCTGCTGCCTGCCTGCCGCTGTGAGAAAGGGAGTATGACACGGGTGTTTCCCTGTGTGGGGGAGATGTGACCAGACAGGAATCCCCTTTGGTGAAGGGGCTTGTCAACACCATTTCTGTCCCATTTTTAAGCTGTACCTCATTTGTAGAGGTGAAACGTAACTTTTTAAAGCTGGCTTCCTGAGGAAGCAGATTTCAGGGGGGTTTGTTGTTCATATCTGCCTGTGTGTGCAGAGAAGCCACACAGGTTTTGTATAGAGTCAGGGTGCTAATAGCATGTGCTCCAAAGCTATTGCCCACCGGAGAAATGGCACGGTAGAGCCCTTATATATGTTTCAGCTTATATATGTTTCAGCTCTGAGGAGAGCTACAGTCATGAAACGCGTAGTTTAAAAAACGTGTGCCATTGGGAGTGGCTGCTTGTACCAGAGAGCCTCTTTGGAACCCACCTGCAGTTTGGAAGTCAGGTGAACCTCCAAAATGTAGCTGCTTGCGTTTGTTTGGCTTTTTTTCTTCTCCTTCGTTTATTTGCTTGGTAATAGGCCTAGAACTTTAGGAACATATGGAAGAGCATGCAGTCACCTGTGTGGCAGCGATTAGAAATGGTTTCCCATGGGATGTTGGCCATGCACCTCTGTCACATCCTGCCTGTTCTGTTTGCAGCAGCTGAAAGCACACTCTGTGGGTTTTGTGCACCTCACCTGCAGGTGATAGAGAAGGAAGGAGGGGAACAGTGAAATGCTTTGCTAGCTGGTGTGAGGGAGGCAGAGTGTGGTGGCAGGCAGTTGCGAGGGAGCAGCATTTGCGTTTGGTGAGGCTGCTCCCTCGAGATACGAGCTCACAGCCTCACAGCCCCCTGAGCAGCCCCAGCAGTGGGAGAAGTTGCTGCCGCTGGCCTGGCACTGTTGCTTCCCCAGAGGGGATCACATCATTCGTGTCTTTGGTCAGAGAAACGACTGTGTGAGAGATTGGTCATCTGCTGCAGGCAGGGCCACCCTGCCAGGTCATCCACGCCGCCGTGCAGAGGTGGGAGCTCCAGACGCCCGCTCCAGAGCCTGAGCAGTGAGTTCTCCGACTGCAGGCTGGGGACAGCTCAGTACGGGGCCGTGCCCCGCACGGTCAGGGAGGCGCAGGTTTCCCTAAGGAAATGCAACAGTGGCTTTGCTGTGGCAGCTCCTCTGTGACCATGTGCATTGTGTCACTCCCTGCTGTTCTGGAAGCCGTCGATTCGCAATTATGATCGTTGATGTGATGGATTGATTAGCAATAAAACAGTGCCTGGAGTCTAAGCCTTCCTTTTCTCTGAAGCATGAAAAATTAACTCATGTTCTCTAGTGAAATCGTGTGAGATATTTCACAGAAGTGTCACTCCTATTTCATTTAACAGTCTGAGAAAGTAAGATGCCCCTTGTGTTGCATTGTTACTGTTCAGCTTCTGAAAACATAAAGAGCCTGTTCAAAGAGCCTGCGCTATTGTAGTTTCCATTTTTTTCTTCAGCAAGTGTTGCATCTCGTCACTGAGGTATCTGAGAACTTCGATATATTTCACTTGGAAAAACTGTATGCTCTTCTTAGTCAGTGCATTTACACACACCGGGGAGATGACGACAAAACCGAATTGGTGAAGGTAAATCTGTCTGTCCTTACGTAGGCGCTTTTCTACGTCTCACTTTTGTGACCTAACTTCTTTAAGCGTGCTTAAATTAAAGGAGGGACTTGGATTTCTTTGTTTGCTACTTCTACCTTTAGCCTTAACAAAAAAATTCCTGCTATGCAGAGTGCCTGTGCAAGCAGGTCAGGAGCAAGCTGTGCTGTGTGAAGAGACAGATTTAACAAGTCATGATTCAGAGTGCAGAAAATAACATTTCCAGCTTCTAGTTGTGGCTTTCCAGGAGCCGTCTCCCCTCCCTAAGTGTTGAAACCACGGCTGATACCGAGCCACAGCCTCCTGCTACAGACCCACGCCGTCTCTCTCGCCTGCTCTCTCTTTGGGATGCGTAAGGATGCGTTTGGGGCTGGTGGGCATGGGAAGGCGTGGTGGTGGCGGTAGCACGTGCATGTGCTGAATAGGACCGGCAGCTGTATGTATGTGCAGATTCTTTATTCCTTGTGTGGAGAAATGAACAGGGTTCTTAAGCTTTTATTCAGCTGACAGCTAGTTTGCTTCTTTCTCTCTAGGAAATGAAGACAGTCTACTCCGTCGTGTTTTCTTTTCGTTGCAGTCTGTTATCTGTTTCTGGTTCAAAAAAGGTTACTTCTACTTTATAGAAGTACCTTTACTTTGTATGTTTATACATATATTAAACAAACAGATCTTAAAATTTATTAAGAACACTCAGAGAAATTCCTTTAACTGCTTTTATTTTATATTTTTGTCTTATACATAATATGTTTTATGTGACATACTGCTGTGATTGCCTTTGGAATGCTGCAGATCTGAACATCTCCCAGATCATTTCAGTACCTCTCTAGAAAAGAAAACAATCAAAAACTTGATAAACTTTTATCATTGTTTTCCAGCTTGTGGGAACACGTTTTTTCTGAAGGAGCCTCCTGTGGCACGTTATCGTCCCTTGCATATTACGCAAAGGTTTTAAACTCAATCTCATTTTGGTCTATGAAAAGCAAATCCTTTCGAAACCTCTCAATGCAGTTTCAGAGGTAGTTTTTTTCATTACCATGTGCCTGGTGTCCAGAGCAGTGGTAATAAGGTAAAAAGCCCCCATAACTTCAGGAGCCCGGGGCCAACAAACACAGGTTCTGTCCATAACAGTAACACGCTCCAGTCCCTAACTCGCTTAAACTCTGGCCGAGGGTAACCCCATCACCCCATAACCCAGCACATGGTAGCCCCAAGATATCAGGAAAGGGAACACAAACTCCCTGGAGATCCTCTGCCAGGGCCTCAGGTGGCCCCAGCATCTCAG
Organism: Gorsachius magnificus; assembly: GCA_034008185.1. Classification (NCBI taxonomy): domain Eukaryota; kingdom Metazoa; phylum Chordata; class Aves; order Pelecaniformes; family Ardeidae; genus Gorsachius; species Gorsachius magnificus. Next base: position 5,262,640 of record CM067102.1, on the reverse strand, counting down.
ACATCACGGCTTTCAAGTGGGAGTGAGACGGAGCCGCCAGGACATCACCACCACCCATCTTCACACCCTGAAACAGGGCCGGGTCTCAGCGCTGCTCTGCAGTCGCTGTCACCTCCCTGCAGGACGCTCCCCAGCGCACGGGACGTCTCACCCTGGGGACAAAGGTGGAAAGGGAAGGTTGGGGTTTGCTTTGTCCCCTTTCCCAGGATGCCACAGGAGAGACCTGCCACCCCCAAATCATCTGTGTGACATGGACACCAGGTACAAGCTGCAGACGTGGGTCAGGACATCTGTGGGGGCAAGACTTCTGCGGTGCCCCCACCCGCAAGGACAGGGGAACCCCGGCAGCCAGCGGTGGGGCCCGGCAGGGTGCAGCCCCACAGAAACGCCCGGCTCCTTGAGCCTCGGCCCCAGGGCTGCAGCACGGAGCCAGCACCGGCTGGGGCTTTGCTGGGAGAAGCCAGGCAGGGGTGACCCTGACACCCCACACGTGTACCCAAGATCTGGAAACCTGTCCCTCTGCCCAATGCCACCATGGGATCCAGAAAGCAGCGCCGTGGTCCTGAGCCATCTCTCCATGGACGAGTCTCTAACCAGAGGCCTAAAAAGAAAGAAAAATTGTCCAGAATTAAGCTGTGCTCAAGGATTTGCAGGCAGCATGATTTTTGGAGGTGCCTGGTGGTGCTGCTCCTGGGCAGCGCTCAAGAACAGGGCGCTGCCTGTACCTGCAGGCAGGCAGTGGAGTGTGCGCAGCGGGAGTGAGCGGTGGTTTGTGCGGCTGTGGAACGGTTTTGGGCTTTAAATGTGCCCAGGCTGGTACGCCTGGTTCCTTTGTCCTTGCAGGTGGTATTTAGAGATTAAATAGAGTTTTTTTAAAAAGCAATACCCACAATCAAACAAACAAAAAAAATTGCTGGGTGATTTTTTTCCAACCAGCTGGGCTTTTTTCCCCAGCCCTGGCCACTCTGCAAGGCGACGCTCGCACCAATGTTGGGGCACAGGACCTGGAAGGGCTTTTGCAGGCAGCACATTCCTTGAGGCTCCCGGTAATGCAGTTCCTGGGCAGTGCTCAAGAAATGGGGCAGTTGCCCACAGCTGCTACTTTTGGTCTCTCCCCATAACTCTCTGTCCTGCTGCCTTCCCCTGTTTATCTCCTCCCTCTCTGTCTTTAGGTCATCGCTGTTTTCTCTTTTACTTTCTCTGTTATTTCCTAATCCCTCCCCCCCTCTCTCCTATAGTCTGTTGCTATTTTTTTCTTTCTCTACACTCTCCTTTTGCTCTTTCTCCTCTTTTTTTTATCACCGTGGCCTGCTTCCCAGCCTTATTCTTCCTCTCTCTTTCCCCCTCTCCTGATGTTTGTCCCTGTTGTTTTCCCACACCCTGCTGCCGCCCCCCCCATCCCCCCGTGCCCCTGAAGGGCCCCCAAAGCCCCCCCCCCATTCCCCCATGCCCATGCAGGGCTCCCAAAGCCCCCCCCATCCCCCCGTGCCCCCACAGGGCCCCCAAAGCCCCCCCATCCCCCGTGCCCCCTGCCCCCCCGCTATCCCAGCATGCCCTGCAGCAGGGGGCGCCCACCTGTAGGGGCAGTGGGCGGAGCCTCTTGGTGGCCCCCCCCCCCCCCCCAAGGGGGCTCGCGCTGCTGTGGCCACGCCCCCGAGCCGGGGGGGCCTGGGGGCACCACGTGGTGGGAAGGGGCGGAACTTCAGCCCTGGCCCGGCCCCCAAACACAGCGCCCCCTGCGGGGAGGGAAGCCCCGCCCTCTCCATCGCCCTGGGGCCGTTGCTGCCAGGGGGGCTATGGGGGGGCTGGGCAGATTGAGGGGGTTATTTGGGGGGGAAAAAGGGGGTTTGGGGAGGGGGCAGGGCTGGGGGGTGCAGGGGATCCCCCTGGCCCTGGGGGGGAGGGGCTCACGGGGTTTCCTGCTGCCTGGGAGCCTGGGCTCCAGCCACCCTCTGGGGATGGAGGGCTTAAAGGGGGCGTGGCCACCTCAGGCCACCCCCCCTTTCCCTGTCAGGCCCCCCCCCCCCATATTTACCCACACCCTTTAGTGAAATGGGGGGCACACAAGCCAGCACCCCTTGAATTTAGCTCCCCAGTTCTCCCAGGGTCCCCCAGGAGACCCCCCAGTTGCCCCCAGTAGCCCCCCAATGCCCCCCCGCTTCCCCGGCCCCCCTTGCCCCCAGCCCCTGGCCAGTTCTTCCAGTGACTCCCAGTTCACTGCCCTGTACCTGGGGGCTGGTGGGGGGGATGCTGGGCTCTGGGTCTCTGGGGGGGCAGGGGGACCCTGGCAGTGCTGTGGGGACACGCGGGGCACTGGGGGGGCAGCCTATGGTGAGGCGCATTTTAGTCTGGAGCAGAGGAGGCTGAGGGGAGCCCTTATCGCCCTCTGCAACTGCCTGAGAGGAGGGGGCAGCGAGGTGGGGGTCGGCCTCTTCTCCCTGCTAACGGAAGATAGGATGAGGGGAATGGTCTGAAGTTGCGCCAGGGCAGGTTTAGGTTGGACATTAGGAAAAATTTCTTCACAGCAAGGGTTGTCAGGCTCTGGAATGGGCTGCCCAGGGAGGTGGTGGAGTCCCCATCCCTGGGGGTATTTAAAAGAAGGGCAGATGAGGTGCTTAGGGACAGGGTTTAGTGGTGGGGTGGCAGGGTTAGGGGAACGGTTGGACTTGGTGATCTTAAAAGTCTTTTCCAACCTAAAAGGTTCTGTGATACTATGATTCTGTGTTATAGAGAGCACCGTGAAATCAAATGGGTTTTCTGACTTTAGAACCCCAAAAGGCATTTAAAGACTGTCATGGTTTAACCCGGCTGGCAACTAAGCACCACGCAGCCGCTCGCTCACCCCCCCCCCCTCCCTCAGTGGGATGGGGGAGAGAATTGGGAAGGGGAAAAAGGTTAGAGCCGAGGGCTGAGATAAAGGCAGTTTAATGAGAGAAAATAATAATAATAGTAATAATGAGAATGATAACAAAATATACAGAATATACAAAACGAATGATGCACAATGCAATTGCTCACCACCCGCCGACCGATGCCCAGCCCGTCCCGAGCAGCGATCAGTACCCGAGCGACCGACTGACCCACCAACCCCCCCCGAGCATGACGTTATGTGGTATGGAATAGCTCTTTGGACAGTTTGGGTCCTAGCTGTGCTGTACTCCCAGCTTGTTATGCACCTGGCCGAGCAGGAGAAGCTCAAAAAGTCCTGGAACAGTCTGAGCACTACTTGACAACAACTAAAAACATCAGCGTGTTATCAACATTCTTCTAGCACTGAATCCAAAGCACAGCACTATGCTAGCTTCTGTGAAGAAAATTAACTCTATCCTAGCCGAAACCAGGACATTCCACCCCTTATTCTATACCATTTACGTCATGCTTAGGTCCTACCCTTACAATACATTCCAATTAATCACCACCATTTTCTCATCTTTTTGGTACATACACAGATATCATTCCCTTAGTCTATGGACCATCCCTCTGAAATGTCCATTGGGTTCATTTAGTCCACGGTTTTGGGCTCCATCTGTCGTAACAGTCTTTCAGGGCAGGAGAGATGGGGTCTGGTGTTGGGTTGTTGCTTGCTGAAGTCAGTTCTGGTTCCATTCGCTGCACTTCCTCAGTTTCTTCAAAATTCATTCTTCTTAATCTGGGCGATTCCTACTGCTATACCATTGATAGAATATACAGCAATAGTAAAAATGATGACATACTATATTATACAGCAATTAACATACAATTCAGTTCATTGGCTATTTTCACCCAAAATCAAATCCCTTTGAGGTACACATCGGACTTCCCCATCCTTCCGCATCACCCACCAAGTAGAGCCAGGTCCTTGAGCAAAAGCAATCCCACGGATGGGTTTGCCTTTACCTGAGGCAGGAGAAACCCAGACTGTCTTCCCCAGCATATTTTTTACATGCACTACAGGGACTTTATCCCCTTCTACAGTACGTAAGAGGTTTGATTGGGCAGGGCCAGCTCGGTTGGCAGATCCTCTAGTGTTGACTAACCAGGTGGCTTTTGCTAAATGTGTATCCCAATGTTTGAATGTTCCACCACCCATTGCTTTCAGTGTAGTTTTTAACAGTCCATTGTATCGTTCAATTTTCCCAGAGGCTGGTGCATGATAGGGGATGTGATAGACCCACTCAATGCCATGCTCTTTGGCCCATTTGTCTATGAGGCTGTTTCGGAAGTGAGTTCCGTTGTCTGACTCAATTCTTTCTGAGGTGCCATGTCGCCACAGGACTTGTTTTTCAAGGCCTAGGGTAGTGTTCCGGGCAGTGGCATGGGGCACGGGATATGTTTCCAACCATCCGGTGGTCGCTTCCACCATGGTGAGCACATAGCGCTTGCCATGGCGGGTTTGTGGGAGTGTGATATAATCGATCTGCCAAGCCTCTCCATATTTGTATTTCAGCCACCGTCCTCCATACCAGAGAGGCTTTAACCGCTTGGCTTGTTTGATCGCAGCACATGTTTCACATTCATGGATAACCTGTGCGATAGCGTCCATAGTTAAGTCCACCCCTCGATCACGAGCCCACCTGTATGTTGCATCTCTTCCTTGATGGCCTGAGGTGTCATGGGCCCACCAGGCTAGAAACAATTCACCCTTATGTTGCCAGTCCAGATCCACCTGAGCCACTTCAATCTTAGCAGCCTGATCTGCCTGCTGGTTGTTTTGATGTTCTTCAGAGGCCCGACTCTTGGGTACATGAGCATCTACATGACGTACCTTTACAACCAGGTTCTCTACCCGGGCAGCAATATCTTGCCACAATGCGGCTGCCCAGATGGGTTTGCCTCTACGCTGCCAGTTGCTCTGTTTCCATTGCTGCAACCACCCCCACAGGGCATTTGCCACCATCCATGAGTCAGTATAGAGATAGAGCACTGGCCATTTTTCTCTTTCAGCAATATCTAAAGCCAGCTGGATGGCTTTCACCTCTGCAAATTGACTTGATTCACCTTCTCCTTCAGCAGTCTCTGCGACTTGTCTTGTAGGACTCCATACAGCAGCCTTCCACCTTCGATGCTTTCCCACAAGACGACAGGACCCATCAGTGAAGAGGGCATATTGCTTCTCATTTTCTGGCAATTTATTGTACAGCGGGGCCTCTTCAGCACGCACCACCTCCTTCTCTGATGATACTCCAAAATCTTTGCCTTCTGGCCAGTCCATGATCACTTCCAAGATTCCTGGGCGACTGAGGTTTCCTATTCGAGCCCGTTGTGTAATCAGTGCGACCCACTTACTCCACGTAGCATCAGTTGCATGATGTGTAGAGGGGACCTTCCCTTTGAACATCCAGCCCAGCACCGGCAGTCGGGGTGCCAGGAGGAGCTGTGCTTCAGTACCAACCACTTCTCAAGCAGCTCGAACCCCTTCATATGCTGCCAATATCTCTTTTTCAGTTGGAGTATAGTTGGCTTCAGATCCTCTGTATCCCCGACTCCAAAACCCTAGGGGTCGGCCTCGAGTCTCCCCTGGTGCTTTCTGCCAGAGGCTCCATTGACAACAACTAAAAACATCAGCGTGTTATCAACATTCTTCTAGCACTGAATCCAAAGCACAGCACTATGCTAGCTTCTGTGAAGAAAATTAACTCTATCCCAGCCGAAACCAGGACAAAGACCTAAACCCAGCAGGTGTGGGAGCTCCCTCGTTAGCCCTGCCAGACGACAACACGCCTTTTATGTTGTATTTCCATGAAGAGCAAAGAATAGCCGTAGTGTGCGACTCAGCAGAACTAGAGCTCATAATTCAAGGCATGACATCATGCGCTACGGCTGTCAATTCAAGACATGACATCATTGGCTTCTGTGAGGGAACTTCCCATAAATGCAACAAGAAACACTCCAGCACCCTGAGATATTCCCTCCCTTCACTGGCCTTGGGTTGCAAGCAGCCAAGTGCCAGACGTCAAAGCCTGCTGCATGTCCCCCAGGCTGCCTTGGCCTGGCTGGCTGCTGACAGGAGGGGACAGCGGGTGGTGACAGCCCGGGGGGTGACAGGAGGGGACAGCGGGTGGTGACAGCCTGGGGGGGTGACAGTGTTGTGGTTTAACCCCAGCCGGCAACTCAGTCCCACCCAGCGGCTCGCACCAGTCAGCCTTTATCGTACAGAACCACCTGAGCTTTGCAAACGCCGGCCTGGTGCACGCTGTGTCCTGCACCCTCAGGGGCCCGGCCGCAGGGCTGAGGGACCCAGGTCATTGCAAGGAGGGGGACACATGCCCACCCTGCACATGGGCTGAGGCCGCGGGAGCTGTTTTGAGGTTCAGGTACATCCTGGGAACATGCAGAGGCTGAGCCATCCCTGCACCCTCACAGGACACCGGGGCTGCGGAGTGGGGGAAACAGGCTTGAAATGGCTCTTTCCAAGGCGTGTTTCAAAGAACAAAAATAACAAATAGAGCCCCTGTGCTCTCCAGCCCCAGCCCCTGCAGTTCCCATGGAGCGATGCCTGGGGACGAGGCACGGGGTGGTGGCACCCGGGGCGGCTGAATGCAGGCGGGACTGGGCTCTGCAGAGGCCGCTGGCACCGGGGCCGTGTGGGAGCTGTTGGTTGGGGGCTGCTGGGGGCTGCGAGGGGAGAGCAGGGGCTGCCCCGCGCCGGGCACGGCCACTCAGGGGCATGGGCGTCTCCATAGAGACCGCCAGGGCTTTGTGTTGGGGGGGGCCTCATCGTCCCCGAGCCCATTGTGAGGGGGTCAGGGTGGTGACCACAGGGGAGCGAGAGCCCCGGGGTGCTCACTCCAGGGAGAGCAGCCCTCAGGAGCAGCACCTCCCCGGGATGCCCATGGCAGGTTGGTGGCAGAGGACCCCGAGACCCCTCGGATGAGGAGGCGAAGGCCGGCGCCCAGCCAGAAGGCAGGCTGCTGAGCCTGCGGAAGAGGCGCCAGGTGAGGGACGGGGCGGGAGGGAGAGGCTGGTGGGGGATGGGGCCGCTCGGTGTTATATGTTACTCCCTTAAAATAATTTATAGGAGTCGTTATGAAATTTAGTATCAAGTTTATTGAGTAAGCAGTCAGCAAGCAAAACAGCGCTGGGCGGCCCGGGAGACCCTTGCTCCCTCCAAAGGCGCACCCTGTGTGTTTATTTTCCTCGAAGTTATACTACAAGGTGTTACATATACATAAGATTCCCAAATATGCCTATACATATGCATGACTTGTCCCCGCTTTGTATTAAAATTAGCCCCAAGAAGTAATTTCCATGAACTCCTCCCTGCTGCGCTTGATCAGTGCCTCCTTGTGGTGGTCGTCGGGGGTCGTGGGGATGAAGGCTGATGGCTCCTCTTCATCACCGCTAGTAACCCCTTGTTCTTGCGCAGACTCTGTTGCTCCTTGGCTCTTGCCCAAACTGCAGAGTTGGTGCAAATTAGTTCTTAAGGGAAGCTCCTGGTTCTTATCAACAACTGTCCTTGGTAAGGAGCCACAAATCTTTCTGTTATACACCTCACCTCCCACCAGAGTCCCTTTTTATGGCATCCTGGTATCTTTCTGCAGCTGCACGTACTGTTGTTAGGGTCATCCTGACAGCATGAAGCAGGGAGGGCTAGTGCTTGTTTGCTTATCAGGATATGTCACTCAGGAATTTGGTAATTGATTATGTATCAGGTTTTCACACAACAGTGACTTTAAACAGAGGATGTAACAAAGACACAAGTAATAAGGGGGGCCTTCTTCCCTCATCTGCCGGTTTGAGAACAAATTCATTATATATTTATTTATTACACTCATACTTCTTGCTTTTTCCATTGTCTTTAATTGAATTTGATGAACAAACAGTTTACTATCTATCACACTCGGGGCTGCCTTGGTGCCAGGGCCGGGCTGGCTGGCACCGTGGGGGCCGCTGCGCCAAGGCAGCCGCCTCCATCCGTGCCTCCACCTCTTCCTCCTGCCCGCAGGTGGGCCACAGGCAGCCAGAGCCAGCACCACAGGGCAGCCAGAGCCCGTCCTCGTCCCTCCATGGGGACAGGCTGCCACGGCTGCCCTGCCCAGGGAGCTCGCAGGCCGCCGGGAGCAGCCGTGCTCGGTAGGGAGCCCGAGGGAGACAGGGCCAAATGCCTCCCCGACCCCAGGAGCTGCTGACAGGGGGTTGCAGGAGGGGACAGGCCGCTCGCCCGGCCGTGCCCCGCGGGAGCCCCTGGGGCTGGCGGGGGAGCCCGGCTGCAGGAGCTCTTCCAGCCGGGCCAGGGGCGCGAAGGCCATGGTCACACAGCTCTTTCATCAGCTTCTCTTGCAGATGGACAGCCTGGAGTGCAGGGTGGCCCTGCTCTGCGGCAGGGGGACGCGGGAGGAGACGCCCCATCTGCCAGCCTTACTGCCCATCCCCGGGCAGGCAGCGGCACCCGGGCACGCACCCGCGGCTTGGCCGCAAGCTGCCGCCCCTACCAGCAGCACCCTCTGCCTCTGCTGCCAGGGGCAGGGAAACGGCCACCAGCCCTGCAGCCAGCGGCCACCTGCAGCTTCTCCCATCTTCTGGGGGCACCTGTGGCAGCCGGGGCACAGCCGCGAGGGTAGGGAGCTGGAGGCCTGCACCCCCCAGCCCCGCAGCCTATGCCTCGGCTGTGAGGGACATGGGCCGGTGCCTCGCCAGTGAGGTCCTAGCGGGGTTTTGGCTGGGAGCTGGGGACCCAGCCAGCAGCCGGTGGCACCCTGGGACTGGGCACATGGCACGGCTGTGGAAGGCACAGACGAGGTCTGGGTGGCCCATGGCAGCAAGGCCCCCGCAGCTCAGCTCGCACCGGGTCCCCATGCCCATGGGGGCACTGGTGGCAGGGCCCTTGTGCCAGACTCCCCGGGCAGGGACACGGGGCCAGGACGCTGGGGACAAGCGGCAGAGCACGACCCAGCAACACTGGCTGGGCACATCAAGGTCTACCAGATGGACCATGGAGCTGTTGAGGAGCATCTGCCCGTCCCGTCCATCCAGACAGAGCCCCTGGAGGAGCTGGAGAGGAGCTTCCTGGCCCCCAGCGGGCACAGCCTGGCCCAGCTCAGGAAAGCCACCCTGCAGTGACAGCAGGACAGCCTGGAGGAGAGCGAGCTCCAGCAGCAGGAGGGCGAGGAGCAGTGTTTCTCCCCGACACAGTTGGGGTGGTTCACTGTCAGACCCAGGGAGGTGAGTGCCAAGGAAGGATGGGACGGCATGGGATGGGACGGGCCAGGGGGATGAGCCTGCACCACACAGCTGCAGGACGATCATCTCCTGAACACCTCTGCCAGAAGCTGCTGCCGGCAGGTCCCCGCAGGCATTTGCTGCTGGGAGCCAGGCTCCCTCACCAGATCCCCTTCTCTCCATTCAGACCTGCTATAGGAACTCAAATTTTAACCCATGGGAGACGGAGCTGACAGGCGTGGATCTCCTAAGGATGACAGGAGCAAGCAGGACATGGTGGAGGGGATGGAAGCCCATGTCCCCAGCAAGCCGTGGGCAGGGGCAGGAGCGGGGGCCGTCCTGCAAGTGCCAGAGGATGAGCCAGGGGCCTTGGCCAAGGGGAGGAGTGGGAAGACAACAGCGACCATGAGCTGTCCCAAGGGGAAGACCTCACCACCCACAACATCTGGGTCAACTCCTTGGTCCCGGAACTCTTCCAGGACCCTCACGGTGGTGCCCAGGAGGGGCCCAGCTGGCCCAGCAGCATGGGCACAGAGGTGGCAGGGGAGGCAGCCGGTGACGTGCAGAGCACGGCTCCTGCCCCAGTGGGTTCCACGGATGCTGAAATGGAAGATTCTGCCCTGGTTGGAGGTCCCAAGGAAGAGCGGCACGGCATGTCTCTTGCTCCCGTGGCACAAGAGGAGGCAGAGGCACCAGGTCTCCTCTCTTTGGCCAGCAGGCCAGGCAGCACAGGCGAGAGCCAGGTCCCTGCCCCGCACAGCCCCACAGCCTGCGAGGCGGCGCTGCAGGACACAGCCCAGGCATCGTGAGAGAGGTGCTGGGCAAGGTGGTGACTGCAATCCAGGGACATGGCCAGCAGCTGGGGGACAGCGGGAGCTGGCACAAAGCATGGGTGCGGTGGCGCCAGCAAGAACACCGCAGCACCGCAGGACCCTCGTCACCAGGTGAGCCAGGTGCATGTGGCTGGCACCGAGCATCCCGAGGCTCTGGAGGCAGGCGCAGCTCCTGGGCTTTGTGTGGCAGGGAGACACCTGGTGCTCTCTGTGTCACCCTGCTGACATTCCCTCCCTCCCCTGCCTGCTCTCTTGCTCTCCCCTCCTACCTTCCACCTCTGGAGGAAAGGCACTGAAGCAGAGCAGCCCCTGAGGGACCTCCCCAGTAAGCAGCCACCAGCTGGGCTCTGGATGCTGAGCACTGCCATCCCCAGAGCCCAACTGAGCGGGCAATGGACCCCCCCACCCCCAGTCACTGAGCCACAAGGGAGAAGCAACCCTACACCCCGGCACCCAAACAACTAACTCCAGCACTGAGAGAATCTACTTAGAATCGTTTGGTGTTGTGGTTTAACCCGGCTGGCAACTAAGCACCACGCAGCCGCTCGCTCACTCCCCCCCCTCCCTCAGTGGGATGGGGGAGAGAATCGGGAAGGGGAAAAAGGTTAGAGCCAAGGGCTGAGATAAAGACAGTTTAATAAGAGAAAATAATAATAATAGTAATGATGAGAATGGTAACAAAATATACAGAATATACAAAACGAATGATGCACAATGCAATTGCTCACCACCCGCCGACCGATGCCCAGCCCGTCCCGAGCAGCGATCAGTACCCGAGCGACCGACCGACCCACCAACCCCCCCGAGCATGACGTTATATGGTATGGAATAGCTCTTTGGACAGTTTGGGTCCTAGCTGTGCTGTACTCCCAGCTTGTTATGCACCTGGCCGAGCAGGAGAAGCTCAAAAAGTCCTTGAACAGTCTGAGCACTGCTTGGCAACAACTAAAAACATCAGCGTGTTATCAACATTCTTCTAGCACTGAATCCAAAGCACAGCACTATGCTAGCTTCTGTGAAGAAAATTAACTCTATCCCAGCCGAAACCAGGACATTTGGGTTGGAAAAGACCCTTAAGATCATCAGATTAAACCATTACCCTAACCTTGCCATCCCACCACTAAACCCTGTCCCTAAGCACCTCATCTGCCCGGCTTTTAAATGCCCCCAGGGATGGGGACTCCAACAATTCCCTGAGCAGCCTGTCCTGGTGCCTGATAACCCTTCCCATGAATAATTTTTTCCTCATATCCAATCTAAACGTCCCCTGGGGCAACTTGAGGCCATTTCCCTTCATCCCACCGCCCGTTACCAGGGAGCAGAGCCCGACCCCCCCCGGCTCCCCCCGCGATGAGGCCCCCTCAGCCTCCTCTGCTCCAGGCTGAACACCCCCAGCTCCCCAGCTGCTCCCCAGCAGCCTGGGCTCCAGACCCCTCCCCAGCTCCGCTGCCCTTCTCTGGACATGCTCCAGCCCCTCCAGGTCCTTCGGGGAGGGAGGGGCCCAACCCTGACCCCAGCATTCGAGGGGTGGCCTCCCCAGTTCCCAAGATAGGGTCACGGACACTGCCCTGCTCCTGCTGGCCATACTATTCCTGATTTAAGCCAGGATGCTGTTGGCCCTTTTGGCCACCTGGGCACACTGCTGGCTCGTATTCAGCCGCCTGTCAGCCAACACCCCCAGGTCCTTTTCCGCCGACACCTTTTCTGCCAACACCGCTTGTGGACAGCCACTGGCTGGAATTTAACTCCCTGTTTTCCAGCTTGGCGGGCTGGGTACACTGAGAACAATTGGTCTTACAATTAAAGACTGAGCCACAGAAGGCATTAAGTACCTGAGCCTTCTCCTCATCCTTTGTCACTACATTTCCCCCTGCATCCAGTAAAGGATGGAGATTGTCCTTAACCCCCCTTTTTTTGTGTATGTATTCACAGGAGGTGCCAGGGGCCTTGGCCAAGGAGGAGGAGTGTGAAGAGGGCAGCAACCGTGAGCAGGCCCAAGGGGAAGACCTCATCACCCACAACATCTGGGTCAACCCCTTGGTCCCGGAGCTCTTCCAGGACCCCCACGCTGGTGCCCAGGAGGGGCCCAGCTGGCCCAGCAGCATGGGCACAGAGGTGGCAGGGGAGGCAGCGGGTGAGTGCAGAGCACGGCTCCTGCTTTGGAGGTCCCACGGATGCCGGACGGCAGCTTCTGCCCTGGCCGGAGCTCCCAAGGCAGAGGGGCACCGCACGCCTCTCGCTCACCGGCACAAGAGGAGGCAAAGGCACCAGTGTCTCCTCTCTTCGGCCAGCAGGCCATGGCAGCACAGGCAGAGAGCCAGGTCCCTGCCGCACACAGCCCCACAGCCTGCGAGGTGGCGCTGCAGGACACAGCCCAGCGCATCGTGAGAGAGGTGCTGGGCAAGGCGGGCTGTGATCCAGCGGAGCTGGCACAAGGGCCCCTTGGGGCCCCAGGGAGAGCCCGGCACAGCCAGAGGCAGCACGCAGCCCTCCCCTGGCTGCAGGGCCATGCCTGAGGATGACCCAGGTATGTCCCCAGGCCGAGCGCTGCCCCAGCCAGGGCAGGCCTATCCGGTCATCCTGCAGAGCGGCACCCAGGCCAGGCCGGCAGCACTGCGTGCACAGGGGCTGGCCCCCTCCCTCCCGGGGGGCAGGCAGGAGCTTGCCCGGCACCCACCCACCCCCCCACAGCTCTCCTTCCCCCACAGGCATCGCTGCCCTCCCGCACGCCCTGGCTGGACGGCGACAGCCTTCCCTCTTCAGGAGGGCGCTCAGGGCCCTGGCAGGGCTTTCCGCTGCTCCTGCATCGTGGGGCAGCCAGAGCAGCAGAGCCCCGCTGCCGGCACCGGGCAGGTCCCCGGAGATGGCGGCCGGCCCTGAGCCTGCGCAGCGTGCAAGGGAGCGACACAGGGATGCACGCGAGGGATGGGTGCATGGACGGCACTCCAGGAATTCAGCTGCCATGAGGGCATCCCGCTGCCAGGCTCCGCTCGGCCATTGATGCTTTCCTAGGCCAATTAAAGATGACAATTTTCCGCCAGTGCTCACCTGTGCCTGGTCCATCTCGGGAGAAAGACGGGTGCAGGTGAGGCCCATGACGGCAGGCAGAGCTGGAGAGCCCCTGAGCTCCTCTGCTCCGGGCCACGGAGAACCCGTGCCCTGTGCCCATCTGGGGTCTCTGCTGGCCTCGCTCCACGGTGCCCGTGTTTTGGGGCAATCTCTGTCCTGGGGGTGTCCCGGCATTGCTTGGGGGGAGCCCTGGGCTGGTGCCGGCGGCAAGCTGTCAGTCTGGCTGGATCCCCTCCAGCTCCCCTCCCACCTTCCTGTCTCCCATTCAAGTCAAGGACTTGGAACATTCCAGATCTCTCATAAATTTGGGCTGTGTTCCCTAATGCTTGCACGGCCCCGCATCCCCTGGGGCTCAGGAGGAACCTGAGGGGGTGTAGGAGCCCCTGCAAGAGCCATTGCCTCTCCATTTGTAAGACCCTTCTCCAGTGCCCTGGCTCTGAGGGCCCCGTGTGAAGGGAGGATTGAGCGCCCCAGGCCCAGCTGGCTGCTGCCAGGACAGGCCGTGGGGCAGCCAGGGGCTGCGGGACAGGCCCCAGGGGAGGCGCTGGGGCAGCTGCAGGGGGTGAGCAGGGATGGGGCAGCTCCAGGGGGCTCTGAGACTGGGGTGTCGTGCCTGTGCGGGGGGGCTGTCTGTGTCTCTGTCCCTGTCTCTGTCTCTGTCCTTGTCCCTGTCTCTGTCCCTGTGTCTGTCTCTGTCCCTGTTTCTGTCTCTGTCTCCTTCCCCTGCCCAGCTCTCAGGGCACCCCCGGGGCTGCCCCGGCCAGGTCCCACTCCAGCTGGGCAGAAGCCCATGGCAGCGGGTGGTTTGGAGCTCCCAAACCGCACCCCCAGGAAGCCCCAGCCCTCAGCTCAGCCGGGCTGCAGCTGGTCTGTCTGGGGTTTTGTATTATGACATTTTAATCACTTAATTGAGCTAGAACTGTTTCTTTGTGAATCAAGTGACAGGAGTTGCACTGATCTTCCCTTTCTCGGTGGAGACAAAATACCGTGAAAGGGAAGGACAAGGAGCTCACTCAATAGTTACTGTCACAGGCAAAACAGATTTGAATTGGGGAAATTTATATAATTTATTGAAAAGATGGAGGCTACTGGTGTCAAGTCTAACTCTCAAGACTGCTGGGATGCGCAAAATAGCTATCGGGGAAGTTGATGGTGTCAGGGTCTCTTCCTGAAGCTGTGGAGAGGCGCCTCTAAAGAAAAGAAGCTGCTGATGCCCCACCGTGGAAGCGGTACCAGGTGCGTGCAAGGCAGTGCAGGGCTGTCCTGCTGAGGAACAGGAACAGCTTTTAGCTGTAGCCCCTTTAGTGAGGGAGAAATCCCTGGACGTTTGCAATTTTGGGTCCCAGGCCGGGGCTGGGGCTCTGGCGCGAGTGACTGCGAATGTCAGGCCCTGGAGTAGGGAAGAAAGCCCTGAGCCCAGGGTCTGTGGGCCTTTTGGTAGGGTAGGCTGTATCGCAGAGGCACGGGTAGAGGTTTTGGCTGTGGCCCCTTTGGTGTGGGAGAAATCCCTGGATGTTTGCAATTTTGGGGCCTAGGCTGGTGATTGGGCTCTGGCGCGAGTGACTGCTAACATCGGGCCCTGGATTAGGGAAGAAAGGCCTGAGCCCCAGGGTCTGTGGGCCTTTTGGTAGGGTAGGCTGTATCGCAGAGGCACGGGTAGAGGTTTTGGCTGTGGCCCCTTTGGTGTGGGAGAAATCCCTGGACATTCACAATTTTCAGTCCCAGGCCAGGGCTGGGGCTCTGGCTAGAGTGACTGCGAATGTCGGCCCTGGAGTAGGGCAGAAAGCCCTGAGTCCCAGGGTCTGTGGGCCTTTTGGTAGGGTAGGCTGTATCGCAGAGGCACGGGTAGAGGTTTTGGCTGTGGCCCCTTTGGTGTGGGAGAAATCCCTGGATGTTTGCAATTTTGGGGCCTAGGCTGGTGATTGGGCTCTGGCGCGAGTGACTGCTAACATCGGGCCCTTGAGTAGGGAAGAAAGGCCTGAGCCCCAGGGTCTGTGGGCCTTTTGGTAGGGTAGGCTGTATCGCAGAGGCACGGGTAGAGGTTTTGGCTGTGGCCCCTTTGGTGTGGGAGAAATCCCTGGACATTCACAATTTTCAGTCCCAGGCCAGGGCTGGGGCTCTGGCTAGAGTGACTGCGAATGTCGGCCCTGGAGTAGGGCAGAAAGCCCTGAGCCCAGGGTCTGTGGGCCTTTTGGTAGGGTAGGCTGTATCGCAGAGGCACGGGTAGAGGTTTTGGCTGTGGCCTCTTTGGTGTGGGAGAAATCCCTGGACGTTTGCAATTTTGGTCCCAGGCCGGGGCTGGGGCTCTGGCGCGAGTGACTGCGGACGTTGGGCCCTGGAGTAGGGAAGAAAGCCCTGAGCCCCACGGTCTGTTGGCTTTTGGTAAGGTAGGCTGTATCTCAGAGGCACGGTACATCTTTTGCTGTGGCCCCTTAGGTGTGGGAGAAATCCCTGGATGTTCACAATTTTCGGTACAAGGCTCGCGAGGGCCTGCGGCAAAATTAAGCGCGAATGTCGGGTCTTGGAGTAGGGAAGAAAGGCCTGACCTCCAGGGTCTGTGCCGTTTTGGTAGGGTAGGCTGTATCGCAGGGGCACGAGTACAGCTTTTGGCTGTGGCCCCTTTGGTGTGGGGGAAATCCCTGGACGTTCGCAATTTTGGGGCCTAGGCCGGTCTGGGGCTCTGGCACGAGTGATTGCGAACGTTGGGCCCTGGAGTAGGGAAGAAAGCCCTGAGCCCCAGGGTCTGTGGGCCTTTGGGTAGGGTAGGCTGTATCGCAGAGGCACGGGTAGAGGTTTTGGCTGTTGCTCCTTTGGTGTGGGAGAAATCCCTGGACGTTCGCAATTTTGGGGCCTAGGCTGGGGATTGGGCTCTGGTGTAAGTGACTGCGAACGTCGGACCCTGGAGTAGGGAAGAAAGCCCTGAGCCCCAGGGTCTGTGGGCCTTTTGGTAGGGTAGGCTGTATCGCAGAGGCACGGGTAGAGGTTTTGGCTGTGGCCCCTTTGGTGTGGGAGAAATCCCTGGTGGTTCGCAATTTTGTGTACCAGGCTGGGGCTGGGGCTATGGCACAATGAAGCTCGAACATCGGGCCCTGGATTAGGGAAGAAAGGCCTGAGCACCAGGGTCTGTGGGGCTTTTGCTAGGGTAGGCTGTATCGCAGAGGCAAGAGTACAGCGGCGATGGCAAGCTCCCAACCCCGAGCAGCATTCCGGCAATTCCCGGCTCCCTGCGACCCCCCCTGCCCATGTGCCGCAGAAGCGGGACGCTGGCGTCTATCTGGGCGCAGTCCCTGGTCCCAGCCCTGCCCAACTCGGGAGGGCCGCTCACTTACTCCTCTGCAGCGGCTTGGTCACGCGCGCCCTGTACGGCTTCCATAGAGCGCCCCTCTCCTTCTGAGCCCTGGGGGGGGCCCAACTCGGGAGGGCCGCTCACTTACTCCTCTGGGGAAGGGGAAGCTTTGGTCAAATGCCTCGCCACCTGTGGGGCTGCCGGGTGGTGGCGGGGAAAGACCGTGAGCTGTGCTCAGGGGCTCCTCGTCCAGCTCCACGCTCCCGCCCTGTCCGCTTGCCGTCCTGACGGACACTGCGGGGTGGGGGCCGCAGCCACCTTGATTATATGCAGCATCGCCGTGTGTCACCGAGGCGGGTCACAAAGGGCAGCGCTGTGACCCGCCACCCAGGCTGGGAGGGTGTCGTGGTTTAACGTGGCTGGCAACTAAGCACCACGCAGCCGCTCGCTCACTCCACCCCCTCCCACAGTGGGATGGGGGAGAGATTCGGGAAGGAGAAACAGGTTAATTTTCTTCACAGAAGCTAGCATAATGCTGTGCTTTGGATTTAGTACTAGAAGAATGTTGATAACACGCTGATGTTTTTAGTTGTTGCCAAGTAGTGCTCAGACTGTTCCAGGACCTTTTGAGCTTCTCCTGCTCGGCCAGGTGCATAACAAGCTGGGAGTATCAGCACAGCTAGCACCCAAACTGTCCTAAAGAGCTATTCCATCCATATATACTTCATGCTCGGGGGGTTTGGTCGGTGGTCGGTCGCGGGAGTGAGAGTGATCGCTGCTCGGGTACTGATCGCTGCTCGGGTACTGATCGCGGCTCGGGAGTGATTGCTGCTCGGATGGGCTGGGCATCGGTCGGCGGGTGGTGAGCAATTGCATTGTGCATCATTCGTTTTGTATATTCTGTATATTTTGTTACCCATTCTCATTCATTACTATTATTTTATTTGCTCTTATTAAGCTGTCTTTCCTCAGCCCTCGGCTCTAACCTTTTTTCCTTCCCGATTCTCTCCCCCATCCCACTGAGGGAGGGGGGGGAGTGAGCGAGCGGCTGCGTGGTGCTTAGTTGCCAGCCACCTTAAACCACGACACCATGGCGGGTTTGTGGGATTGTGATATAATCGATCTGCCAGGCCTCTCCATATTTGTATTTCAGCCACCGTCCTCCATACCAGAGTGGCTTTAACCGCTTGGCTTGTTTGATCGCAGCACACGTTTCACATTCATGGATAACCTGTGCAATAGTGTCCATAGTTGTTCTTTTTGCTAGTTGGTGGAGACATGGCTGTTATTTTGTTGATCACAGCCATTGGAATCTGACGACATCCATCTTGCCATTTGATTCCTAAAAACTGGATCTCCTGTGCAGGTCCTTTGACTTTACTGTGTTTTTTAGCAAAACCGGCTTTCAGAAGGATTTGGACCCTGTTGTCCCTTTCGTCCACCTGGCTGGAGGCAGGGCCCCTCTAATCCTGGTCACTGTTGCTCATGGTTTGTATGTATGAGTCAGAAGTTCTTCATCACAATCAATTAAGATCACCCTTCTATTTTGTCTGAAAAAATATGATCGTCCCAGTCTCTGGAATGGAGCACAAGTTCCTGGAGAGCCCCTTTTTGTTTATTTTTCTTTGCAACTCACGTGCTCGTGACTCTAGGTCGAGGTAGGTTTTCGTCCCTTTCCTCATATCCTCTCCTGGTCAGTAGGTAAAACCAGAGTGCCCCGTATCTGGTACCTCGATATTCTTTTTTGAGCAGTCAGGGCTTCTTCTGATGCTGAGATACTGGTTCATGACAGAGGGGGTAGGGCATACGCTTTTTGAGTCGTCAAAACTTTGTGGACAGTTTCTCACAGCCGAAACAAGGGGGAAGAGAATACTTTCTTCAATTCGCGGAGTGGCCAGCCACTTCCCACTTTGTCCGTTCAGTTTCAGTATCATTGCCCATGTTTGGCAATGATGTTGCTGTGCTCTGTAACAATTCCGCCACATGTCTCAGTGTGCACTGGTCACTATCTGGATTTGGGCAGCTGGTCATTGTCCAGGTCACTATAAATCACTTCCAGGACAGCAATATTCCTCAGGTACTGGATGCCTTTTCACAGTGTTCAATTTTCCTGGCGACATATGACATCTTCCTTGAAGGGATATCTTTCCTTCTGGCTGACAGTAGACGCCTCCAGAGGCTGAGTGATGTCGTGTCTCTTTTTCACAATCGCTTTGTCAATGCCCTTTCCTTCCTAGAATTTAAGGGATCCTAGTTGCTTGGCTTTCCTTGCCCTCCAGTTCCAGGCTGTTGGCCCCATTATCCCAGCATCGGAGTAGCCAGGTGACAATGAGCTCACCTGGACGACGGCTGAAATCTTTTCGGATGTCTCGCAGCTCACTCAAGGATAGGGATCTGGTGGTTTCTGTCTCGTTTATGAGCTCTTCCTCCTCCTCTTGTGATGGCCCCGCTTTTTCATCCTCCCTTTCTAAACGAGTTGACTTTCGCTTCCAAGATTTCTTCTTTTGTATAGGGGCGACTGATACTGGCACGGGTTGGTTCGTTGGTTCAGCCGCAGTGGCTGTGGCCTGGGTTGGAGTAGCCGCAGTGCATATCACTGGGGTTGGAGTAGCTGCAGTGGCTGTGGCCAGGGTTGGAATAGCTGCAGTGGCTGTGGCCTTATCATCAGATCCAGAGACTTTCTGTTCCCTTTGGATGTGTTGAATCGTGTTGAACAAGGTTCGGTAAGCATGGGCCAGGCCCCAGCACATTGCAGTGATTTGTGTTTACTTAGAATTGCCAGGGTGACAGCATACCTTTTCCAAATATTCTACCAGTTTTTCAGGATTCTGCACTTGTTCAGGAGTGAATTTCCAAAACATTGGAGGTGCCCATCGTTCTAGGCATTTACCCATACTACCCCAAATACCCTGCCACTCATAACTATCCAGCCCTGGGGCAGACATCTGGATGGTATTATTAAGTTGCTTACCAACTTTGGACAAAACTGAAACAATATTCCAAATAGATATCAATAGATATACCTTAACTATCCAAGGATGTTCAAGATATTGAAAAGTTATTGTAATGAAGGAGGAAACATCATCAAAGAAGGCAGAAAAAGTGCCACTCTGTTTTTCCTCCAGAACGAACTTTTCAGAGTCCCATGTATAATTGCTAATATTCCCCGCAAGGTGGTACCCAAAGTGCAAGACAGACTTCGACATGAAACCCCAATACCAGATAAAGCTCAAGGTCACTGTTTTAATAACAAGTTTCCCAAGCAAAACATGTCTGGCCACCGCAGAGCATAACAAACTGCAAAAACCAACACCAACTTTTAACGAGTACAGCAAAGGAGGGAGCATGGTGCAGATCGGATAAGCTAAGATCAAGAACAAATGAATCATTCACAACCCACAACTGTCATGTCTGGTCACTGCCTCGCCTCCCCCCTTCGTGCCCCACGTTGGCGCCAAAAGGGACGTCGTGGTTTAACGTGCTGGCAACTAAGCACCACGCAGCGCTCGCTCACTCCCCCCCCCCCTCAGTGGGATGGGGAGAGAATCGGGAAAGAAAAAAAGGTTAGAGCCGAGGGCTGAGATAAAGACAGTTTAATAAGAGAAAATAATAATAATAGTAATGATGAGAATGGTAACAAAATATACAGAATATACAAAACGAATGATGCACAATGCAATTGCTCACCACCCGCCGACCGATGCCCAGCCCGTCCCGAGCAGCAATCACTCCCCGAGCCGCGATCAGTACCCGAGCAGCGATCAGTACCTGAGCAGCGATCACTCTCCCCGCGACCGACCGACCGACCAAACCCCCCCGAGCATGACGTTATATGGTATGGAATAGCTCTTTGGACAGTTTGGGTCCTAGCTGTGCTGTACTCCCAGCTTGTTATGCACCTGGCCGAGCAGGAGAAGCTCAAAAAGTCCTGGAACAGTCTGAGCACTACTTGGCAACAACTAAAAACATCAGCGTGTTATCAACATTCTTCTAGCACTGAATCCAAAGCACAGCACTATGCTAGCTTCTGTGAAGAAAATTAACTCTATCCTAGCCGAAACCAGGACACCTAAGTAGGCCATTTTTCCTTTTCTCCCACAAGAAGCAGGGAATTGCACTGGGAATATTAGCACAAGATGTGGGCCCATATCGACGAGCAGTCGCCTACTTCTCCAAACAGTTAGACACAACTGCAAAGGGTTGGCCTGGATGCCTGCGAGTGGTTGCAGCCGTAATATTAAACATACAAGAAGCCCGAAAATTTACTCTGGGACAGAAAATGACTGTCTTCGTGTCCCATACAGTATCCGCAGTGCCGGAAGCAAAGGGTGGACACTGGCTCTCTCCACAAAGATTCCTGAGATATCAGGCTATACTGGTAGAACAGGATGATGTGGAGATCATAGTTACTAACATTGTCAACCCAGCTTCTTTCCTCAGTGGAAACACAGGAGAACCAGTGCATCATGACTGCTTGGAGACCACTGAAGCAACATATGCAAGCCGCCTGGATCTGAGGGATAGCCCCATGGAAAAAGGGGAAAACTGGTTTACAGATGGGAGCAGCTATGTCTTAAGTGGTAAGAGACATGCGGGGTATGCCATTACCACCAGTCAAAAGGTAAAAGAGTCAGGACTTCTACCCATGAATACCTCTGCACAGAAGGCAGAAATAATTGCTCTGACTCGTGCTTTGGAATTGGCCCAAGGCAAAACTGTGAATATCTATACAGACTCGAAATACGCCTTCGGGGTCGTACACGCACATGGAACAATCTGGAAGGAGAGAAGACTATTAAATTCTCAGGAAAAAAAAATATCAAGCATGCAGAGGAGATCTTGAAACTGCTGGAGGCAGTCCAACTCCCTGAAAAAGTGGCGATTATGCACATTAAGGCACACCAGAAAGTGAGCTCAGAACTGGAAAGAGGAAATGAGCTGGCGGACAGAGAGGCAAAACAAGTAGCCAAAACAGAGGTAAAAACAGAAGGGGCTTTGGTCCCTGATGGGCAAATTTCCCTAGAAGGTAAGCCAGAATATACCAAGGAAGATCAGAAGCTTATCACAGATCTAGAAGGGTCGTATAACAAAGAAGGATGGGCTCACACCCCACAAGGGAAACTAATCATTCCTTCCTGCCTAATATGGCATTTGGTAAGGGAAAAACATAGAAAAAGGCATTGGGGGACAGAGGCCCTATATAGATATTTAATCAGAGAAATTGTGGCCAGAAACTTATACACCACGGTGAGACAGGTGACTCAGCAGTGCAATCTTTGCCTTCAGACCAATCCCAAAAATAACCCCAGGCCAGAAATGGGCCAAATTGGAAAAGGCAATGGGCCTAGACAACAATGGCAGATTGATTTTACAGAACTCCCAAGAAAAGGGGGGTATCGATATTTATTGGTACTAACTGATACCTTTTCAGGTTGGCCGGAAGCATTCCCAGCTAGAACAGCTAAGGCTCGGGAGGTAACTAAAGTGTTAATGCAGGAGATAATACCACATTTCGGGGTTCCAGCGACTATATCCTCTGACAGGAGGACCACATTTTACCTCAAAAGTGGTACAACAAATTAGCTGCCATTTGGGTATAAACGGGCAGCTTCATACCCCATACTGCCTTTAGTCGAGTGGTCAAGTGGAAAAGTGAACCGCTTAATCAAACAGCAAATTGTGAAACTGGGACAAGAAGCAAACTTAGCCTGGCCTCAGTCTCTTCCCTTAGCCTTTTATGAACATCTCCAACTGTTGGATTTGTGGAACCGCAGACCAGTATCATGATTCACTCTTAGGTGTCCCTGTATGGAACTGGACAAATTTGAACCCCCATAGTGCACTTAATACAACTTATCAATGTAAACAAAACCAGAATTTCTTACAGGATACTAGATATCAGTTGATGTTATTGAATGATAGTGTGCTTTATGTTAATTATACTAACGGACCAAACTTAGGACATCTCAGTCACAGTTAAGGGAACTGGCCAGCTATTTGGCACACCCCATGGAGAACCCGAACACTCAAGGAAACTATACGGACGGCATAGGAACTTACGAATAGGCAGACTACTTATATGGCAGATGTACCACTAATGTAACAATGGTGATAAATGTTACGTGTGATTTGCCAGACAGGTGGTGGTTGTGTGGTGATCTGCGAGCTAGGAAACAACTGCCAGGCAAGTGGACAGGGGAGTGTAACGCAGGAGTATTAGTTCCCTCAATGAGTGTCTGTAATGGTACTGAATTAAAAGGAATAGTGAGGGGTACATGGAAGAAAACTGGAAAGAAGAATGTTAACCCACTAGCAACCTATAATACTGGGTATCATAGCTTTGTAAGAGCCCTCATCCCCTTATTAGGCGTAATCCAGCTAGAACAAGCCATCGTTAACATCTCAGCAGAAGTAGAAATCATCAGTAACTATACTAAGATGCAACATTATCATTACAAACTGAAATAAGCTCGTTAAGAGATAGTATGGCAAAATCGCAAAACATTAGATGTTATAACAGCACAGATGGGAGGGGTTTGCACCCTAATCAACGAAAGCTGTTGTACCTATATTGACAAATCGAGAGGGGTAATTGCCGATGTACATAAAATATGAGAACAAACACATATCTTACATGAAGTCGCAAAAGAAGATACATCTTGGACAGGGATATTTGAAAAATAGCCTTCTTGGTTGCCAAATTTAACCTGGCTGAAACAGCTATTTGTCATATCTCTTATGATTATTCTACTACTCGTGTTAATGTGTATAATAGTTCAATGTGGTTTTTGGAGTTTCCAAAGCACTGAAGACTCTTACAGTAAATGGAAGAAAACCGAATTACGACGAAAGCTCGAATCTAACAAATCTTTTGAGAAAATGCTAGGTAAAGAAAAATTATACTAGGATTAGGTGTAGTAAAAGAATTTACTAACCTTTTAGAAAAGGGGGGACTGAAAAGGGGACCTTAGTAGAGAAGATGTTGATTAAAACGTGCTCACTATTGTCTATTGTACAAGTTCTTGATAAGAACCAAGAAGTTGCCTTGAGAACCAGCTAAAACTGACCCTGCAGTCTGGACAAGAGCCAAGGAGAAACTGAGTCTGCGCAAGAACAAGGGGTTACTGGCGGTGATGAAGAGGAGTCATTGGCCTTCATCTCCCACGACCCCCGCAACCACCACCAGGAGACACTGCGCAAGCGCAGTTGGGAGGAGTTGATGGAAATGACTTCTTGGGGCTAATTTTAATACGAAGCGGGGACAAGTCATGCATATGTATAGGCGTATTTGGGAATCTTATGTATATGTAACACTTTGTTGTATAACTTCAAGGCAAGCTACCACACACGCGCGCACGACTTTGGTGGGACTACCCCCCGTGCTGCCCGGCGCTGAATAAACATACCTACTTTACAATCTTACAGATTGTGGAGTCTGTTTTCTGCACGTCAGTGGGTCCTTCCCATGGGGCGCATTTCTTTATGCACTGCTCCAGCATGGGTCCATCTCTCATGGGGTGCAGTCCCTCAGGAGCAGACGGCTACCGCGTAGGTCCCCACAGGGTCACCAGCCCAGCCAGCAAACCTGCTCCAGCCTGGGCTTCCCACAGGGTGCTGGGACAGATGCAGGTGCCTGAGGGGAGCTGGTGGCCATGAGAGGGTGGCTCTAATGGGGTGGGCCATAGCCCCGGGCCCAGCTGAGCCCAGCCCCATTGGTTAGGCCCAGTGGCCCCAGGTCAGGGTCTCTGTGTGTGGAAGAGTCAGGCCAGCGGGGGCTGGCCGTCCTAGCCCACGCACTTCTTTGCTAGTCGGAGACGATGGTTGTTCTTTGGCAGAGCCGTTGCACCAAGGAGTGAGGTGATCTGAAGCCTTATTGAGGCAGGGGCCATGCAAACACCCACTTCTGAGCTAACTGCCTGCTTCCCCTCCTCGTCAGGAGGCAGGAATGGGGAACGCCTGGCTGGGACCAGGTCCCCATGGACCTGTGTGGGCCACGGCAGCTGTCTGGGGACTGTAGGGGAAGGGAGCTGCTCGAACCGCTCCAGGATGCACTTCAGGAAGAGTGTCCTCTGCAGCAGCCGTTCCCTTTGGAGGCGGAGGCTCTGGGGGGCCTGGTCCCCATCGGTCTCCAACTCTTGCGCATCCTGGGCCTCCAACCTTTTCAGATGTTTTGTCACTACTTCTTCCAGGGTATTGGGCTGCCTGAGCCTTTCCCCAAGCTCTGTCTCCAGATGCTCTCTCTCCTGCTGGTTAACTTGGTCTTTCTTGAAAGTGCTGTCCTCAGGACTTAGGGACACTGGGCTTGAAAGTGGTCCCACTCTCTCCCTGTCTTTTCCCAACATGGTCGCTTCCCTTGGTGCTTTGTCTGGCAAAGAGGAGCCACCCTATTGTATACCCTGTTTGGCAGAAGCAAAGGTTGACAAAACTCATGCACCACATTGGCAAATGGTGAACCCAAATGGCTTGCATTTTGTTAGGTGAGGTAAGGAATACATCGAACGTTGACCCTTGGCCAACTGACATCGTCTCAGAACATTTCACAGTTGCCATTTGGATGAATTACTGGGGGGGGGTTGGCCCTGGCTGGATGCCAGAGGCCCACCAAAGCCGCTCTATCACTCCCCTCCTCAGCTCCACAGGGGCGGGAGAATACAAGGAAATGCTCATGGCTCGAGATGAGGATGGGGAGAGATGAGTCAGCGATTGGTGTCACAGGCAAACCAGACATGGAGAGTGGGGGTTGAGGTCAGTTCATCACACGCGGTCCCTGCTGCTCCTTCCTCCCCAGGGCTGGACTCCTCACACTCCTCCCCTGCTTCAGTGTGGGGTCCCCCCAGGGCAGACTGTCCCCCATGAACAGCTCCAGCATGGAGGTGAGTTCTCATGGGGTGCAGTTCTTCACACACTGCTCCAGTGTTGGTCCACCCCTCCCAGGGGGTGCGGTCCCTCGGGAGCAGATGGCTCCAGCGTGGGTCCCCTGCAGGGTCACCAGCCCGGCCATCAAACATGCCCCAGCCTGGGCTCCTCTCCCCATGGGGCCACAGGCCCTGCCAGGAGCCTGCTCCAGCCTAGGCTTTCCACAGGGTCACAGCCTCCTTCAGGCACCCCCCTGCTCTGGCATGGGGTCCTCCCCGGGCTGCAGGTGGGGATCTGCTCCCCCGTGGGCCTCCCTGGGCTGCAGGGGGACAGCCTGCCCCACCACAGGCTGCACCAGGGGCTGCGGGGAATCTGTGCTCCAGCACCTGGAGCTCCTCCTGCCCTCCTGCTGCACTGGCCTGGGTGCCTGCAGGGCTGCTCCTCTCACGTGTTCTCACTCCTCTCTCCGGCTGCAATTTCATGGTTGTTGGGGTTTTTTTCCCTGCCCTTCCTAAATAAGTTATCCTAGAGGTGCTACCACCGTTGCTGATTGCTCGGCCTTGGCCAGCGGCGGGTCCATCTTGGAGCCGCCTGACATTGGCTCTCTCGGACACAGGGGAAGCTTCTGGCAGCTTCTCACAGAAACCACCCCTGGAGCCCACCCCGCTACAGGGGAGAAGTTTCCACATTGCTAAAACCCAAGCACAAGCCAGCCCTGCCCGGCGATCACGTTCGCCATGGGCCAAAACACCCGAATTGTAAACCTTCTGGGCAGCCACGCAGCAAAGGGCTTCCCACCAGTCTGAAAGCTGGGGCGGGGAGCGGGCCACCAGGCAGGAGAAGGGGCCCAGAAGATGCCCACGGAGGGTTGGAGATGATGGTCAGCAAGCAGGAGTGCAATGATGAGGGCTTATGGTCAAGAAAGAGACCAAGAAAAAACCCGCCAGGCAGGCGTCTCTGTTTCTGAAAGGTTCCCAAAGTCCACAAGGGCAACCTCAGTGGCAGAGGCTTCATTTTCTTTTCCCTCTTTTCTGCACGAGCTCTTCCCGTTTGGGAGGAGGAAGAGCGGCAGTGAAGGGCCAAAAAATACAACTTGTGTCAAGCGTGAATCTCTGTGGGAGATCAACCATTGCCAAGGGAGCGAGGCAGGGCTGTGGCGTGCACTGGAGGGAACACAAGGGGAGGTGCTGGGGGCACGTCGGGACGTGCGACCTCGGGGCTCTGGCACAGCTGGAGAGCAAGAGGGTTGTCTGCAGGGGCCATGTAGATGCCTTAAGGGTTAAAGTTAACAATGATGTTAAGCGGCCTATGTGCATAAGACTTAGGCCTTGCTGTCTAGTTTGCTGATGCTTTGCAAAAATCAGTACTGACTTAGTAAATTTATAAGCTTCTTAAAGGACGGGAGGAATCGGGAGAGAAAGATAATGACGATTTATCAAGGTTGCTTGACCAGGAGGAACGAGAACAAACAGCGCATGGAAGATACAGGAAGAGAAGTAACAGAAGGACAGTTGGCAAGTCGTGCCGGCCTTGGAAGGTGAGAAATGAAAAGTGAGGAAGACGTTTTGCCTTCATCCAAAAGACCACCAGGTGCGACCACCACAACAGATTGTGCATGTGTAAAAAGGAGGGACAATACGTTAAAGGTTTCTTAGAACTCTCCACCTATTCCTAGAAATACTGTGTATAAACCATGAATATTCATATAAAACATGTATTTAGACGGTAAGAGATAGTAGAGAGGGATGCACGCTAGGTGGCGCGATCCCCAGTGCATCTGGCGCCATGAATAAAGAATGCCTGCCTTTTAACACTACATTGGTGTTACGAGGATTATTGCCAATTTTGGTGACAATACGGGTCAAGGTGGGGCTTGGGCCAGCCCCAGAGACACCGAGCAGCCAGGGGGGAGTGGGCCTCGTGCCCTGCCCAGAGGACAGCCTGCCCCTCCCAGCCTGGGTGGCGGGTCACAGTGGTGCCCTTTGTGACCCGCCTCGGTGACACCTGGCGACGCTGCATATAATCAAGGTGGCTGCGGCCCCCGCCCCGCAGTGTCCGTCAGGACGGCAAGCGGGACAGGGCGGGAGCGTGGAGCTGGCGAGGAGCCCCTGAGCACAGCTCACGTCTTTCCCCGCCACCCCCGGCAGCCCCACAGTGCCGAGGCATTTTGCCAAAGCTTCCCCCTTCCCCAAACCTACGCCTTTCCTCCCCGCCGCAGGATGGCAGAGAGACCCCCCAAACGCCCCAGGCTGGCCTGGGAGAAGAACAGGGCTCAGAGGGAGAGGCGTGCTCCATGGAAGCCCTACAGGGCGCGCGTGACCAAGCCGCTGCAGAGGAGTAAGTGAGGGGCCCCGCCGAGTTGGGCAGGGCTGGGGCCAGGGACTGCGCCCGGATGGACGCCAGTGTCCCGCTTCTGCGGCTTCATCGGCACACGGGCAGGGGGGGGTCACAGGGAGCAGGGCACGGCTGGAATGCTGCTCGGGGCTGGGAGCCTCCCCGGGGCGGGAGAGAGCAGAGGGGCCCGGCCCCGGGCCGGGCAAGAGGCAGCCGGCCTGGCGGAAGGCAGTGGGGGGGCCGGGGGGGGGGACATCGCTGCCACCTTTCCATCCCATCTGCACGCGAGTCCCGAAGGCCGCTGCACCCGTGGTGTTGCGTGCCACGCTGCGCTCCCGCATGGCAGCCCATCTGCCGGGCAGCCTCCAGCCTGGACACCCCCGGGGAGCCTGTGCCAGGGGAGCGGGCACGCGGCTGGCTGGAGGGCAGAGCTCCTTCGCCTCCTGGCGTTTGCCTTCGTCCCCTCTGGCAGCCCTCCCTGCTCTCCTCCTTCCCTAGGTGCCGCCGCTGCTGCCTCCAAGTGGCTGGCTCTGTACAGGAGCGAGAAGAAACCCATGGAGTTCATCCAGGCATTTCTCAAGCGCTCCAGAAAGGTAACGGCGGCCATTTCCATGGCAGCTATGCCCGCGTCTCCTGGGGGGGCCGCCTGCTCTGCTGCCTGCTGCCAGGGCTGCTGGGGGGCTGCTGTGGGACTGCTGGCTGGGCAGAGCTGCTCCTGCCAGGTCTCCTGCCCAGCACTGCAGCCCCAGTGCTCCGGTCCTGCCGGGCATGGGGCTACCTCCTGACGCTCCCCGTTTGCCTCCCTGTCCCCTGGCTGCCAGGAGGAAGCCCAGAAGGTGCAGTTCCTGGAGACCGTCTGCACCCTGTGTGAAGCTGCCAGGCGCAAGGGCTTGTCAGCGGGCCTGGAGCTCTTCTGCCAGCGAACTGAGCTGGTCAAGAGCATCAAGGTGAGGGGAGAGCTGGCGCGTGTGGGGAGGGGGGCAAGGCCCCCGGGCACCGGCACACTGTGAGGCCAGCGCGTGGGCAGAGGGAGGGCAGGGACAAGCGTGCCTGGAGCCGGAGCTGCCCCGAGGGGATTCGCGTGCTGCTGAGAAGCCCTGCCAGCAGACAGGCCAGCGCCGGGGGTGGCAGGGGGCCCTCCTGGGGCCGGTGCTGGGCCGGACCGGGGGCGGAGGGTCCCGGCCAGCCCCTCCGCCCGGTGCCGGGCCTGCTGGCACTGGCTGCTGGCGGCTGCCAGGTCCCATCCCGGTTGTGCTCTGCAGGTGTTGCTGGAAGAGGAGCCCAGGGAGCACCTGCACACAGCGGTGCGGCAGCAAGCCATGCTTGCCATCGCCGCTTGAGGTACCTGCCCAGCCCCTGCTTTGGCTGGCAGCGCTCCACAGCCCGTGGCCCTGGGCCTGGCCCGCGGGCATCCCCCTCCAGGCAGAGTCCAGCGGTGCCGTGCGAGGGCCTCTGCTCGGCCCTGCCCTGCTGGCGGCTGCTTGGGAGGGCGCAGAGGAGGGCAGAGAGAGGGGTCCTGCAGCTCCCCGCCACGCCTGGGCTCTTCCCCAAAGAGGGAAAGAGGCGGGAGGCTTGCCTGCCAGGGCTGTCCTTTGGCCCAGGCCATGGCGGGGAGGGAGGAGGTGCCTCCTGGCAGGGCTCCCCGCACACCCTCCAGCCCTCTGGGGGAACCCTGCTCCAGAGGGCCGTGCCCGCCTGCCCGAGGCACCCCGGCACCGCTGCCAGCTCCAGTCTCCGACAGGCCCCTCTCTCTCTCGGCAGCAAAGTGGAGACGGTGCTGGAGGGCAAAAAGAAGGGCCTCCTCCAGGCCTGCTTCAGGAGCGTCCTCTTGCTGCCGCCAAAGGCGGCCATGCAGGGCCTGGACACTGAGCTCTACTTTGGGGTAAGTGCTGGCGGAGCTGGAGGAGCCCCCAGCCCCTCGGGGCTGCTCCCTGGCTGCTGGGTGCTGAGAGGCAACTGGAGAGCCAAGGCAGGGCAGGGACTGGGCTTTGCTTTCCCGCCCTCGCCCCTTCGTCCCCTTCTCGTGGGCCTGGCCACCTCCAGTGCCGCCGGTTGCTCTGCCCGCAGCAGCTTGTCTGCCCCGAGGCCTCCCCTGGGCACCGCCAGGCAGCGCGGGTGTCCTCCCTTGGCGTGGGGAGCTCAGATCCAGCGCCGGGGGGGAGAGGGGCCGCCACGGGAAGACTGCCACCACCCTTTGTCCTCCTCGCAGACCCTGGATGCCATGGACTTCATGCTGCGCGTGTTGGTGCTCAGCTCTCCCGCCTCCGGCGTCACGGCGCTGCAGAGAATCTTACAGGTGTGGCGCTGGCAAAGAATGGGGTGCACAGCGGGGGCTGCTCCTCCCCCTGGAGGGAAGGGAGCGTCCGCTCGTGAGTGGCTGGCCCCCAGCCCAGGGCCACGCACAGAGCACACTGCAGGGAGGGTGCCCAGCTCCCCTGGGGGAGCCAGGGCTGGCTGGCCCACCATGGCCTTCTGGCAGCCCGGGGTCCCCTGGCCGCAGGCAATGGGACTCGCCCTCTGCAACCTCCTCCTCCTCCTCCTCCTGCTCCTCCTCCCTCCCGGCAAAGCCTGGCCCAGGGCACTTGTGGGCCAGCTCCATCCCCAGAGCTTCCCTTGCAGCAAAGCAGCGGGAGGGGTTTGAGCCCTCTCCTTCGGCACCGCAGCGGTGGCCGCTGGGGCTGCTCTTCCCCGGCCTCGCTGTCCCTCCTGCTTTCCTCCCCTGAGCTGAGCGGGGCAGAGCCCCCCGGGGACCTGCCTGTCCTGCGCAGGGAGCCCAGCCCTGGGGCTTCTACCCCGGGGCCTTCCCAGGGGGCCGTATCCCCATTCTCCCAGCGCAGACGCTGCCCTGGGGGTGGCCCCTGCCCACCCCCTGGCTTCAAGGACTGCGCCAGTCCAGCCGGGACTTCAGCAGTGCTGCTGCTGCTGCTGGCGCGGGCGCCGGCTCCCAGGGCCAGCAGCGGTTTCTCTCCTCCCAGATGCTGCTGACCTTCACCAGCTGCCAGAGCGCAGCTGCCTGTGAGAGGGCCGTGGGGAGGCCGGCTAGACTCGCCCTGGG
>CM067102.1:5184325-5228064 GCA_034008185.1 Gorsachius magnificus | reverse complement strand
CCCAGGGATATGGCTGGGACTTCTTGCGCGAGTGAGTGGCAGAGGTCGGGCCCTGAAGTACAGGAAGAAAGCCTGAGCCCCAGGGTCCTGTGGGGCTTTTGGTAGGGCAGGCTGTCCCGCTGAGCACGGTACAGCTTTTGGCTGTGGCCCCTTTTATGTGGGAGAAATCCCTGAACCTTCGCAATTTGTGGGTCCTGAGTAGAGTCGGGCTCTGGCGTGAGCGAGTGCATGGATGTTGGTCCCTGGAGTAGGGAAGAAAGCCCTGAGCCCCAGGGTCTGTGGGGCTTTTGGTAGGATAGGCTGTCCCACTGAGGCACGGTACAGCTTTTGGCTGTGGCCCCTTTGGTGTGGGAGAAATCCCTGGACTTCGAATTTGGGTCCAGGAATAGCTGGGGCTTGCGCGAGTGAGTGCAGAGCTCGGGCCCTGAAGTAGGGAAGAAAGCCCTTGACCCCAGGGTCTGTGGGGCTTTTGGTAGGGCAGGCTGTCCCACTGAGGCACGGATACAGCTTTTGGCTGTGGCCCCTTTGGTGTGGGAGAAATCCCTGGACTTCGCAATTTTGGGTCCTAGGATAGGCTGGGCTCGTTCGCGAGTGAGTGCAGAGCTCGGGCCCTGAAGTAGGGAAGAAAGCCCTGAGCCCCAGGGTCTGTGGGGCTTTTGGTAGGGCAGGCTGTCCCCTGAGGCACGGGTACAGCTTTTGGCTGTGGCCCCTTTGGTGTGGGAGAAATCCCTGGACGTTCGCAATTTTGGTCCGAGGATATGGTCTGGGATCCTTGCGCGAGTGAGTGCAAGGTCGGGCCCTGAAGTATGGAAGAAAGCCTGAGCCCCAGGGTCTGTGGGGCTTTTGGTAGGGTCAGGCTGTCCCACTGAGGCACGGGTACAGCTTTTGGCTGTGGCCCCTTTGGTGTGGGAGAAATCCCTGGACTTTCGGAATTTTGGGTCGCAGGAAGACTCTGGGCTCTGGTGCGAGTGAATGCAAATGTCGGGCCCTGATTAGGAAGAAAGCCCTGAGCCCCAGGGTCTGTGGGGCTTTTGGTAGGGCAGGCTGTCCACTGAGGCACGGTACAGCTTTTGGCTGTGGCCCCTTTGGTGTGGGAGAAATCCCTGGACTTTCGAATTTTGTGGTTCCAGGAAGAGCTGGGCTCTGGCTGCGAGTGAGTGCAGATGCTCGGGCCCTGGATTAGGGAAGAAAGCCCTGAGCCCCAGGGTCTGCGGGGCATCTGGAAGGGCAGGCTGTCCCGCTGAGGCACAGGTACAGCTTTTGGCTGTGGCCCCTGTGGTGTGGGAGAAATCCCTGGACGTTCGCAATTTGTGGTTCCAGGATATGTCTGGGACCCTTGCGCGACGGAGTGCGATGGTCGGGCCCTGGATTAGGGAAGAAATCCCTGAGCCCCAGGGTCTGTGGTGCTTTTGGTAGGGCAGGCTGTCCCCTCAGGCACGGGTAACAGCTTTTGGCTGTGGCCCCTTGGTTTGGGACAAATCCCTGGACTTTCGGTATTTTAGGTCGCAGGAAGACTCTGGGGCTCTGGCGCGAGTGAATGCAAATGTCGGGCCCTGGATTAGGGAAGAAAGCCCTGAGCCCCAGGGTCTGTGGGGCTTTTGGTAGGGCAGGCTGTCCCACTGAGGCATGTGTACAGCTTTTGTCTGTGGCCCCTTTGGTGTGGGAGAAATCCCTGGACTTTCGGAATTTTGGGTCTTAGGAAAACGCTGGGGCTCTGGCGCGAGTGAAGGCAAATGTCGGGCCCTGGATTAGGGAAGAAATCCCTGAGCCCCAGGGTCTGTGGTGCTTTTGGTAGGGCAGGCTGTCCCACTCAGGCACGGGTACAGCTTTTGGCTGTGGCCCCTTTGGTGTGGGAGAAATCCCTGGACTTTCGGTATTTTAGGTCGCAGGAAGACTCTGGGGCTCTGGCGCGAGTGAATGCAAATGTCGGGCCCTGGATTAGGGAAGAAAGCCCTGAGCCCCAGGGTCTGTGGGGCTTTTTGGTAGGATAGTCTGTCGCGCTGAGGCACAGATACAGCTGTTGGCTGTGGCCCCTTTGGTTTGGGAGAAATCCCTGGACGTTCGCAATTTGTGGTTCCAGCATAAGTCTGGGACCCTTTCGCGAGTGAGTGCAGAGCTGGGGCCCTGAAGTAGGGAAGAAAGCCCTGAGCCCCAGGGTCTGTGGGGCTTTTGGTAGGGCAGGCTGTCCCACTGAGGCACGGGTACAGCTGTTGGCTGTGGCCCCTTTGGTGTGGGAAAAATCCCTGGACGTTCGCAATTTGTGGTTCCAGCATATGTCTGGGACCCCTTGCGCGAGTGATTTGCGATGGTCAGGCCCTGGAGTACGGAAGAAAGCCCTGAGCCCCAGGGTCTGTGGGGCTTTTGGTAGGATATGCTGTCCCACTGAGGCACGGGTACAGCTTTTGGCTATGGCCCCTTTGGTGTGGGAGAAATCCCCTGACTTTCGGAATTTTGAATCGCCGGAAAACGCTGGGGCTCTGGCGCGAGTGAATGCAAATGTCGGGCCCTGGATTAGGGAAGAAATCCCTGAGCCCCAGGGTCTGTGGTGCTTTTGTTAGGGCAGGCTGTCCCGCTGAGGCACGGGTACAGCTTTTGACTGTGGCCCCTTTTATGTGTGAGAAATCCCTGAACCTTCGCTATTTTGGGTCCTGAGCTAGAGCTCGGGCTCTGGCGTGAGCGAGCATGGTTGTTGGTCCCTGGAGTAGGGAAGAAAGCCCTGAGCCCCAGGGTCTGTGGGGCTTTGGGCCCGGCACGTGTACAGCTTTTGGCTGTGGCCCCTTTGGTGTGGGAGAAATCCCTGGACTTTCGGAATTTTGGGTCTTAGGAAGAGGCTGGGGCTCCGGCACGAGTGAATGCAAAGGTCGGGCCCTGGATTAGGGAAGAAATCCCTGACCCCCAATTTTGGGTCCCGGGATATGGCTGTGATTCTTGCGCGAGTGAGTGGCAAGGTAGGGCCCTGAAGTACAGAAGAAAGCTCTGAGCCCCAGGGTCTGTAAGGCTTTTGGTAGGGCAGGCTGTCCCGCTGAAGCCCTGGTACAGCTGTTGGCTGTGGCCCCTTTGGTGTGGGAGAAATCCCTGGACGTTCGCAATTTGTGGTTCCAGGATATGTCTGGGACCGTTTCGCGAGTGAGTGCAGAGCTCGGGCCCTGAAGGACGGAAGAAAGCCTTGAGCCCCAGGGTCTGTGGGGCTTTTGGTAGGGCAGGCTGTCCCACTGAGGCACGGGTACAGCTTTTGGCTGTGGCCCCTTTGGTGTGGGAGAAATCCCTGGACGTTCGCAATTTTGCGTGCTGGGATATGGCTGTGATTCTTGCGCGAGTGAGTTCCAAGGTCGGGCCCTGAAGTACGGAAGAAAGCCCTGAGCCCCAGGGTCTGTGGGGCTTTTGGTAGGATAGGCTGTCCCGCTGAGGCACGGATACAGCTGTTGGCTGTGGCCCCTTTGGTGTGGGAGAAATCCCTGGACATTCGCAATTTGTGATTCCAGGATATGTCTGGGACCCTTTCGCGAGTGAGTGCAGAGCTCGGCCCTGAAGGACAGAAGAAAGCCTTGAGCCAAGGGTCTGTGGGGCTTTTGGTAGGGCAGGCTGTCCCACTGAGGCACGGGTACAGCTTTTGACTGTGGCCCCTTTGGTGTGGGAGAAATCCCTGGACTTTCGGAATTTTAGGTCGCAGGAAGACTCTGGGGCTCTGGCGCGAGTGAATGCAAATGTCGGGCCCTGGATTAAGGAAGAAAGCCCTGAACCCCAGGGTCTGTGGGCTTTTTGTAGGGCAGGCTATCCCACTGAGGCACGGGTACAGCTTTTGGCTGTGGCCCACTTGGTGTGGGAGAAATCCCTGGATTTTCGGAATTTTGGGTCACAGGAAGACGCTGGGGCTCTGGCGCGAGTGAGTTCAGAGCTCGGGCGCTGAAGTAGGGAAGAAAGCCCTGAGCCCCAGGGTCTGCGGGGCATCTGGAAGGGCAGGCTGTCCCGCTGAGGCACAGGTACAGCTTTTGGCTGTGGCCCCTGTGGTGTGGGAGAAATCCCTGGACGTTCGCAATTTGTGGTTCCAGGATATGTCTGGGACCCTTGCGCGACGGAGTGCGATGCTCGGGCCCTGAAGTAGGGAAGAAAGCCCTGAGCCTCAGGGTCTGTGGGGCTTTTGGTAGGGCAGGCTGTCCCACTGAGGCACAGGTACAGCTGTTGGCTGTGGCCCCTTTGGTGTGGGAAAAACCCCTGGACGTTCGCAATTTGTGGTTCCAGCATATGTCTGGGACCCTTGCGCGAGTGAGTGCGATGGTCGGGCCCTGGATTAGGGAAGAAAGCCCTGAGCCCCAGGGTCTGTGGGGTTTTTGGTAGGGCAGGCTGTCCCACTGAGGCACGGGTACAGCTTTTGGCTGTGGCCCCTTTGGTGTGGGAGAAATCCCTGGACGTTCGCAATTTTGGGTCCCGGGATATGGTTTGGATTCTTGCGCGAGTGAGTGCCAAGGTTGGTCCCTGGAGTAGGGAAGAAAGCCCTGAGCCCCAGGGTCTGTGGGGCTTTTGGTAGGGCAGGCTGTCCCGCTGAGGCACGGCTACAGCTTTTGGCTGTGGCCCCTTTGGTGTGGGAGAAATCCCGGGACTTTGGGAAATTTTGGGTCGCAGGAAAACGCTGGGGCTCCGGGGCGAGTGAATGTAAATGTCGGGCCCTGGATTAGGGAAGAAAGCCCTGAGCCCCAGGGTCTGTGGGGCTTTTGGTAGGATAGGCTGTCTCACTCAGGCACGGGTAAAGCTTTTGGCTATAGCCTACTTGGTGTGGGAGAAATCCCTGGACTTTCGGAATTTTGGGTCGCAGGAAGACGCTGGGGCTCTGGAGCGAGTGAGTGCAGAACTCCTGCGCTGAAGTAGGGAAGAAAGCCCTTGGGGAGGTCCACTAGGCACGGGTAAACTTTTGCTATCCCTTGGTGTGGGAGAAATCCCTGGTTCGAATTTTGGGTCCCGGGATATGGCTGTGATTCTTGCGCGAGTGAGTGCCAAGGTAGGGCCCTGAAGTACGGAAGAAAGCCCTGAGCCCCAGGGTCTGTGGGGCTTTTGGTAGGATGGGCTGTGCGCTGAGGCACGGATACAGCTTTTGCTGTGGCCCCTTTGGTGTGGGAGAAATCCCTGACTTTCGGAATTTTAGGTCGCAGGAAGGACTCTCGGGCTCTGGCGCGAGTGAATGCAAATGTCGAGCCCTGGATTAGGGAAGAAATCCCTGAGCCCCAGGGTCTGTGGTGTTTTGGTAGGGCAGGCTATCCCACTGAGGCTCGGGTACAGCTTTTGACTATGGCCCCTTTG
This sequence comes from Gorsachius magnificus, assembly GCA_034008185.1. Taxonomy (NCBI): domain Eukaryota; kingdom Metazoa; phylum Chordata; class Aves; order Pelecaniformes; family Ardeidae; genus Gorsachius; species Gorsachius magnificus. The sequence goes on along the minus strand of CM067102.1, from coordinate 5,222,772 downwards.
GTGTGGGAGAAATCCCTGGACATTCCCAATTTCTTGGTTCCAGCATATGTCTGGGACCCTTTCGCGATTGAGTCGCAGAGCTCCGGCCCTGAAGGACGGAAGAAAGCCTTGAGCCCCAGGGTCTGTGGGGCTTTTGGAAGGGCAGGCTGTCCCGTGAGGCACGGCTACAGCTTTTGGCTGTGCCCCTTTGTGTGGGAGAAATCCCTGGACTTTCGCAATTTTGGGTCGCAGGAAGATGCTGGGGCTCTGGCGCGAGTGAATGCAAAGGTCAGGCCCTGAAGTAGGGAAGAAATCCCTGAGCCCCAGGGTCTGTGGGGCTTTTGGTAGGATAGGCTGTCGCGCTGAAGCACGGATACAGCTGTTGGCTGTGGCCCCTTTGGTGTGGGAACAAATCCCTGGACTTTCGCAATTTGTGGTTCCAGAATATGTCTGGGACGCTTTCGCGGATTGAGTGCAGAGCTCGGGCCCTGAAGGACAGAAGAAAGCCCTGACCCCAGGGTTGTGGGGCTTTTTTTTTAGGGCAGGCTGTCCCACTGAGGCACGGGTACAGCTTTTGGCTATGGCCCAATTTGCTGTGGGAGAAATCCCTGGACTTTCGGAATTTTGGGTCTTAGGAAGAGGCTGGGGGCTCTGGCGCGAGTGAATGCGAAGGTCGGGCCCTGGATTAGGGAAGAAATCCCTTATCCCCAGGGTGTTTGGGGCTTTTGGTAGGGCAGCATGTCCCACTGAGGTACGGGTACAGCTTTTGGCTGTGGCCCCTTTGGTGTGGGAGAAATCCCTGGACGTTCGCAATTTTGGGTCCCGGGATATGGCTGTGATTCTTGCGCGAGTGAGTGCCAAGGTAGGGCCCTGAAGTACGGAAGAAAGCCCAGAGCCCCAAGTTCTGTAAGGCTTTTTGGTAGGATAGGTTGTCCCGCTGAAGCCCTGGTACAGCTTTGGGCTGTGGCCCCTTTTTGTGTGAGAAAATCCCTGAACCTTCGCTATTTTGGGTCCTGAGGTAGAGCTCGGGGTCTGGCGTGAGTGAGCATGGATGTTGGTCCCTGGAGTAGGGAAGAAAGCCCTGAGCCCCAGGGTCTGTGGGGCTTTTGGTAGGGAAAGGCTGTCCCCTGAGGCACGTGTACAGCTTTTGGCTGTGGCCCCTTTGGTGTGGGAGAAATCCCTGGACTTTCGGAATTTTGGGTCTTAGGAAGAGGCTGGGGCTCCGGCACGAGTGAATGCAAAGGTCGGGCCCTGGATTAGGGAAGAAATCCTGAAACCCCAGGGTCTGTGGGGCTTTTGGAAGGGAAGGCTGTCCCACTGAGGCACGGGTACAGCTTTTGGCTGTGGCCCCTTTGGTGTGGGAGAAATCCCTGGACGTTCGCAATTTTGGGTCCCGGGATATGGCTGTGATTCTTGCGCGAGTGAGTGGCAAGGTAGGGCCCTGAAGTACAGAAGAAAGCTCTGAGCCCCAGGGTCTGTAAGGCTTTTGGTAGGGCAGGCTGTCCCGCTGAAGCCCTGGTACAGCTTTTGGCTGTGGCCCTTTTTATGTGTGAGAAATCCCTGAACCTTCGCTATTTTGGGTCCTGAGCTAGAGCTCGGGCTCTGCGGAGCGAGCATGGATGTTGGTCCCTGGAGTAGGGAAGAAAGCCCTGAGCCCCAGGGTCTGTGGGGCTTTGGTAGGATAGGCTGTCGCGCTGAAGCACGGTTACAGCTGTTGGCTGTGGCCCCTTTGGTGTGGGAGAAATCCCTGGACGTTCGCAATTTGTGGTTCCAGGATATGTCTGGGACCGTTTCGCGAGTGAGTGCAGAGCTCGGGCTCTGAGGACGGAAGAAAGCCTTTTGCCCCAGGGTCTGTGGGGCTTTTTTTTAGGGCAGGCTGTCCCACTGAGGCACGGGTACAGCTTTTGGCTGTGGCCCCTTTGGTGTGGGAGAAATCCCTGGACGTTCGCTATTTTGCGTGCTGGGATATGGCTGTGATTCTTGCGCGAGTGAGTTCCAAGGTCGGGCCCTGAAGTACGGAAGAAAAGCCCTGAGCCCCAGGGTCTGTGGGGCTTTTGGTAGGATAGGCTGTCGCGCTGACGCACGGATACAGCTGTTGGCTGTGGCCCCTTTGGTGTGGGAGAAATCCCTGGACATTCGCAATTTGTGGTTCCAGGATATGTCTGGGACCGTTTCGCGAGTGAGTGCAGAGCTCGGGCCCTGAAGGACAGAAGAAAGCCTTGAGCCCCAGGGTCTGTGGGGCTTTTGGTAGGGCAGGCTGTCCCACTGAGGCACGGGTACAGCTTTTGGCTGTGGCCCCTTTGGTGTGGGAGAAATCCCTGGACGTTCGCAATTTTGCGTGCTGGGATATGGCTGTGATTCTTGCGCGAGTGAGTTCCAAGGTCGGGCCCTGAAGTACGGAAGAAAGCCCTGAGCCCCAAGGGTTGTGGGGCTTTTGGTAGGATAGGCTGTCGCGCTGACGCACGGATACAGCTGTTGGCTGTGGCCCCTTTGGTGTGGGAGAAATCCCTGGACATTCGCAATTTTGTGATTCAGGATATGTCTGGAACCCTTTCGCGAGTGAGTGCAGAGCTCGGGCCCTGAAGGACAGAAGAAAGCCTTGAGCCCCAGGGTCTGTGGGGCTTTTGGTAGGGCAGGCTGTCCCACTGAGGCACGGGTACAGCTTTTGACTGTGGCCCCTTTGGTGTGGGAGAAATCCCTGGACTTTCGGAATTTTAGGTCGCAGGAAGACTCTGGGGCTCTGGTGCGAGTGAATGCAAATGTCGGGCCCTGGATTAAGGAAGAAAGCCCTGAACCCCAGGGTCTGTGGGTTTTTTTGTAGGGCAGGCTATCCCACTGAGGCACGGGTACAGCTTTTGGCTATGGCCCACTTGGTGTGGGAGAAATCCCTGGATTTTCGGAATTTTGGGTCACAGGAAGACGCTGGGGCTCTGGCGCGAGTGAGTGCAGAGCTCGGGCGCTGAAGTAGGGAAGAAAGCCCTGAGCCCCAGGGTCTGCGGGGCTTTTGGTAGGATAGGCTGTCCCACTGAGACACGGGTACAGCTTTTGGCTATGGCCCCTGTGGTGTGGGAGAAACCCCTGGACTTTCGGAATTTTGGGTCGCAGGAAAACGCTGGGGCTCTGGCGCGAGTGAATGCAAATGTCGGGCCCTGGATTAGGGAAGAAACCCCCGAACCCCAGGGTCTGTGGGGCATTTGGTAGGATAGGCTGTCGCGCTGAGGCACAGATACAGCTGTTGGCTGTGGCCCCTTTTGTTTGGGAGAAATCCCTGGATGTTCGCAATTTGTGGTTCCAGCATATGTCTGGGACCCTTTTCGCGAGTGAGTGCTGAGCTCGGGCCCTGAAGTAGGGAAGACAGCCCTGAGCCTCAGGGTCTGTGGGGCTTTTGGTAGGGCAGGCTGTCCCACTGAGGCACAGGTACAGCTGTTGGCTGTGGCCCCTTTGGTGTGGGAAAAATCCCTGGACGTTCGCAAATTTGTGGTTCCAGCATATGTCTGGGACCCTTGCGCGAGTGAGTGCGATGGTCAGGCCCTGGAGTACGGAAGAAAGCCCTGAGCCCCAGGGTCTGTGGGGCTTTTGGGTAGGTATGCTGGTCCCACTGAGGCATGGGTACAGCTTTTGGCTATGGCCCCTTTGGTGTGGGAGAAATCCCCTGACTTTCGGAATTTTGAATCGCAGGAAGAGGCTGGGGCTCTGGCACGAGTGAATGCAAAGGTCGGGCCCTGGATTAGGGAAGAAATCCCTGAACCCCAGGGTCTGTGGGGCTTTTGGTAGGGCAGGCTGTCCCACTGAGGCACGGGTACAGCTTTTGGCTGTGGCCCCTTTGGTGTGGGAGAAATCCCTGGACGTTCGCAATTTTGGGTCCCGGGATATGGCTGTGATTCTTGCGCGAGTGAGTGCCAAGGTAGGGCCCTGAAGTACAGAAGAAAGCTCTGAGCCCCAGGGTCTGTAAGGCTTTTGGTAGGGCAGGCTGTCCCGCTGAAGCCCTGGTACAGCTTTTGGCTGTGGCCCCTTTGTGTGGGAGAAATCCCTGGACTTTCGGAATTTTGGGGTCGCAGGAAAACGCTGGGGCTCCGGGGCGAGTGAATGTAAATGTCGGGCCCTGAAGTAGGGAAGAAAGCCCGGGAGCCCCAGGGTCTGTGGGGCTTTTGGTAGGATAGGCTGTCTCACCCCAGGCACGGGTAAAGCTTTTGGCTATAGCCTACTTGGTGTGGGAAGAAATCCCTGGACTTTCGGAATTTTGGGTCGCAGGAAGACGCTGGGGCTCTGGAGCGAGTGAGTGCAAACTCCTGCGCTGAAGTAGGGAAGAAAGCCCTGAGCCCCAGGGTCTGTGGGGCTTTTGGTAGGATGGGCTGTTGCGCTGAGGCACGGATACAGCTGTTTGCTATGGCCCCTTTGGTGTGGGAGAAATCCCTGGACTTCGCAATTTGTGGTTCCAGCATATGTCTGGGACCCTTTCGCGAGTGAGTGCAGAGCTCGGGCTCTGAAGGACGGAAGAAAGCCTTTGCCCCAGGGTCCTTGGGGCTTTTGGTAGGGCAGGCTGTCCACTGAGGCACGGGTACAGCTTTTGGCTGTGGCCCCTTTGGTGTGGGAGAAATCCCCTGACTTTCGGAATTTTAGGTCGCAGGAAGACTCTCGGGCTCTGGCGCGAGTGAATGCAAATGTCGAGCCCTGGATTAGGGAAGAAATCCCTGAGCCCCAGGGTCTGTGGTGCTTTTGGTAGGGCAGGCTGTCCCGCTGAGGCACAGGTACAGCTTTTGACTGTGGCCCCTTTTATGTGTGAGAAATCCCTGAACCTTCGCTATTTTGGGTCCTGAGCTAGAGCTCGGGCTCTGGCGTGAGTGAGCATGGATGTTGGTCCCTGGAGTAGGGAAGAAAGCCCTGAGCCCCAGGGTCTGTGGGGCTTTTGGAAGGGCAGGCTGTCCCGCTGAGGCACGGCTACAGCTTTTGGCTGTGGCCCCTTTGGTGTGGGAGAAATCCCTGGACTTTCGGAAATTTGGGTCGCAGGAAGATGCTGGGGCTCTGGCGCGAGTGAATGCAAAGGTCAGGCCCTGAAGTAGGGAAGAAAGCCCTGAGCCCCAGGGTCTGTGGGGCTTTTGGTAGGATAGGCTGTCGCGCTGAGGCACGGATACAGCTGTTGGCTGTGGCCCCTTTGGTGTGGGAGAAATCCCTGGACGTTCGCAATTTGTGGTTCCAGGATATGTCTGGGACCCTTTCGCGATTGAGTGCAGAGCTCGGGCCCTGAAGGACAGAAGAAAGCCCTGAGCCCCAGGGTCTGTGGGGCTTTTTTTTAGGGCAGGCTGTCCCACTGAGGCACGGGTACAGCTTTTGGCTATGGCCCACTTGCTGTGGGAGAAATCCCTGGACTTTCGGAATTTTGGGTCTTAGGAAGAGGCTGGGGCTCTGGCACGAGTGAATGCAAAGGTCGGGCCCTGGATTAGGGAAGAAATCCCTGACCCCAGGTCTTGGGGCTTTTGGTAGGGCAGGCTGTCCCACTGAGGACTGGTACAGCTTTTGGCTGTGGCCCCTTTTATGTGTGAGAAATCCCTGAACCTTCGCTATTTTGGGTCCTGAGGTAGAGCTCGGGCTCTGGCGTGAGTGAGCATGGATGTTGGTCCCTGGAGTAGGGAAGAAAGCCCTGAGCCCCAGGGTCTGTGGGGCTTTTGGTAGGGCAGGCTGTCCCGCTGAGGCACGGCTACAGCTTTTGGCTGTGGCCCCTTTGGTGTGGGAGAAATCCCTGGACTTTCGGAATTTTGGGTCGCAGGAAAACGCTGGGTCTCCGGGGCGAGTGAATGCAAATGTCGGGCCCTGGATTAGGGAAGAAAGCCCTGAGCCCCAGGGTCTGTGGGGCTTTTGGTAGGATAGGCTGTCTCACTGAGGCACGGGTAAAGCTTTTGGCTATAGCCTACTTGGTGTGGGAGAAATCCCTGGACTTTCGGAATTTTGGGTCGCAGGAAGACGCTGGGACTCTGGAGCGAGTGAGTGTAGAGCTCCGGCGTTGGAGTAGGGAAGAAAGCCCTGAGACCCAGGGTCTGTGGGGCTTTTGGTAGGATAGGCTGTCCCACTGAGGCACGGATACAGCTGTTGGCTGTGGCCCCTTTGGTGTGGGAGAAATCCCTGGACGTTCGCAATTTGTGGTTCCAGGATATGTCTGGACCCTTTCGCGATTGAGTGCAGAGCTCGGGCCCTGAAGGACGGAAGAAAGCCCTGAGCCCCAGGGTCTGTGGTGCTTTTGGTAGGGCAGGCTGTCCCACTGAGGCACGGGTACAGCTTTTGGCTGTGGCCCCTTTGGTGTGGGAGAAATCCCTGCACGTTCGCAATTTTGGGTCCCGGGATATGGCTGTGATTCTTGAGCGAGTGTAGTGCCAAGGTAGGGCCCTGAAGTACAGAAGAAAGCTCTGAGCCCCAGGGTCTGTAAGGCTTTTGGTAGGATAGGCTGTCGCGCTGAAGCACGGATACAGCTGTTGGCTGTGGCCCCTTTGGTGTGGGAGAAATCCCTGGACGTTCGCAATTTGTGGTTCCAGGATATGTCTGGGACCCTTTCGCGAGTGAGTGCAGAGCTCGGGCTCTGAAGGACGGAAGAAAGCCTTTTGCCCCAGTGTCTGTGGGGCTTTTGGTAGGGCAGGCTGTCCCACTGAGGCACGGGTACAGCTTTTGGCTGTGGCCCCTTTGGTGTGGGAGAAATCCCCTGACTTTCGGAATTTTAGGTCGCAGGAAGACTCTCGGGCTCTGGCGCGAGTGAATGCAAATGTCGGGCCCTGGATTAGGGAAGAAATCCCTGAGCCCCAGGGTCTGTGGTGCTTTTGGTAGGGCAGGCTGTCCCCTGAGGCACGGGTACAGCTTTTGACTATGGCCCCTTTGGTGTGGGAGAAATCCCTGGACATTCCCAATTTCTGGTTCCAGCATATGTCTGGGACCCTTTCGCGATTGAGTGCAGAGCTCCGGCCCTGGAGTAGGGAAGAAAGCCCTGAGCCCCAGGGTCTGTGGGGCTTTTGGTAGGGCAGGCTGTCCAGCTGAGGCACGGCTACAGCTTTTGGCTGTCGCCCCTTTGGTGTGGGAGAAATCCCTGGACTTTCGGAATTTTGGGTCGCAGGAAGATGCTGGGGCTCTGGCGCGAGTGAATTGAAAGGTCAGGCCCTGAAGTACGGAAGAAAGCCCTGAGCCCCAGGGTCTGTGGGGCTTTTGGTAGGATAGGCTGTCGCGCTGAGGCACGGATACAGCTGTTGGTTGTGGCCCCTTTGGTGTGGGAGAAATCCCTGGACGTTCGCAATTTGTGGTCCAGCATATGTCTGGGACCCTTTCGCGATTGAGTGCAGAGCTCAGGCCCTCAAGGACAGAAGAAAGCCTTGAGCCCCAGGGTCTGTGGGGCTTTTGGTAGGGCAGGCTGTCCCACTGAGGCATGGGTACAGCTTTTGGCTGTGGCCCCTTTTGTGTTTGACAAATCCCTGGACTTTCGGAATTTTAGGTCGCAGGAAGACGCTGGGGCTCTGGCGCGAGTGAATGCAAATGTCGGGCACTGGAGTAGGGAAGAAAGCCCTGAGCCCCAGGGTCTGTGGGGCTTTTGGTAGGATAGGCTGTCGCGCTGAAACACGGATACAGCTGTTGGCTGTGGCCCCTTTGGTGTGGGAGAAATCCCTGGACATTTGCAGTTTGTGGTTCCAGCATATGGCTGGGGCTCTGGCACGAGTGAATGCAAAGGTCGGGCCCTGGATTAGGGAAGAAATCCCTGAAGCCCAGGGTCTGTGGGGCTTTTGGTAGGGCAGGCTGTCGCGCTGAGGCACGGGTACAGCTTTTGACTATGGCCCCTTTGGTGTGGGAGAAATCCCTGGATATTCGCAATTTTGGGTCCCGGGATATGGCTGTCATTCTTGCGCGAGTGAGTGCCAAGGTAGGGCCCTGAAGTACGGAAGAAAGCCCTGAGCCCCAGGTCTGGGGGCTTTTGGGGTTTGGGAAATCCCAATTTGGTTCCAGGACATGTTTAGGACCCTTTCGCGAAGTGAGCTCGGGTCCTGAAGTACGGAAGAAAACCCTGAGCCCCAGTGTCTTTGGGGCTTTTGGTAGGGCATGATGTCCCACAGCGGCACGGGTACAACTTTTGGCTGTGGCCTACTTGTTGTGGGAGAAATCCCTGGGCGTTCGGAATTTTGGGTCGCAGGAAGACGCTTGGGCTCTGGGCCGAGTGAATGCAAATGTCGGGCCCTGAAGTAGGGAAGAAATCCCTGAGCCCCAGCATCTGTGGGGCTTTTGGAAAGGTATGCTGTCCCACTGAAGCAAAGATACAGCTGTTGGATGTGGCCCCTTTGGTCTGGGAGAAATCCCTGGACTTTCGGAATTTTGGGTCCCGGGATATGTCTGGGACCCTTTCGCAAGTGAGTACAGAGAACGGGCGCTGAAGTAGGGAAGAAAGCCCTGAGCCCCAGGGTCTGTGGGGCTTTTGGTAGGATAGGCTGTCCGCGAAGCACGCATACATCTTTTGTATTTTGGGTCCTGAGCTAGAGTGGGCTCTGGCGTGAGCGAGCATGGATGTTGGTCCCTGGAGTAGCGAAGAAAGCCCTGAGCCCCAGGGTCTGTGAGGCTTTTGGTAGGATAGGCTGTCGCGCTGAGGCACGGATACAGCTGTTGGCTGTGTTCCCTTTGGTGTGGGAGAAATCCCTGGACATTTGCAATTTGTGGTTCCAGGATATGTCTGGGACCCTTTCGCGATTGAGTGCAGAGCTCGGGCCCTGAAGGACAGAAGAAAGCCTTGAGCCCCAGGGTCCTTGGGGCTTTTGGTAGGGCAGGCTGTCCCACTGAGGCACGGGTACGGCCCCTTTGGTGTGGGAGAAATCCCTGAACCTTCGCTATTTTGGGTCCTGAGATAGAGCTCGGGCTCTGGCGTGAGCGAGCATGGATGTTGGTCCCTGAAGTACGGAAGAAAGCCCTGAGCCCCAGGGTCTGTGGGGCTTTTGGTAGGATAGGCTGTCCCGCTGAAGTACGGATACAGCTATTTGCTCTGGCACCTTTTGGTGTTGGAGAAATCCCTGGACATTTGCAATTTGTGGTTCCAGGATATGTCTGGGACCCTTTCGCGATTGAGTGCAGAGCTCAGGCCCTCAAGGACAGAAGAAAGCCTTGAGCCCCAGGGTCTGTGGGGCTTTTGGTAGGGCAGGCTGTCGCGCCGAAGCACGGGTACAGCTTTTGGCTATGGCCCATTTGGTGTGGGAGAAATCCATGGACTTTCGGAATTTTGGGTCGCAGGAAAACGGTGGGGCTCTGGGGCGAGTGAATGCGAATGTCGGGCCCTGGATTAGGGAAGAAAGCCCTGAGCCCCAGGGTCTGTGAGGCTTTTGGTAGGATAGGCTGTCGCGCTGAAGCACGGTTACAGCTGTTGCCTGTGGCCCCTTTGGTGTGGGACAAATCCCTGGACTTTCGAATTTGTGGTTCCAGCATATGTCTGGGACCCTTTCGCGATTGAGTGCAGAGCTCGGGCCCTGAAGGACAGAAGAAATCCCTGAGCCCCAGGGTCTGCGGGGCTTTTGGTAGGGCAGGCTGTCCCACTGAGGCACGGGTACAGCTTTTGGCTGTGGCCCCTTTGGTGTGGGAGAAATCCCTGGACTTTCGGAATTTTGGGTCTTAGGAAGAGGCTGGGGCTCTGGCACGAGTGAATGCAAAGGTCGGGCCCTGGAGGAGGAAGAAACCCTGAGCCCCAGGGTCTGTGGGGCTTTTGGTAGGATAGGCTGCCCGCGCTGAGGCACGGATACAGCTGTTGCTGTGGCCCCTTTGGTGTTGGGAGAAATCCCTAGACGTTCGCAATTTGTGGTTCCAGGATATGTCTGGGACCCTTTCGCGAGTGAGTGCGATGGCTCATGCCCTGGAGTAGGAGAAGAAAGCCTTGAGACCCCAGGGTCCTGTGGGGCTTTTGGTAGGGCAGGCTGTCGCGCCGAAGCACGGGTACAGCTTTGGCTATGGCCCCTTTGGTGTGGGAGAAATCCCTGGACCTTCCCAATTTTGGTTCCAGCATATGTCTGGGACCATTTCGCGATTGAGTGCAGAGCTCGGGCCCTGAAGGACAGAAGAAAGCCTTGAGCCCCAGGGTCTGTGGGGCTTTTGGAAGGGCAGGCTGTCCCACTGAGGCACGGGTACAGCTTTTGGCTGTGGCCCCTTTTATGTGTGAGAAATCCCTGAACCTTCGCTATTTTGGGTCCCGGGATATGGCTGTGATTCTTGCGCGAGTGAGTGCCAAGGTAGGGCCCTGAAGTACGGAAGAAAGCCCTGAGCCCCAGGGTCTGTGGGGCTTTTGGTAGGATAGGCTGTCCGCTGAGGCACGGATAGAGCTGTTGGCTGTGGCCCCTTTGGTGTGGGAGAAATCCCTAGACGTTCGCAATTTGTGGTTCCAGCATATGTCTGGGACCCTTTCGCGATTGAGTGCAGAGCTCAGGCCCTGAAGGACAGAAGAAAGAATTGCGCCCCAGGGTCTGTAGGGCTTTTGGTAGGGCAGGCTGTCCCACTGAGGCACGGGTACAGCTTTTGGCTGTGGCCCCTTTGGTGTGGGAGAAATCCCTGGACATTCGCAATTTTGCGTCCGGGATATGGCTGTGATACTTGCGCGAGTGAGTGCCAAGGTAGGGCCCGAAGTACGAAGAAAGCCCTGAGCCCCAGGGTCTGTGGGGCTTTTGGTAGGATAGGCTGTCGCGCTGAGGCACGGATAGAGCTGTTGGCTGTGGCCCCTTTGGTGTGGGAGAAATCCCTGGACATTCGCAATTTGTGGTTCCAGGATATGTCTGGGAACCTTTCGCGATTTAGTGCAGAGCTCGGGCCCTGAAGGACAGAAGAAAGCCTTGAGCCCCAGGGTCTGTAGGGCTTTTGGTAGGGCAGGCTGTCCCAGTGAGGCACGGGTACAGCTTTTGGCTGTGGCCCCTTTGGTGTGGAAAATCCCTGGACTTCGGCATTTTGGTGGAGGGGCCTGAGAGTGAATGAGAAAGTCGGGCCCTGAGTAGGGAAGAAACCCTGAGCCCCAGGGTCTGTGGTGCTTTTGTTAGGGCAGGCTGTCCCACTGAGGCACGGGTACAGCTTTTGGCTGTGGCCCCTTTGGTGTGGGAGAAATCCCTGGACATTCCCAATTTCTGGTTCCTGCATATGTCTGGGACCCTTTCGCGATTGAGTGCAGAGCTCCGGCCCTGAAGGACGGAAGAAAGCCTTGAGCCCCAGGGTCTGTGGGGCTTTTGGTAGGGCAGGCTGTCCCACTGAGGCACGGGTACAGCTTTTGGCTGTGGCCCCTTTTATGTGTGAGAAATCCCTGAACCTTCGCTATTTTGGGTCCTGAGCTAGAGCTAGGGCTCTGGCGTGAGCGAGCATGGATGTTGGTCCCTGGATTAGGGAAGAAACCCTGAAGCCCCAGGGTGAGGCTTTGAGGGCGGTGGCCCCTTTGGGGTCAGCTTTCCTGGCCACGGGTACGCTTTTAGGCTGGCTCGATTTGTGGGGAGAAATCCTGGACTTGGCTTTTGGGAGGAAGAGCGGGGCCCTGAGTAGGAAGTAGTGCAGGGCTCGGGGCTTTGGTAGGAGAAGCCTGTCCCCGGGTCTGACGGATTCTGGTGTGGCTTGCCCTGTAGGCACGGAGAGATTTGCTGGACCCCTTTGTTGGAAAATGCTGGCTTCGCGATTTTGGTTCCAGGATGCCTGGGCCTGAGAAGAGCTGAGACCAGGCGTCCTGGGAAAAAATCCCTGAAGCCCAGGGTCTGTGGGGCTTTTGGTAGGCAGGCTGTCGCGCTGATGCACGGGTACGCTTTTGACTAGGCCCTTTGGTGTGGGGAAATCCCTAGAGTTCGCAATTTGTGGTTCCAGCATATGTCTGGGACCCTTTCGCGATTGAGTGCAGTGCTCAGGCCCTGAAGGACAGAAGAAATCCCTGAAGCGCCCAGGGTCTGTGGGGCTTCTGGAAGGGCAGGCTGTCCCGCTGAGGCACAGGTACAGCTTTTGGCTGTGGCCCCTTGGGTGGGACAAATCCCTGGACTTTCGGAATTTTGGGTCACAGGTAAGACGCTGGGGCTCTGGCGCGAGTGAATAGCAAATGTCGGGCCCTGAAGTAGGGAAGAAAGCCCTGAGCGCCAGGGTCTGTGGGGCTTTTGGAAGGGCAGGCTGTCCCACTGAGGCACGGGTATAGCTTTTGGCTGTGGCCCCTTTGGTGTGGGAGAAATCCCTGGACTTTCGGATTTTGGGTCGCAGGAAAACGCTGGGGCTCTGGCGCGAGTGAGTACAGAGCTCGGGCCCTGAACTAGGGAAGAATTCCCTGAGCCCCAGGGTCTGTGGGGCTTTTGGTAGGATAGGCTGTCCCGCTAAAGCACGGATACAGCTGTTGGCTGTGGCCCCTTTGGTGTTGGAGAAATCCCTGACATTCGCAATTTTGTGGTTCCAGGATAATTTAGGACCTTTAGCGAGTGAGTGCAGAGCTCGGGCTCTGAAGAAGAAGAAATCCCTGAGCCCCAGGGTCTGTGGTGCTTTTGTTAGGGCAGGCTGTCCCACTGAGGCACGGGTACAGCTTTTGACTATGGCCCCTTTGGTGCGGGAGAAATCCCTGGACATTCCCAATTTCTGGTTCCAGCATATGTCTGGGACCGTTTCGCGATTGATTGCAGAGCTCCGGCCCTGAAGGACGGAAGAACGCCTTGAGCCCCAGGGTCTGTGGGGCTTTTGGAAGGGTAGGCTGTCCCGCTGAGGCACAGGTACAGCTTTTGGCTGTGGCCCCTTTTATGTGTGAGAAATCCCTGAACCTTCGCTATTTTGGGTCCTGAGCTAGAGCTCGGGCTCTGGCGTGAGCAAGCATGGATGTTGGTCCCTGGAGTAGGGAAGAAAGCTTTGAGCCCCAGGGTCTGTGGGGCTTTTGTAGGGCAGGCTGTCGCACTGAGGCACGGTACAGCTTTTTGGTGTGGCCCCTTTGGTGTGGAGAAATCCCCTGACTTTCGGAATTTTAGGTCACAGGAAGATCTGGGCTCTGGCGTGAGTGAATGCAAATGTCGGGCCCTGAGTAGGGAAGAAATCCCTGAGCCCCAGGGTCTGTGGGCTTTTGTAGTCTGTGGGGCTTTTGGGAGGGAAGCTGTCGGCTGAGGCACGGTACAGCTGTTGGCTGTGGCCCTTTGGTGTGGGAGAAATCCCTGGACTTCGGAAATTGTGGTTCCAGGATATGCTGGGACCCTTTCGCGAGTGATGCGAGCTCGGGCCTGAAGGACGGAAGAAACCTGAGCCCCAGGGTCTTGGGGCTTTTGGTAGGCAGGCTGTCCCAGTGAGGCACGGGTACAGCTTTTGTTGTGGCCCCTTTGTGTGGGAGAAATCCCTGGACTTCGCAATTTTGGGTCCCGGGATATGCTGTGTTTTGCGCGAGTGAGTGCCAAGTAGGGCCCGAAGAGAAGAAAGCCCTGAGCCCCAGGGTCTGTGGGCTTTTGGTAGGATAGGCTGTCCCTGGGGCACGATACAGCTTTTGGCTATGGCCCTTTTGGTGTGAGAAATCCCTGACTTCGCAATTTTGGGTCCTAGCATACGCTGGGCTTGGCGTGAGCGCAGAGGTGGGCCTGAGTAGGAAGAAAGCCTGAGCCCCAGGGTCTGTGGGGCTTTTGGTAGGGCAGGCTGTCCCGCTGAGGCAGGGTACAGCTTTTGGCTGTGGCCCTTTGGTGTGGGAGAAATCCCTGGACATTCAATTTTGTGGTCCAGGATATGTCTGGGACCTTTCGCGAGTGATGCAGAGCGGGCCCTGAAGGACGAAGAAAGCCTTGAGCCCCAGGGTCTTGGGGCTTTTGGTAGGGCAGGCTGTCCACTGAGGCACGGGTACAGCTTTTGGTGTGGCCCCTTTGGTGTGGGAGAAATCCCTGGACTTTCGAATTTGGGTCCAGGAAGCTGGGCTCTGGCGCGAGTGAATGCAAATGTCGGGCCCTGAAGTAGGAAGAAATCCCTGAGCCCCAGGGTCTGTGGGGCTTTTGGTAGGAAGGTGTCCCTGAAGCACGGATACAGCTTTTGGCTGTGGCCCCTTTGGGGTGAGAAATCCCTGACCTTCCAATTTTGGTCCAGGATATGTCTGGGACCCTGGCGTGAGTGAGATGCATGTTGGTCCCTGGAGTAGGGAAGAAAGCCCTGAGCCCCAGGGTCTGTGGGGCTTTTGGTAGGGAAGGCTGTCCCGCTGAGGCACGGGTAAGCTTTTGGCATGTGGCCCCTTTGGTGTGGGAGAAATCCCTGGACTTTCGAATTTTGGGTCCAGGAAAACGCTGGGGTCTGGCGCGAGTGATGAAATCGGGCCCTGAGTAGGGAAGAAACCCTGAGCCCAGGGTCTGTGGGGCTTTTGGTAGGGTAGGCTGTCCCACTGAGGCACGGGTACAGCTTTTGGACTGTGGCCCCTTTGGTGTGGGAGAAATCCCTGGACGTTCGGAATTTGTGGTTCCAGGATATGCTGGGACCTTTCGCGAGTGATGCAGAGCTCGGGCCTGAAGTAGGGAAGAAAGCCCTGAGACCCATGGTTTGTAAGGCTTTTGGCAGGATAGGCTGTCGCGCTGAAGCACGGATAGAGCTGTTGGCTGTGGCCCCTTTGGTGTGGGAGAATTCCTTCGACATTCGCAATTTTTTGTTCCAGCATATGTCTGGGACCCTTTCATGATTGAGTGCAGATCTCGGGCCCTGAAGTACGGAAGAAAGCCCTGAGCCCCAGGGTCTGTGGGGCTTTTGGTAGGATAGGCTGTTGCGCTGAGGCACGGATACAGCTGTTGACTATGGCTCCTTTGGTGTGGGAGAAATCCCTGGATTTCGCAATTTGTGGTTCCAGCATATGTCTGGGACCCTTTCGCGAGTGAGTGCAAGGTCGGGCTCTGAAGACGGAAGAAAGCCTTGAGCCCCAGGGTCCTTGGGGCTTTTGGTAGGGCAGGCTGTCCCACTGAGGCACGGGTACAGCTTGTGGCTGTGGCCCCTTTGGTGTGGGAGAAATCCCTGGACTTTCGGAATTTTGGGTCGCAGGAAAATGCTGCGGCTCTGGCGCGAGAGAATGCAAATGTCGGGCCCTGGATTAGGGAAGAAACCTGAGCCCAGGGTCTTGGGGCTTTTGGTAGGGCAGGCTGTCCACTGAGGCAGGGTACAGCTTTTGGCTGTGGCCCCTTTGGTGTGGGAGATATCCCTGGACATTCGCAATTTGTGGTTCCAGTTATGTCTGGAACCCTTTTGCGAGTGAATGCGATGGTCAGGCTCTGGAGTAGAGAAGAAAGCTTAGAGCCGCAGGGTCTGTGGGGCTTTTGATAGGGCAGGCTGTCGCACTGACGGACGGATACAGCTTTTGGCTGTGGCCCCTTTGGTGTGGGAGAAATCCCTGGACGTTCCAATTTGTAGTTCCAGGATATGTCTGGGACCCTTGTGCGAGTGAATGCAATGGTCAGGCCCTGGACTAGAGAAGAAAGCCTTGAGCCCCAGGGTCTGTGGGGCTTCTGGAAGGGAAGGCTGTCCAGCTGAGGCACAGGTACAGCTTTTGGCTGTGGCCCCTTTGGTGTGGGAGAAATCCCTGGACATTCGCAATTTGTGGTTCCAGGATATGTGTGGGACCCTTTTGCGAGTGACTGCAGAGCTCGGCCCCTCAAGGACGGAAGAAAGCCTAGAGCCCCAGGTCTGAGGGGCTTTTTGGTAGGGCAGGCTGTCTCACTGAGGCACGGGTACAGCTGTTGGCTGTGGCCCCTTTGGTGTGGGAGAAATCCCTGGACGTTCCTAATTTTGCTTCCGGAATATGGCTGTGATTCTTGCGTGAGTGAGTGCCAAGCTAGGACCCTGAAGTACGGAAGAAAGCCCTGAGCCCCAGGGTCTGTGTGGCTTTTGGTAGGATAGGCTGTTGCGCTGAGGCACGGATACAGCTGTTGACTATGGCCCCTTTGGTGTGTGAGAAATCCCTGGACGTTCGGAATTTGTGGTTCTAGCATATGTCTGGGACCCTTTTGCGAGTGAGTGCAGAGGTCGGGCTCTGAAGGACGGAAGAAAGCCTTGAGCCCCAGGGTCCTTGGGGCTTTTGGTAGGGCAGGCTGTCCCACTGAGGCACGGGTACAGCTTTTGGCTGTGGCCCCTTTGGTGTGGGAGATATCCCTGGACATTCGCAATTTTGGTTCCAGTTATGTCTGGGACCCTTTTGCGAGTGAATGCGATGGTCAGGCTCTGGAGTAGAGAAGAAAGCTTTGAGCCCCAGGGTCTGTGGGGCTTTTGTAGGGCAGGCTGTCGCACTGAGCACGGATACAGCTTTTGGCTGTGGCCCCTTTGGTGTGGGAGAAATCCCCTGACTTTCGGAAATTTTAGGTCGCAGGAAGACTCTCGGGCTCTGGCGTGAGTGAAATGCAAATGTCGGGCCCTTGGATTAGGGAAGAAATCCCTGAGCCCCAGGGTCTGTGGTGCTTTTGTTAGGGCAGGCTGTCCCACTGAGGCACGGGTACAGCTTTTGACTATGGCCCCTTTGGTGTGGGAGAAATCCCTGGACGTTCGCAATTTGTGGTTCCAGGATATGTCTGGGACCCTTGCGCGAGTGAGTGCGATGGTCAGGCCCTGGAGTACGGAAGAAAGCCCTGAGACCCAGGGTTGTGGGGCTTTTGGTAGGATAGGCTGTCCCACTGAGGCACGGGTAGAGCTTTTGGCCATGGCCCCTTTGGTGTGGGAGAAATCCCTGGACTTTCGAATTTTGGGTCGCAGGAAAACGCTGGGGCTCTGGCGCGAGTGAATGGAAATGTCGGGCCCTGGATTAGGGAAGAAATCCCTGAGCCCAGGGTCTGTGGTGCTTTTGGTAGGGCAGGCTGTCCCACTGAGGTACGGGTACAGCTTTTGACTGTGGCCCCTTTGGTGTGGGACAAATCCCTGGACGTTCGCAATTTGTGGTTCCAGCATATGTCTGGGACCCTTTCGCGAGTGACTGCAGAGCTCGGGCTCTGAAGGACGGAAGAAAGCCTTGAGCCCCAGGGTCTTTGGGGCTTTTGGAAGGGTAGGCTGTCCCGCTGAGGCACAGGTATAGCTTTTGACTGTGGCCCCTTTTATTTGTGAGAAATCCCTGAACCTTCGCTATTTTGGGTCCTGAGCTAGAGCTCGGGCTCTGGCGTGAGCGAGCATGGATGTTGGTCCCTGGAGTAGGGAAGAAAGCCCTGAGCCACAGGGTCTGCGGGGCTTTTGGTAGGGCAGACTGTCCCGCTGAGGCACGGCTACAGCTTTTGGCTGTGGCCCCTTTGGTGTGGGAGAAATCCCTGGACTTTCGGAAATTTGGGTCGCAGGAAGACGCTGGGGCTCTGGCGCGAGTGAATTGAAAGGTCAGGCCCTGAAGTAGGGAAGAAATCCCTGAGCCCCAGGGTCTGTGGGGCTTTTGGTAGGATAGGCTGTCCCGCTGAAGTACGGATACAGCTTTTTGCTCTGGCACCTTTTGGTGTGGGAGAAATCCCTGGATTTTCGGAATTTTGGGTCGTAGGAAGACGCTGGGGCTATGGCGCGAGTGAGTGCAGAGCTCGGGCCTGAGTAGGGAGGAAAAGCCCTGAGCCCCAGGGTCTGTGGGGCTTTTGGTAGGGCAGGCTGTCGCGCCGAAGCACGGGTACAGCTTTTGGCTGTGGCCCCTTTGGTGTGGGAGAAATCCCTGGACTTTTGGAATTTGGGTCGCAGGAAGACGCTGGGGCTCTGGCGCGAGTGAGAAGAAACCCTGACCCCAGGGTCTGTGGGGCTTTTGGTAGGATAGGCTGTCGCGCTGAGGCACAGATACAGCTTTTGGCTGTGGCCCCTTTGGTGTGGGAGAAATCCCTGGACATTTCCCAATTTCTGGTTCCAGCATATGTCTGGGACCCTTTCGCGATTGAGTGCAGAGCTCCGGCCCTGAAGGACGGAAGAAAGCCTTGAGATCCAGGGTCTGTAGGGCTTTTGGTAGGGCAGGCTGTCCCACTGAGGCACGGGTAAAGCTTTTGGCTGTGGCCCCTTTGGTGTGGGAGAAATCCCTGGACATTCGCAATTTTGCGTCCCGGGATATGGCTGTGATTCTTGCGCGAGTGGAGTGCCAAGCTAGGCCCCCTGAAGTACGGAAGAAAGCCCTGAGCCCGGGGTTTTGTGTGGCTTTTGGTAGGATAGGCTGTTGCGCTGAGGCACGGATACAGCGTTGACTAGGGCCCCCTTTTGGGTGTGTGAGAAATCCCTGGACGTTCGCAATTTGTGGTTCCAGCATAGGGTCTGGGACCCTTTTGCGAGTAGATGCAGAGGTCGGGCTCTGAAGGACGGGAAGAAAGCCTGAGCCCCAGGGTCCTTGGGGCTTTTGGTAGGGCAGTCTGTCCCACGAGGCACGGGTAACTTTTGGCTGTGGCCCTTTGGTGTGGGAGATATCCCTGGACTTTCCCGCAATTTTGGTTCCAGTTATGTCTGGGACCCTTTTCCCGAGTAAAATGCGATGGTCGGGCTCTGGAGTAGAGAAGAAAGCTTTGAGCCCCAGGGTCGGGTGGGGCTTTTGATAGGGCAGGCTGCCCGCACTGACGCACGGATACAGCTTTTGGGGCTGTGGCCCTCTTTGGTGTGGGAGAAATCCCCTGACTTTCGGAATTTTAGGTCGCAGGAAGACTCTCGGGCTCTGGCGTGAGTGAATGCAAATGTCGGGCCCTGGATTAAGGGAAGAAATCCCTGAGCCCCAGGGCCCTGTGGTGCTTTTGTTGGGGCAGGCTGTCCCACTGAGGCACGGGTACAGTTTTTGACTATGGCCCCTTTGGTGTGGGAGAAATCCCTGACGTTCGCAATTTGTGGTTCCAGGATATGTCTGGGACCCTTTGCGCGAGTGAGTGCGATGGTCAGGGCCCTGAGTACGGAAGAAACCCTGAGCCCCAGGGTCTGTAGGGCTTTAGGTAGGCAGGCTGTCCCACTGAGGCACGGGTAAAGCTTTTGGCTGTGGCCCCTTTGGTGTGGGAGAAATCCCTGGACAATTCGCAATTTTGCCGTCCCGGGATATGGCTGTGATTCTTGCGCGAAGTGAGTGCCAAGGTAGGGCCCTGAAGTACGGAAGAAAGCCCTGACCCCAGGGTCTGTGGGGCTTTTGGTAGGATAGGCTGTCCCGCTGAAGTACGGATACAGCTTTTTGCTCTGGCACCTTTTGGTGTTGGAGAAATCCCTGGACATTCGCAATTTGTGGTTCCAGTATATTTCTGGGACCCTTTCGCGAGTGAGTGCAGAGCTCGGGCGCTGAAGTAGGGAAGAAATCCCTGAGCCCCAGGGTCTGTGGGGCTTTTTGTAGGGCAGGCTATCCCACTGAGGCACGGGTACAGCTTTTGGCTATGGCCCACTTGGTGTGGGAGAAATCCCTGGATTTTCGGAATTTTGGGTCGCAGGAAGACGCTGGGGCTATGGCGCGAGTGAGTGCAGAGCTCGGGCGCTGAAGTAGGGAGAAAGCCCTGAGCCCCAGGGTCTGTGGGGCTTTTGGTAGGATAGGCTGTCGCGCTGAGGCACAGATACAGCTGTTGGCTGTGGCCCCTTTGGTGTGGGAGAAATCCCTGGACGTTCGCAATTTGTGGTTCCAGGATATGTCTGGGACCCTTTCGCGATTGAGTGCAGACCTCGGGCTCTGAAGGACGGAAGAAAGCCTTGAGCCCCAGGGTCTGTAGGGCTTTTGGTAGGGCAGGCTGTCCCACTGTGTCATGGGTACAGCTTTTGGCTGTGGCCCCTTTGGTGTGGGAGAAATCCCTGGACATTCCCAATTTCTGGTTCCAGCATATGTCTGGGACCCTTTCGCGATTGAGTGCAGAGCTCCGGCCTTGAAGGACGGAAGAAAGCCTTGAGCCCCAGGGTCTGTAGGGCTTTTGGTAGGGCAGGCTGTCCCACTGAGGCACGGGTAAAGCTTTTGGCTGTGGCCCCTTTGGTGTGGGAGAAATCCCTGGACATTCGCAATTTTGCGTCCCGGGATATGGCTGTGATTCTTGCGCGAGTGAGTGCCAAGGTAGGGCCCTGAAGTACGGAAGAAAGCCCTGAGCCCCAGGGTCTGTGGGGCTTTTGGTAGGATAGGCTGTCGCGCTTAGCACGGATACAGCTTTTGGCTGTGGCCCCTTTGGTGTGGGAGAAATCCCTGGACATTCGCAATTTGTGGTTCCAGGATATGTCTGGGACCCTTTTGTGATTTAGTGCAGAGCTCGGGCCCTGAAAGACAGAAGAAAGCCTTGAGCCCCAGGGTCCTTGGGGCTTTTGGTAGGGCAGGCTGTCCCACTGAGGCACGGGTACAGCTTTTGGCTGTGGCCCCTTTGGTGTGGGAGAAATCCCTGGACTTTCGGAATTTTAGGTCGCAGGTAGACTCTGGGGCTCTGGCACGAGTGAATGAGAAAGTCGGGCCCTGGAGTAGGGAAGAAATCCCTGAGCCCCAGGGTCTGTGGGGCTTTTGTTAGGGCAGGCTGTCCCACTGAGGCACGGGTACAGCTTTTGGCTGTGGCCCCTTTGGTGTGGGACAAATCCCTGGACTTTCGGAAATTTGGGTCGCAGGAAGACGCTGGGGCTCTGGCGCGAGTGAATTGCAAAGGTCAGGCCCTGAAGTAGGGAAGAAAGCCCTGAGCCCCAGGGTCTGTGGGGCTTTTGGTAGGATAGGCTGTCGCGCTGAGGCACGGGTACAGCTTTTGACTGTGGCTCCTTCGGTGTGGTAGAAATCCCTCGAAGTTCGCAATTTTGAGTCGCAGGAAGACGCTGGGGCTCTGGCGCGAGTGAATGAGAAGGTCGGGCCCTGGATTAGGGAAGAAATCCCTGAGACTGGGGGTCTGTGGGCCTTTTGGTAGGGCAGGCTGTCCCACTGAGGCACAGGTACAGCTTTTGGC
This sequence comes from Gorsachius magnificus, assembly GCA_034008185.1. Lineage (NCBI taxonomy): Eukaryota > Metazoa > Chordata > Aves > Pelecaniformes > Ardeidae > Gorsachius > Gorsachius magnificus. Next base: position 5,202,022 of record CM067102.1, on the reverse strand, counting down.
TGTGGCCCCTTTGGTGTGGGAGAAATCCCTGGACATTTGCAATTTGTGGTTCCAGCATATGTCTGGGACCCTTCGTGACTGAGTGCAGAGCTCGGGCCTTAAAGGATGGAAGAAAGCCTTGAGCCCCACGGTCTGTGGGGCTTTTGGTAGGGCAGGCTATCCCGCTGAGGCACAGGTACAGCTTTTGGCTGTGGCCCCTTTGGTGTGGGAGAAATCCCTGGACTTTCAGAATTTTGGGTCACAGGAAGACGCTGGGGCTCTGGCGCGAGTGAATGCAAATTCGGGCCGTGAAGTAGGGAAGAAAGCCCTGAGCCCCAGAGTCTGTGGGGCTTTTGGTAGGATAGGCTGTCACGCTGAAGCACGGATACAGCTGTTGGCTGTCGCCGCTTTCTTGTGGGAGAAATCCCTGGACGTTCACAATTTGTGGTTCCAGGATATTTCTGGGACCCTTTCGCGAGTGAGTGCAGAGCTCGGGCTCTGAAGGACGGAAGAAAGCCTTGGGCCCCAGGGTTTGTGTGGCTTTTGGTAGGGAAGGCTGTCGCGCTGAAGCACGGATACAGCTTTTGGCTGTGGTCCCTTTTATGTGTGAGAAATACCTGAACCTTCGCTATTTTGCATCCTGAGCGGGCTCTGGCGTGAGTGAGCAAGGATGTTGGTCCCTGGAGTAGGGAAGAAAGCCCTGAGCCCCAGGGTCTGTGGGGCTTTTGGAAGGGCAGGCTGTCCTGCTGAGGCACAGGTACAGCTTTTGGCTGTGGCCCCTTTGGTGTGGGAGAAATCCCTGGACTTTCGGAATTTTGGGTCGCAGGAAGACACTGGGGCTCTGGCGCGAGTGAGTGCCAGGGTAGGGCCCTGAATTACGGAAGAAAGCCCTGGGCCCCAAGGTCTGTAAGGCTTTTTGTAATATAGGCTGTCCCGCTGAAGCACGCACACAGCTTTTGGCTGTGGCACCTTTTATTTGTGAGAAATCCCTGAACCTTCGCTATTTTGGGTCCTGAGCTAGAGCTAGGGCTCTGGCGTGAGCGAGCAAGGGTGTTGGTCCCTGGAGTAGGGAAGAAAGCCCTGAGCCCCAGGGTCTGTGGGGCTTTTGGTATGGCAGGCTGTCGCGCTGAAGCACGGATACAGCTGTTGGCTGTGGCCCTTTGGTGTGGGAGAAATCCCTGGACTTTCGCAATTTTGGGGCCCAAGATATGGCTGTGATTCTTGAGCGAGTGAGTGCCAAGGTAGGGCCTCGAAGTATCGAAGAAAGCCCTGAGCCCCAGGGTCTGTGGGGCTTTTGGTAGGATAGGCTGTCCCGCTGAAGCACGCATACAGCTTTTGGCTGTGGCCACTTTTATGTGTGAGAAATCCCTGAACCTTCGCTATTTTGCGTCCTGAGCTAGAGCTCGGGCTCTGGCGTGAGTGAGCAAGGATGTTGTCCCTGGAATAGGGAAGAAAGCCCTGAGCCCCAGGGTCTGTGGGGCTTTTGGTAGGGCAGGCTGTCCCGCTGAGGCACGGGTACAGCTTTTGGCTGTGGCCCCTTTGTTGTGGGACAAATCCCTGGACTTTCGGAATTTTGGGTCGCAGGAAGACGCTGGGGCTCTTTCGCGAGTGAGTGTGATGGTCAGGCCCTGGAGTAGGGAAGAAAGCCCTGAGTCCCAGGGTATGTGGGGTTTTGGTAGGGCAGGCTGTCCCACTGAGGCACGGGTACAGCTTTTGTCTGTGCCCCTTTGGTGTGGGAGAAATCCCTGGACGTTCGCAATTTGTGGTTCCAGCATATGTCTGGGACCCTTTCGCGAGTGAGTGCAGAGCTCGGGCTCTGAAGGACGGCAGAAAGCCTTGAGCCCCAGGGTCTGTGGGGCTTTTGGTAGGGCAGGCTGACCCAGTGAGGCACGGGTACAGCTGTTGGCTGTGGCCTCTTTAGTGTGAGAGAAATCCCTGGACTTTCGGAATTTTGGGTCGCAGGAAGACGCTGGGGCTCTGGCGCGAGTGAATGAGAAGGTCGGGCCCTGAAGTAGGAAGAAAGCCTTGAGCCCCAGGGTCTTTGGGGCTTTTGGTACGGCAGGCTGACCCAGTGAGGCACGGGTACAGCTGTTGGCTGTGGCCCCTTTGGTGTGGGAGAAATCCCTGGACGTTCGCAATTTTGGGTCCGGGATATGGCTGTGATTCTTGCACGAGTGAGTGCCAAGGTAGGGCCCCGAAGCATGGAAGAAAGCCCTGAGCCCCAGGGTCTGTGGGGCTTTTGGTAGGATAGGCTGTCCCGCTGAAGCACGCATACAGCTTTTGGCTGTGGCCCCTTTTATGTGTGAGAAATCCCTGAACCTTCGCTATTTTGGGTCCTGAGCTAGAGCTAGGGCTCTGGCGTGAGCGAGCAAGGATGTTGGTCCCTGGAGTAGGGAAGAAAGCCCTGAGCCCCAGGGTCTGTGGGGCTTTTGGTAGGGCAGGCTGTCCCGCTGAGGCACGGGTAAAGCTTTTGGCTGTGGCCCCTTTGGTGTGGGAGAAATCCCTGGACTTTCGGAATTTTGGGTCGCAGGAAGACGCTGGGGCTCTGGCGCGAGTGAGTGCAGAGCTCGGGCGCTGAGGTAGGGAAGAAAGCCCTGAGCCCCAGGGTCTGTGGGGCTTTTGGTAGGATAGGCTGTCGCGCTGAAGCACGGATACAGCTATTGGCTGTGGCCCCTTTTATGTGTGAGAAATCCCTGGACTTTTGGAATTTTGGGTCGCAGGAAGACGCTGGGGGTCTGGCGCGAGTGAATGAGAAGGTCGGGACCTGGAGTAGAGAAGAAAGCCCTGAGCCCCAGGGTCTGTGGGGCTTTTGGTAGGGCAGGCTGTCCCGCTGAGGCACGGGTACAGCTTTTGGCTGTGGCCCCTTTGGTGTGGGACAAATCCCTGGACATTCGCAATTTGTGGTTCCAGGATATGTCTGGGACCCTTTCGCGAGTGAGTGCAGAGCTCGGGCTCTGAAGGACGGCAGAAAGCCTTGAGCCCCAGGGTCTGTGGGGCTTTTGGAAGGGCAGGCTGTCCCGCTGAGGCACGGGTACAGCTTTTGGCTGTGGCCCCTTTGGTGTGGGAGAAATCCCTGGACTTTCGGAATTTTGGGTCACATGAATACGCTGGGGCTCTGGCGCGAGTGAATGACAAGGTCGGGCCCTGAAGTAGGGAAGAAATCCCTGAGCCCCAGGGTCTGTGGCGCTTTTGGTAGGATAAGGTGTCGCGCTTAAGCACGGATACAGCTGTTGGCTGTGGCCCCTTTGTGTGTGAGAAATCCCTGAACCTTTCTATTTTCGGTCCTGAGGTAGAACTCGGGCACTGGTGTGAGAGAGCATGCATGTTGGTCCCTGGAGTAGGGAAGAAAGCCCTGAGCCCCAGGGTCTGTGGGGCTTTTGGAAGGGAAGCCTGTCCCGCTGAGGCACTGCTAGAGATTTTGGATGTGGCACGTTTGGTGTGGGAGAAATCCCTGGATTTCAGAATTTTGGGAAAACCTGGGGTCTGGCGCGAGTGAATGAAATATCGGGCCATGAGGTAGGGAAGAAATCCCTGAACCGCAGCGTCTGTGGGGCTTTTGGAAGGGTATGCTGTCCCACTGAGGCACGGGTACAGCTTTTGACTATGGCCCCTTTGGTGTGGGAGAAATCCCTGGACGTTCGGAATTTTGGGTCCCGGGAATGGCTGGGACCTTTCGCGAGTAATGCAGAGCTCGGGCCCTGAAGTAGGGAAGAAAGCCCTGAGCCCCAGGGTCTGTGGCTTTTGTAGGATAGGATGTCCCGCTGAAGCACGGATACAGCTTTTGGCTGTGGCCCCTTTTATGTGTGAGAAATCCCTGAACCTTCGCTATTTTGGGTCCTGAGCTAGATTTCGGGCTCTGGCGTGAGCCACCATGGATGTTGGTCCCTGGAGTAGGGAAGAAAGCCCTGAGCTCCAGGGTCTGTGGGGCTTTTGGTAGGATAGGCTGTCGCGCTGAAGCACGGGTACAGCTTTTGGCTGTGGCCCCTTTGGTGTGGGAGAAATCCCTGGACTTTCGGAATTTTGGGTCGCAGGAAAACGCTGGGGCTCTGGCGCGAGTGAATGCAAATGTCGGGCCCTGGAGTAGGGAAGAAATCCCTGAACCCCAGGGTCTGTGGGGCTTTTAGAAGTGTATGCTGTCCCACTGAGGCACGTATATAGCTGTTGGCTGTGGCCCCTTTGGTGTTGGAGAAATCCCTGGACTTTCGGAATTTTGGGTCGCAGGAAGACGCTGGGGCTCTGGCGCGAGTGAATGCAAATGTGGGCCCTGATAGGGAAGAAACCCTGACCCCAGGGTCTGTGGGGCTTTTGGAGGATAGGCTGTCCGCTGAGGCACGGATACAGCTGTTGGCTGTGGCCCCTTTGGTGTGGGAGAAATCCCTGGACATTCGCAATGTGTATTCCAGGATGTGTGGGACCCTTTCGCGAGTGACTGCAGAGTCGGGCTGTGAAGGATGGAAGAAAGCCTTGAGCCCAGGGTCTGTGGGGCTTTTGGTAGGGCAGGCTGTCCCACAGCGGCATGGCTACAGCTTTTGGCTGTGGCCTCTTTAGCGTGAGAGAAATCCCTGGACTTTCGGAATTCTGGGTCGCAGGAAAACGCTGGGGCTCTGGCGCGAGTGAGAGCCAAGGTAAGGGCCTTGAAGTACCCCAGGGTCTGTGGGCTTTTGGTAGGTAGGCTGTCCCCTGAGGCACGGATACAGCTGTTGGCTGTGGCCCCTTTGGTGTGGGAGAAATCCCTGGACATTCCCAATTTCTGGTTCCAGCATATGTCTGGGACCCTTTCGCGATTGAGTGCAGAGCTCCGGCCCTGAAGGACGGAAGAAAGCCTTGAGCCCCAGGGTCTGTGGGGCTTCTGGAAGGGAAGGCTGTCCTACTGAGGCACGGGTACAGCTTTTGGCTGTGGCCCCTTTGGTGTGGGAGAAATCCCTGGACATTCGCAATTTGTGGTTCCAGCATATGTCTGGGACCCTTTCAAGATTGAGTGCAGAGCTCAGACCCTGAAGGACAGAAGAAAGCCTTGCGCCCCAGGGTCTGTGGGCTTTTGGTAGGGCAGGCTGTCCCACTGAGGCAGGGTACAGCTTTTGGCTGTGGCCCCTTTGGTGTGGGAGAAATCCCTGGACTTTCGGAATTTTGGGTCGCAGGAAAACGCTGGGGCTCTGGCCCGAGTGAATGCAAATGTCGGGCCCTGGATTAGGGAAGAAATCCCTGAACTCCAGGGTCTGTGGGGCTTTTGGTAGGGCAGGCTGTCCCACTGAGGCACGGGTAGAGCTGTTGGCTGTGGCCCCTTTGGTGTGGGAGAAATCCCTGGACGTTCGCAATTTGTGGTTCCAGCATATGTCAGGGACCCTTTCGCGAGTGAGTGCAGAGCTCGGGTTCTGAAGGACGGAAGAAGCCTTTTGCCCCAGGGTCCTTGGGGCTTTTGGTAGGGCAGGTGTCCCGATGAGGCGCAGGTACAGCTTTTGGCTGTGGCCCCTTTGGTGTGGGAAAATCCCTGGACTTTCGGAATTTTAGGTCGCAGGAAGACTCTGGGGCTCTGGCGCGAGTGAATGCAAATGTCGGGCCCTGGATTAAGGAAGAAAGCCCTGAACCCCAGGGTCTGTGGGGCTTTTTGTAGGGCAGGCTATCCCACTGAGGACGGGTACAGCTTATGGCTGTGGCCCCTTTAATGTGGAGAAATCCCTGAACCTTCGCTATTTTGGGTCCTGTGCTAGAGCTGGGCTCTGCGTGAGCGAGCATGATGTTGGTCCCTGGATTAGGGAAGAAATCCCTGAACCCCAGGGTATGTGGGGCTTTTGGTAGGGCAGGGTGTCCCACTGAGGCCCGGATACAGCTTTTGGCTGTGGCCCCTTTGGTGTGGCAGAAATCCCTGGACTTTCGCAATTTTGGGTCCCGGGATATGGCTGTATTCTTGCGCAAGTGAGTTCAAGGTAGGGCCCTGAAGGACGGAAGAAAGCCCTGAGCCCCAGGGTCTGTGGGGCTTTTGGTAGGATAGGCTGTCGCGCTGAAACACGGATACAGCTGTTGGCTGTGGCCCCTTTGGTGTGGGAGAAATCCTTGGACATTCGCAATTTTTTGTTCCAGCATATGTCTGGGAGCCTTTCATGATTGAGGGCAGATCTCGGGCCCTGAAGGACGGAAGAAAGCCCTGAGCCCCAGGGTCTGTGGGGCTTTTGGTAGGATAGGCTGTCCCACTGAGGCACGGGTACAGCTTTTGGCTGTGGCCCCTTTGGTGTGGGAGAAATCCCTGGACTTTCGGAATTTTGGGTCGCAGGAAGATGCTGGGGCTCTGGCGCGAGTGAATGAGAAGGTCGGGCCCTGAAGTAGGAATGAAAGCCCTGAGCCCCAGGGTCTGTGGGGCTTTTGGTAGGATAGGCTGTCGCGCTGAGGCACGGATACAGCTGTTGGCTGTGGCCCCTTTGGTGTGGGACAAATCCCTGGACGTTCGCAATTTGTGGTTCCAGGATATTTCTGGGACCCTTTCGCGAGTGAGTGCAGAGGTCGGGCGCTGAAGTAGGGAAGAAAGCCTTGAGCCCCAGGGTCTGTGGGGCTTTTGGTAGGGCAGGCTGTCCCACTGAGGCAGGGGTACAGCTTTTGGCTGTGGCCCTTTTATGTGTGAGAAATCCCCGAACCTTCGCTATTTTGGGTCCTGAGCTAGAGCTCGGGCTCTCGCGTGAGCGAGCATGGATGTTGGTCCCTGGAGAAATGAAGAAAGCCCTGAGCCCAGGGTCTGTGGGGCTTTTGGTAGGATAGGCTGTCGCGCTGAAGCACGGGTACAGCTTTTGGCTATGGCCCATTTGGTGTGGGAGAAATCCCTGGACTTTCGGAATTTTGGGTCGCAGGAAGACGCTGGGGCTCTGGCGGAGTGAATGCAAAGTCGGGCCCTGAAGTAGGGAAGAAAGCCCTGAGCCCAGGGTCTGTGGGGCTTTTGTAGGATAGGCTGTCGCGAGCACGGGTACAGCTTTTGCTTGGCCTTTGGTTGGAAAATCCCTGGATTGAATTTTGGGTCCCGGGAAATGGCTGTGATTCTTGCGCGAGTGAGTGCCAAGGTAGGGCCCTGAAGTACAGAAGAAAGCTCTGAGCCCCAGGGTCTGTGCGGGGAAATCCCTGGTTTCGGAATTTGTGGTTCTAGATATGTCTGGGACCTTTCGGATGAGTGCAGAGCTTGGGCCCTGAAGGACGAAGAAAGCCTTGAGCCCCAGGGTCTTGGGGCTTTTGGTAGGGCGGCTGTCCCACTGAGGCACGGGTACAGCTGTTGGCTGTGGCCCCTTTGGTGTGGGAGAAATCCCTGGACTTTCGGAATTTTAGGTCGCAGGAAGACTCTGGGGCTCTGGCGCGAGTGAATGCAAATGTCGGGCCCTGAAGTAGGGAAGAAAGCCCTGAGCCCCAGGGTCTGTGGGGCTTTTGGTAGGATAGGCTGTCGCGCTGAAGCACGGATACAGCTTTTGGCGGTGGCCCCTTTGGTGTGGGAGAAATCCCTGGACGTTCGCAATTTGTGGTTCCAAAATATGTGTGGGGCCCTTGCGCGAGTGAGTGCGATGGTCAGGCCCTGGAGTAGAGAAGAAAGCCTTGAGCCCCAGGGTCTGTGGGGCTTTTGGTAGGGTAGGCTGTCCCACTGCGGCACGGGTACAGCTTTTGGCTGTGGCCCCTTTGGTGTGGGAGAAATCCCTGGACATTCGCAATTTGTGGTTCCAGGATATGTCTGGGACTCTTTCGCGATTGAGTGCAGAGCTCGGGCCCTGAAGGACGGAAGAAAGCCTTGAGCCCCAGGGTCTGTGGGGCTTTTGGAAGGGCAGGCTGTCCCGATGAGGCGCAGGTACAGCTTTTGGCTGTGGCCCCTTTGGTGTGGGAGAAATCCCTGGACTTTCGCAATTTTGGGTCGCAGGAAGACGCTGGGGCTCTGGCGCGAGTGAATGAGAATGTCGGGACCTGGAATAGGGAAGAAATCCCTGAGCCCCAGTGTCTGTGGGGCTTTTGGTAGGGCAGGCTGTCGCGCTGAAGCACGGATACAGGTGTTGGCTGTGGCCCCTTTGGTGTGGGACAAATCAATGGACATTCGCAATTTTTTGTTCCAGCATATGTCTGGGACACTTTCATGATTGAGTGCAGATTTCGGGCTCTGAAGGACGGAAGAAAGCTTGAGCCCCAGGGTCTGTGGGGCTTTTGGTAGGTAGGCTGTCGCGCTGAGGCACGGGTACAGCTTTTGGCTGTGGCCCCTTTGGTGTGGGACAAATCCCTGGACTTTCGGAATTTTGGGTAGCAGGAAAACGCTGGGGCTCTGGCCCGAGTGAATGCAAATGTCGGGCCTGGATTAGGGAAGAAATCCCTGAACTCCAGGGTCTGTGGGGCTTTTGGTAGGGCTAGGCTGTCCCGCTGAGGCACGGTACAGCTTTTGGCTTGGCCCCTTTGGTGTGGGAGAAATCCCTGGACTTCGGACTTATGGGCTTTGGAAGAGGCTGGGCTCTGGCGCGAGTGAATGCAAATGTCGGGCCCTGGATTAGGGAAGAAACACCTGAACCCCAGGGTCTGTGGGGCTTTTGGTAGGATAGGCTGTCGCGCTGAGGCACAGATACAGCTTTTGACTATGGCCCCTTTGGTGTGGGAGAAATCCCTGGATATTCGCAATTTTGGGTCCCGGGATATGGCTGTGATTCTTGCGCGAGTGAGTGCCAAGGTAGGGCCCTGAAGGACGGAAGAAAGCCCTGAGCCCCAGGGTCTGTGGGGCTTTTGGTAGGATAGGCTGTCGCGCTGAGGCACGGATAGAGCTGTTGGCTGTGGCCCCTTTGGTGTGGGAGAAATCCCTGGACGTTCGCAATTTGTGGTCCGATATGGCTGTGATTCTTGCGCGAGTGAGTGCAAGCTCGGGCCCTGAAGGACGGAAGAAAGCCTTTTGCCCCAGGGTCCTTGGGGCTTTTGGTAGGGCAGGTGTCCCACTGAGGCACGGGTACAGCTTTTGGCTGTGGCCCCTTTAATGTGTGAGAAATCCCTGAACCTTCGCTATTTTGGGTCCTGTGCTAGAGCTCGGGCTCTGGCGGACGGATGTAGTTGGTCCCTGGAGAAGGGAAGAAAGCCCTGAGCGCCAGGGTCTGTGGGGCTTTTGGAAGGGCAGGCTGTCCCACTGAGGCACAGGTACGGCTTTTGGCTATGGCCCATTTGGTGTGGGAGAAATCCCTGGACTTCCGGAATTTTGGGTCGCAGGAAGAGGCTGGAGCTCTGGCGCGAGTGAATGTAAAGGTCGGGCCCTGGATAGGGAAGAAATCCCTGAACCCCAGGGTATGTGGGGCTTTTGGTAGGCAGGTGTCCCACTGAGGCCCGGATACAGCTTTTGGCTGTGGCCCCTTTGGTGTGGCAGAAATCCCTGGACTTTCGCAATTTTGGGTGCCGGGATATGGCTGTCATTCTGCGCAAGTGAGTTCCAGGTAGGGCCCTGAAGGACGGAAGAAAGCCCTGAGCCCCAGGGTCTGTGGGGCTTTTGGTAGGATAGGCTGTCGCGCTGAAACAGGATACAGCTGTTGGCTGTGGCCCTTTTGGTGTGGGAGAAATCCTTGGACATTCGCAATTTTTTGTTCCAGCATATGCTGGGAGCCTTTCATGATTGAGGCAGATTCGGGCCCTGAAGGAGGAAGAAAGCCTGAGCCCCAGGGTCTGTGGGGCTTTTGGTAGGATAGGCTGTCGCGCTGAGGCACAGGTACAGCTTTTGGCTGTGGCCCCTTTGGTGTGGGAGAAATCCCTGGATTTCGGAATTTTGGGTCGCAGGAAGAGCTGGGGCTTGGCGCGAGTGAATGAGAAGGTCGGGCCCTGAAGTAGGGAAGAAAGCCCTGAGCCCCAGGGTCTGTGGGGCTTTTGGTAGGATAGGCTGTCGCGCTGAAGCACGGATACAGCTGTTGGCTGTGGCCCCTTTGGTGTGGACAAATCCCTGGACGTTCGCAATTTGTGGTTCCCGGATATTTCTGTGACCCTTTCGCGAGTGAGTGCAGAGGTCGGCGCTGAAGTAGGAAGAAAGCCTTGAGCCCCAGGGTCTGTGGGGCTTTTGGCAGGGCAGGCTGTCACATGAGGCAGGGTACAGCTTTTGGCTGTGGCCCCTTTTATGTGTGAGAAATCCCGAACCTTCGCTATTTTGGGTCCTGAGCTAGAGCTCGGGCTCTGCGTGAGCGAGCATGGATGTTGGTCCCTGGAGAAATGAAGAAAGCCCTGAGACCCAGGGTCTGTGGGGCTTTTTGTAGGATAGGCTGTCGCGCTGAGGCACGGGTACAGCTTTTGACTGTGGCCCCTTTGGTGTGGGAGAAATCCCTGGACGTTGCAATTTTGGGTCCCGGGATATGGCTGTGATTCTTGCGCGAGTGAGTGCCAAGGTAGGGCCCTGAAGTACAGAAGAAAGCTCTGAGCCCCAGGGTCTGTGCGGCTTTTGGTAGGATAGGCTGTCGCACTGAAGCACGGGTACATCTTTTGGCTGTGGCCCCTTTATGTGTGAGAAATCCCTGGACTTTCGGAATTTGTGGTTCTAGGATATGTCTGGGACCCTTTCGCGATTGAGTGCAGAGCTTGGGCCCTGAAGGACAGAAGAAAGCCTTGAGCCCCAGGGTCTGTGGGGCTTTTGGTAGGGCAGGCTGTCCCACTGAGGCACGGGTACAGCTTTTGGCTGTGGCCCCTTTGGTGTGGGACAAATCCCTGGACTTTCGGAATTTTAGGTCGCAGGAAGATCTGGGGCTCTGGCACGAGTGAATGCAAATGTTGGTCCCTGGAGTAGGGAAGAAAGCCCTGAGCCCAGGGTCTGTGGGGCTTTTGGTAGGGCAGGCTGTCCCGCTAGAGTCACGGGTACAGCTGTTGGCTGTGGCCCCTTTGGTGTCGGAGAAATCCCTGGACTTTCAAAAATATTGTCGCAGGAAGACGCTGGGGCTCTGGCGCGAGTGAATGCTTATGTCGGGCCCTGAAGTAGGGAAGAAAGCCCTGAGCCCCAGGGTCTGTAGGGCTTTTGGTAGGATAGGCTGTCGCGCTGAAGCACGGTTACAGCTGTTGCCTGTGGCCCCTTTGGTGTGGGAAAAATCCCTGGACGTTCGCAATTTGTGGTTCCAGCATATGTCTGGGACCGTTTCGCGAGTGAGTGCAGAGCTCGGGCCTGGGTTTTGGTAGGATAGGCTGTCCCGCTGAGGCACGGGTACAGCTTTTGGCTGTGGCCCCTTTGGTGTGGGACAAATCCCTGGACATTCGCAATTTGTGATTCCAGGATATGTCTGGGCTCTTTCGCGATTGAGTGCAGAGCTCGGGCCCTGAAGGAGGAAGAAAGCCTTGAGCCCCAGGGTCTGTGGGGCTTTTGGTAGGGCAGGCTGTCCCGCTGAGGCACGGGTACAGCTTTTGGCTGTGGCCCCTTTGGTGTGGGAGAAATCCCTGGACTTTCGCAATTTTGGGTCGCAGGAAGACGCTGGGGCTCTGGCACGAGTGAATGCAAATGTCGGGCCCTGGAATAGGGAAGAAAACCCTGAGCCCCAGGGTCTGTGGGGCTTTTGGTAGGGCAGGCTTTCCCACTGAGGGTCTGTGGGCTTTTGGTAGGATAGGCTTCCGCTGAAGCACGGATACAGGTGTTGGCTGTGGCCGCTTTGGTGTGGGACAAATCAATGGACATTCGCAATTTGTGGTTCCAGCATATGTCTGGGACCCTTTCATGATTGAGTGCAGATCTCGGGCCCTGAAGGACGGAAGAAAGCCTTGAGCCCCAAGGTCTGTGGGGCTTTTGGAAGGGCAGGCTGTCCCACTGAGGCACAGGTACAGCTTTTGGCTATAGCCTACTTGGTGTGGGAGAAATCCCTGGACTTTCGGAATTTTGGGTCGAAAGAGGACGCTGGGACTCTGGCGCGAGTGAGTGCAGAGCTCGGGCGCTGAAGTAGGGAAGAAAGCCCTGAGCCCCAGGGTCTGTGGGGATTTTGGGGCTCTGAAGGACGGAAGAAAGCCTTGAGCCCCAGGGTCTGTGGGGCTTCTGGAAGGGCAGGCTGTCCCACTGAGGCACAGGTACAGCTTTTGGCTGTGGCCCCTTTGGTGTGGGAGAAATCCCTGAACCTTCGCATTTTGGTCCAGATATGGCTGGGCCTTCTGCGCAGTGAGTGCAGAGCTGGCCCTGAAGGAAAGAAAGCCCTGAGCCCAGGGCCTTGGGGTTTTGGTAGGAGGCTGTCCGCTGAGGCACGGGCAAGCTTTTGGCGGTGGCCCCTTTGGTGTGGGAGAAAATCCCTGGAAGTTCGCAATTTGTGGTTCCAAAATATGTGTGGGGCCCTTGCGCGGTGAGTGCGATGGTCAGGCCCTGGAGTAGAGAAGAAACCTAGAGCCCAGGGTCTGTGGGGCTTTTGGTAGGGCAGGTGCCCACTGAGGCACGGGTACAGCTTTTGACTTGGCCCCTTTGGTGTGGGAGAAATCCCTGGACTTTCGGAATTTTGGGTCGCAGGAAGACGTGGGGCTCTGGCGCGAGTGAGTGCAAGGTAGGGCCCTGAAGTACGGAAGAAAGCCTTGAGCCCCAGGGTCTGTGGGGCTTTTGGTAGGGTAGGCTGTCCTTCTGCGGCACGGGTACAGCTTTTGGCTGTGGCCCCTTTGGTGTGGAAAATCCCTGGACATTCGCAATTTGTGGTTCCAGGATATGTCTGGGACTCTTTCGCGATTGAGTGCAGAGCTCGGGCTCTGAAGGTCGGAGGAAAGCCTTGAGCCCCAGGGTCTGTGGGGCTTTTGGAAGGGCAGGCTGTCCGATGAGGGCAGGTACAGCTTTTGGCTGTGGCCCCTTTGGTGTGGGAGAAATCCGTGGACTTTCGCAATTTTGGGTCGCAGGAAGACGCTGGGGCTCTGGCACGAGTGAATGCAAATGTCGGGCCCTGGAATAGGGAAGAAATCCCTGAGCCCCAGGGTCTGTGGGGCTTTTGGTAGGGCAGGCTTTCCCACTGAGGCACGGGTACAGCTTTTGGCTATTGCCACTTGGTGTGGGAGAAATCCCTGGACTTTCGAATTTGGGTAGCAGGAAAACGCTGGGGCTCTGGCGCGAGTGAATGCAAATGTCGGGCCCTGGATTAGGGAAGAAATCCCTGAGCCCCAGGGTCTATGGCGCTTTTGGTAGGATAGGCTATCCCGCTGAAGCACGGATACAGGTGTTGGCTGTGGCCGCTTTGGTGTGGGACAAATCAATGGACATTCGCAATTTGTGGTTCCAGCATATGTCTGGGACCCTTTCATGATTGAGTGCAGATCTCGGGCCCTGAAGGACGGAAGAAAGCCTTGAGCCCCAGGGTCTGTGGGGTTTTTGGAAGGGCAGGCTGTCCCACTGAGGCACAGGTACAGCTTTTGGCTATAGCCTACTTGGTGTGGGAGAAACCTGGACTTTCAGAATTTGGATCGAAAGAGGACGTGGGACTTGGCCGAGTGAGTGCAAGAGCTCGGGCGCTGAAGTAGGAAGAAAGCCCTGAGCCCCAGGGTCTGTGTGGCCCCTTTGGTGTGGGAAAATCCCTGGACATTCGCAATTTGTGGTTCCAGCATATCTCGGGACCCTTTCGCGATGAGTGCACAGGTCGGCCCTGAAGTAGGGAAGAAAGCCTGGCCCCAGGTCTGTGGGGTTTTGGTAGGGAGGCTGTCCCACTGAGGCACGGATACAGCTTTTGGCTGTGGCCCCTTTGGTTGTGGACAAATCCTGGACTTTGCATTTTGGGTCCTGGTTATGGCTGTGGATCTTGCGCGAGTGAGTGGATGTCGGCTCTGGAGTAGGGAAGAAAGCCTGAGCCCCAGGGTCTGTGGGGCTTTTGGTAGGCAGGCTGTCCCGCTGAAGCACGGGTACAGCTTTTGGCTGTGGCCCTTTGTGTGGAGAAATCCCTGGACTTTCGAAATTTGGGTCACAGGAAGAGGCTGGGGCTCTGGCGCGAGTGAATGCAAATATCGGGCCCTGAAGTAGGGAAGAAATCCCTGAGCCCCAGGGTCTGTGGGGCTTTTGGAAGGGCAGGCTGTCCCACTGAGGCACAGGTACAGCTGTTGGCTGTGGCCCTTTGGTGTGGGAGAAATCCCTGGACTTCGCAATTTTGGTCCCGATATGCTGTGATTCTTGCGCGAGTGAGTCAGAGCTTCGGCCTGAGGTAGGGAAGAAAGCCTGAGACCCCAGGGTCTGTTGGGCTTTTGGTAGGAGGCTGTCCGCGCTGAAGCACGGTACAGCTTTTGCTGTGGCCCCTTTGTGTGGAGAAATCCCTGGACTTTCGCAGTTTTGGGTCCCGTTATGGCTGTGTTCTTGCGCGAGTGATGTGAGGTCGGCCTGGAGTAGGAAGAAAGCCCTGAGCCCCAGGGTCTGTGGGGCTTTTGGTAGGATAGGCTGTCCCGCTGAAGCACGCATACAGCTTTTGGCTGTGGCCCCATTTATGTGTGAGAAATCCCTGGACTTTTCGAATTTTGGTCTCGAGGGAAGACGCTGGGGCTCTGGCGCGAGTGAATGCAAATATCGGGCCCTGGATTAGGGAAGAAATCTCTAAACCCCAGGGTCTGTGGGGCTTTTGGAAGGGGAGGCTGTCCCACTGAGGCACAGGTACAGGTGTTGGCTGTGGCTCCTTTGGTGTGGGACAAATCCCTGGACGTTCGCAATTTTGCGTCCCGGGATATGGCTGTGATTCTTGCGCGAGTGAGTTCAGAGCTCGGGCGCTGAGTAGGGAAGAAATCCCTGAGCCCCAGGGTCTTGGGCTTTTGGTAGGAAGGCTGTCGCACGGAGTTTTGGCCCTGGACTTTCGCAGTTTTGGGTCCCTATGGCTGTGATTCTTGCGCGAGTGAGTGTGATGGTCAGGCTCTGAGTAGGAAGAAAGCCTTGAGCCCCAGGGTCTGTGGGGCTTTTGGTAGGTAGCTGTCCCCTGAAGCACGGGTACAGCTTTTGGCTGTGGCCCCTTTGGTGTGGAGAAATCCCTGATTTCGCAATTTTGGGTCCAGGAAGGCTGGGCTCTGTGCCGAGTGATGTGAGTCGGCCCTGATAGGGAAGAAAGCCTGAGCCCCAGGTCTTGGGGCTTTTGGTAGGCAGGCTGTCCGCTGAGCACGGTACAGCTTTGGCTGTGGCCCTTTTGTGTGGAGAAATCCCTGACGTTCGCAATTTTGGTCCAGAAGCTGGGACCTTCGCGAGTGAGTGCAGAGTGGCCCTGAGTAGGAAGAAAGCCCTGAGCCCCAGGTCTGTGGGCTTTTGGTAGGAGGCTGTCCCCTGAGGCACGGTACAGCTTTTGGCTGTGGCCCCTTTGGTGTGGGAGAAATCCCTGACTTTCGGAATTTTGGGTCCGCAGGAAGACGGGGCTCTGGCGCGAGTGAATGCGAGTCGGGCCCTGAGTAGGAAGAAAGCCCTGAGCCCCAGGGTCTGTGGGGCTTTTGGTAGGGAGCTGTCCCCTGAGGCACGGTACAGCTTTGGCTGTGCCCCTTTGTGGGGAAATCCCTGACTTCGCAATTTTGGGTCCGAGATATGCTGGGACCTTGCGCGAGTGAGCAAGGTTGGGCCCTGAATAGGAAGAAAGCCCTGAGCCCCAGGTCGTGGGGCTTTTGGTAGGCAGGCTGTCCCTGAGGCACGGTACAGCTTTTGGCTGTGGCCCCTTTGGTGTGGGAGAAATCCCTGACGTTCGCAATTTGGTCCAGGATAAGCTGGGACCTCGCGAGGAGTGCAGAGTCGGGCCTGAGTAGGAAGAAAGCCTGAGCCCCAGGGTCTGTGGGCTTTTGGTAGGAGGCTGTCCCACTGAGGCACGGTACAGCTTTTGGCTGTGGCCCCTTTGGTGTGGGAGAAATCCCTGGACTTCGCAATTTGGGTCCAGGATATGGCTGGGTCTTGCCGAGTGATGCAAGTGGGCCCTGAAGTAGGAAGAAAGCCTTGGCCCCAGGGTCTGTGGGCTTTTGGTAGGCATGGCTGTCCCACTGAGGCACGGGACAGCTTTTGGCTGTGGCCCCTTTGGTGTGGGAGAAAATCCCGGACCTTCGCTATTTTGGGTCCAGGATAGAGCTGGACTCTGGGACGCGAGGATGTTGGTACTCGTGAAGTAGGAAGAAAGCCTGAGCCCCAGGGTCTGTGGGCTTTTGGTAGGATAGGCTGTCCCGCTGAAGCACGCATACAGCTTTTGGCTGTGGCCCTTTTATGTGTGAGAAATCCCTGAACCTTCGCTATTTTGGTCCTGAGCTAGAGCTAGGGCTCTGGCGTGAGCGAGCAGGATGTTGGTCCCTGGAGTAGGAAGAAAGCCTGAGCCCCAGGGTCTGTGGGGCTTTTGTAGGGTAGGCTGTCCTGCTGAGGCATGGGTACAGCTTTTGCTGTGGCCCCTTTGGTGTGGGAGAAATCCCTGGACTTCGCAATTTGTGGTTCCAGATATGTTGGGACCCTTTCGCGAGTGAGTGCAGAGCTCGGGCTCTGAAGACGGAAGAAAGCCTTGAGCCCAGGGTCTGTGGGCTTTTGGTAGGTAGCTGTCCCACTGAGGCACGGGTACAGCTTTTGGCTGTGGCCCCTTTGGTGTGGGAGAAATCCTGGACGTTCGAATTTGTGAGTCCAGGATATGGCTGGATTTGCCGAGTGAGTGCCAAGGTGGGCCCTGAAGTACGGAAGAAAGCCTGAGCCCCAGGGTCTGTGGGCTTTTGGTAGGGCAGGCTGTCCCCTGAGGCACGGTACAGCTTTTGGCTGTGGCCCTTTGGTGTGGGAGAAATCCCTGGACATTCGCAATTTTGGTTCCAGGATAGCTGGGCTTCGCGAGTGATGCAAGGTCAGGCCTGAGTAGGAAGAAAGCCTGAGCCCCAGGTGTCTGTGGGCTTTTGGTAGGGCAGGCTGTCCCACTGAGGCACGGATACAGCTTTTGGCTGTGGCCCCTTGGTGTGGGAGAAATCCCTGGACTTCGCAATTTTGGGTCCGAGGATGGCTGGCTTGAGCGAGTGATGAGAGTGGCCCTGAAGTAGGAAGAAAGCACTGAGCCCCAGGGTCTGTGGGGCTTTTGGTAGGTAGGCTGTCCCCTGAGGCACGGGTACAGCTTTTGGCTGTGGCCCCTTTGGTGTGGGAAAATCCCTGGACGTTCGAAATTTGTGGTTCCAGGATATGTCTGGGACCTTTCGCGAGTGAGTGCAGAGCTCGGGCTCTGAAGGACGGACGAAAGCCTTGAGCCCCTGGGTCTGTGGGGCTTTTGGAGGGCAGGCTGTCCCACTGAGGCACGGGTACAGCTTTTGGCTGTGGCCCCTTTGGTGTGGGAGAAATCCCTGGACGTTCGCAATTTTGTCCGGGATATGGCTGGGTTCGCGAGTGAGTGCAGAGCTCGGGCTCTGAAGGACGGAAGAAAGCCCTGAGCCCCAGGGTCTGTGGGGCTTTTGGTAGGATAGGCTGTCCCGCTGAAGCACGGGTACAGCTTTTGGCTGTGGCCCCTTTGGTGTGGGAGAAATCCCTGGACTTTCGAATTTTGGGTCGCAGGAAGAGCTGGGGCTCTGGCGCGAGTGAATGAGAAGGTCGGCCCTGAAGTAGGGAAGAAAGCCCTGAGCCCCAGGGTTTGTGGGGCTTTTGGTAGGATAGGCTGTCCCGCTGAGGCACGGATACAGCTGTTGGCTGTGGCCCCTTTGGTGTGGGAGAAATCCCTGGACATTCGCAATTTTGGTTCCAGATATGTCTGGGACCCTTTCGCGAGTGATGCAGAGCTCGGGCCTGAAGGACGGAAGAAAGCCTCTGAGCCCCAGGGTCTGTGGGCTTTTGGTAGGGTAGCTGTCCCACTGAGGCACGGGTACAGCTTTTGGCTGTGG
>CM067102.1:5139964-5183825 GCA_034008185.1 Gorsachius magnificus | reverse complement strand
TGGGCTGTGGCTTGCGATCTGCCCAGTGAGTTTGAACGTCTGTCCCTGGAGTAGGGAAGAAAGCCCTGAGCCCCAGAGTCCATGACGCTTTGTTAGGGTAGGCTGGCGCGTGAGGCACGTGTGCAGCTTTTGGCTGTGGCCCTTTGGTGTGGGAGAAATCCTGGACGTTTGCATTCTGGAACCAGGCTGTGTTGGAGATCTGTGCCTGTCATGCTGAAACGTTCGGCCATGGTTAGGTAGAAAGGTCAGAGCCTCAGGTTCTGTGGGCTTTTGGTACAGTAGGCATGGGCAGTTGAGGCACATGTCCAGCTTTTGTGCTGTGGCCCCTTTGGTGTGGGAGAAATCCTTGGACTTTTGCAGTTCTGGAGTCTGGGCAGTGTCTTGCGATCTGGCGCCAGTGAGTTTGAACGTCTGTCCCTTGATTAGGTAAGAAAGCCTTGAGCCCCAGAGTCCATGATGCTTTTGGTAGGGTAGGCTGGCCCGCTGAGGCACGTGTGCAGCTTTTGGCTGTGGCCCCTTTGGTGTGGGAGAAATCCCTGGATGTTTTTAATTCTGGAACCCGGGCTGGTGCTGGAGCTCTGGCGCCTGTCATGCCAAACTTTCGGCCATTGATTAGGTAAGAAAGGTCGGAGCCTCAGGTTCTGTGGGGCTTTTGATACAGTAGGCATGTCAGTTGAGGCACATGTCCAGCTTTTGTCTGTGGCCCCTTAGGTGTGGGAGAAATCCCTGGACGTTTGCAATTCTGGAACCCGGGCTGGTGCTGGAGCTCTGACACCTGTCATGCGAAACGTTCGGCCATTGATTAGGTAAGAGAGGTCAGACCCTCAGGTTCTGTGGGGCTTTTGGTATAGTAGGCATGGCAGTTGAGGTACATGTCCAGCTTTTGACTGTGGCCGCTTTGGTGTGTGAGAAATCCCTAGACGTTTGCAATTCTGGAACCCGAGTTGTGGCTTGTAATATGGCGCCAGTGAGTTTGGAGGTCTGTCCCTAGACAAGGGAAGAAAGCCCTGAGCCCCAGGGTCCATGACGCTTTTGATAGGGTAGGCTGGCACGCTGAGGAACGTGTGCAGCTTTTGTCTGTGGCCCCTTTGGTGTGGGAGAAATCACTGTACGTTTGCAATTATGCAGCCTGGGCTGTGTTTCGCAATCTGCAACCATTGAGCTTGAACGTCTGTCCCTGGATTAGGGAAGAAAGCCCTGACCCCAGGATCCATGACGCTTTTGGTAGGGTAGGCTGGGCCTCTGAGGCATGTGTGCAGCTTTTGGCTGTGGCCCGTTTTGGTGTGGGAGAAATCCCTGGATGTTTGCAATTCTGGAACCTGGGCTTGGCTTGCGATCTGTCCCCAGTGAGTTTGAACGTCTGTCCCTGGAGTAGGGAAGAAAGCCCTGAGCCCCAGAGTCCATGATGGTGTTGTTAGGGTAGGCTGGCGCGCTGAGGCACGTGTGCAGCTTTTGGCTGTGGCCCCTTTGGTGTGGGAGAAATCCCTGGATGTTTGCACTTCTGGAACGCAGGCTAGTTCAGGAGATCTCTCACCTGTCATGCTAAACGTTCGGCCATTGGTTAGGTAAGAAAGGTCAGAGCCTCAGGTTCTGTGGGGCGTTTGGTACAGTAGGAAGGGCAGTTGAGGCACATGTCCAGCTTTTGGCTGTGGCCCCTTTGGTGTGGGAGAAATCCTTGGACCTTTGCAATTTTAGTGACTGGGTAGTGGCTTGCGATCTGGCACCAGTGAGTTTGAACGTCTGTCACCTGACACGGGAAGATAGCCCTGAGCCCCAGTCCATACGCTTTTGGTAGGGTAGGCTGGCGTGCTGAGGCACGTGTGCAGCTTTTGGCTGTGGCCTCTTTGGTGTGGGAGAAATCCTGGACGGTGGCAATTTTAGTGACAGGGATGTGGCTTGCGATCTGACGCCAGTGAGTTTGAACGTCTGTCCTAGATAGAGAAGAAAGCCCTGAGCCCTAATGTCCATGACGGTTTTGGTAGGGTAGGCTGGCCCGCTGAGGCACGTGTGCAGCTTTTGTCTGTGGCCCCTTTGGTGTGCGAGAAATCCCTGGACGTTTGCAATTCTGGAACCCGGGCTGGTGCTGGAGCTCTGGGGCCGGTAATGCAAAACGTTCGGCCATTGATTAGATAAGAAAGGTCAGAGTCTCAGGTTCTGTGGGCCTTTTGGTACAGTAGGCATGGTAGTTAATGAACATGTCCGCCTTTAGCTGTGGCCCCTTTGGTGTGGGAGAAATCCCTGGACGTTTGCAATTTTAGTGACTGGGCAGTAGCTTGCGATCTGGCGTCAGTGAGTTTGAACGTCTGTCCCTGGAGTAGGGAAAAAAGCCCTGAGCCCGAGTGTCCATGACGCTTTTGGTAGTGTAGGCTGGCGCGCTGAGGCACGTGTGCAGCTTATGTCTGTGGCCCCTTTGGTGTGCGAGAAATCCCTGGACGTTTGCAGTTCTGGAGCATGGGCAGTGTCTTGTGATCTGGCGCCAGTGAGTTTAAACGTCTGTCACCAGACAAGGGAAGAAAGTCCTGAGCCCCAGTGTCCTAACGCTTTGTAGGGTAGGCTGGCCGCTGAGGCACGTGTGCAGCTTTTGTCTGTGGCCCCTTTGGTGTGGGAGAAATCCCTGGACGTTTGCAATTCTGGAGCCTGGGCTCTGGCTTGCGATCTGACGCCAGTGAGTTTGAACGTCTGTCCCTCGACTAGGGAAGAAAGCCCTGAGCCCCAGTGTCCATGACGCTTTTGGTAGGGTAGGCTGGCCCACTGAGGCACGTGTGCAGCTTTTTGCTGTGGCCCATTTGTTGTGGGAGAAATCCCTGGATGCTTGCAATTCTGGAACCCGGGCTGGTGCTGGAGCTCTGGCGCCTGTCATGCCAAACGTTCGGCCATTGATTAGGTAACAAAGGTCAGAGCCTCAGGTTCTGTGGGACTTTTGGTACAGTAGGCATGGCAATTGAGGCAAATGTCCAGCTTTTGTCTGTGGCCCCTTTGGTGTGGGAGAAATTCCTGGACGTTTGCAATTCTGGAACCCGGGCTGTGGTTTGCGATCTCACGCCAGTGCGTTTGAACTTCTGTCCCCGGATTAGGGAAGAAAGCCCTGAGCCCCAGGGTCCATGACGCTTATCGTAGCATAGGCTGGCGCGCTGATGCACGTGTGCAGCTTTTGTCTGTGGCCCCTTTGGTGTAGGAGAAATCCCTGGACATTTGCAATTCTGGAACCCGGGCTAGTGCAGGAGATCTGGCACCTGTCATGCCAAACGTTCGGCCATTGGTTACGTAAGAGAGGTCAGACCCTCAGGTTCTGTGGGGCTTTTGGTACAGTAGGCGTGGCAGTTGAGGTACATGTCCAGCTTTATAGTGTGGCCTCTTTGGTGTGGGAGAAATCCCTAGACGTTTGCAATTCTGGAACCCGGGCTGTGGCTTATAATCTGGCGCCAATGAGTTTGGAGGTCTGTCCCTAGACTAGGGAAGAAAGCCCTGAGTCCCCGAGTCCATGACGCTTTTGGTAGGGTAGGCTGGCCCACTGAGGCACGTGTGCAGCTTTTGTCTGTGGCCCCTTTGGTGTGGGAGAAATCCCTGGACGTTTTGAATTTTGGAGACCAGGCTCTGGCTTGTGATCTGTCGCCAGTGAGGGCGAATGTCTGTCCCTGAAGCATGGAAGAAAGGCCTGACCCCCAGTGTCTGTGGAGCGTTTGTAAGGATAGGTTGGCCCACTAGGCACGTTTGCAGCTTTTGGCTGTGGCCCCTTTGGTGTGGGAGAAATCCCTGGACGTTTGCAATTCTGGAACCTGGGCTGTGGCTTGCGATCTGACGCCAGTGAGTTAAAATGTCTGTCCCTAGAGTAGGGAAAAAAGACCTGAGCCCCTGTGTCCATGACACTTTTGGTAGGGTAGGCTGGCCCGCTGAGGCACGTGTGCAGCTTTTGGCTGTGGCCCCTTTGGTGTGGGAGAAATCCCTGGACGTTTGCAATTCTGGAACCCGGGCTGTGGCTTGAGATCTGGGGCCTGTCATGCCAAACGTTCGGCCATTGATTATGTAAGAAAGGTCAGAGCCTCAGGTTCTGTGGGGCTTTTGGTACAGTAGGCATGGCAGTTGAGGTACATGTCCAGCTTTTGTCTGTGGCCTTGGTGTGGGAGAAATCCCTGGACTTTGCCATTCTGGAGCGTGGGCTGTGGCTTGCGATCTGGCGCCAGTGAGTTTGAACGTCTGTCCCTTGACTAGGAAAGAAAGCCCTGAGCCCCAGAGTCCATGACGCTTATCGTAGGGTAGGCTGGCCCGCTGAGGCACGTGTTCAGCTTTTGGCTGTTGACCCTTGGGTGTGGGAGAAATCCCTGGACGTTTGCCATTCTGGAGCGTGGGCTGTGGCTTGAGATCTGGCGCTAGTGAGTTTGAACGTCTGTCCCTGGAGTAGGGAAGAAAGCCCTGAGCCCGAGTGTCCATGACGCTTTTGGTAGGGTGGGCTGGCGCGCTGAGGCACGTGTCCAGCTTTTGTCTGTGGCCCCTTTGGTGTGGGAGAAATCCCTGGACGTTTGCCATTCTGGAGCGTGGGCTGTGGCTTGAGATCTGGCGCTAGTGAGTTTGAACGTCTGTCCCTGGAGTAGGGAAGAAAGCCCTGAGCCCGAGTGTCCATGACGCTTTTGGTAGGGTGGGCTGGCGCGCTGAGGCACGTGTGCAGCTTTTGGCTGTGGCCCCTTTGGTGTGGGAGAAATCCCTGGACGTTTGCTATTCTGGAACCCGGGCTGTGGCTTGCGATCTGAGGCCAGTGAGTTTGAACGTCTGTCCCTTGATAAGGTAAGAAAGCCTTGAGCCCCACAGTCGATGACGCTTTTGATAGGGTAGGGTGGCCCGCTGAGGCACGTGTGCAGCTTTTGGCTGTGGCCCCTTTGGTGTGGGAGAAATCCCTGGACGTTTGCAATTTTAGTGACTGGGCTGTGGCTTTCGATCTGGCGCCATCGAGTTTGAACGTCTGTCCCTGGAGTAGGGAAGAAAGCCCGGAGGCCCAGAGTCCATGATGATTTTGGTCGGGTAGGCTGGCCCGCTGAGGCACGTGTGCAGCTTTTGGCTATGGCCGCCTTGGTGTGCTAGAAATACCTGGACGTTTGCAATTCTTGAACCCGGGCTGGTGCAGGAGATCTGGCACCTGTCATGCCAAACGTTCGGCCATTGATTAGGTAAGAAAGGTCAGAGCCTCAGGTTCTGTGGGGCTTATGGTACAGTAGGCATGGCAGCTGAGGCACGTGTGCAGCTTCTGTCTGTGGCCCCTTGGGTGTGGGAGAAATCCCTGGACGTTTGCAATTTTAGTGACTGGGCTGTGGCTTGCGATCTGGCGCCAATGAGTTTGAACGTCTGTCCCTTGATTAGGTAAGAAATCCTTGAGCCCCACAGTCCATGACGCTTTTGGTAGGGTAGGCTGGCGCGCTGAGGCACGTGTGCAGCTTTTGGCTGTGGTCCGTTTTGGTGTGGGAGAAATCCCGGGAAATTTGCTATAGTGGAACCCGGGCTGTGGCTTGATATCTGGCGCCTGTCATGCCAAAAGTTCGGCCATTGATTAGGTAAGAAAGGTCAGAGCTTCAGGTTCTGTGGGGCTTTTGGTACAGTAGGCATGGCAGTTGAGGAACATGTGCAGCTTTTGACTGTGGCCCCTTTGGTGTGGGAGAAATCCCTGGACGTTTGCAATTCTGGAACCTGGGCTGTGGCTTTCGATCTGCGCCAGTGAGTTTGAACGTCTGTCCCTTGATTAGGTAAGAAAGCCTTGAGCCCCAGTGTCCATGATGATTTTGATAGCATAGGCTGGCCCGCTGAGGCACGTGTGCAGCTTTTGGCTGTGGCCCCTTTGGTGTGGGAGAAATCCCTACGTTTGCAATTTTGGACCGCTTGGCTTGGGATCTGGCGCCAGTCATGTCAAACGTCTGTCCCTGGAGTAGGGAAGAAAGCCCTGAGCCCCAGTGTCCATGACGCTTTTGGTAGGGTAGGCTGGCGCGCTGAGGCACGTGTGCAGCTTTTGGCTGTGGTCCGTTTTGGTGTGGGAGAAATCCGGAATTTGCTATCAGTGGAACCCGGGCTGTGGCTTGGATATCTGGCCCTGTCATGCAAAAGTTCGGCCATTGATTAGGTAAGAAAGGTCAGAGCTTCAGGTTCTGTGGGCTTTTGGTACAGTAGGCTGGCAGTTGAGGAACATGTGCAGCTTTTGACTGTGGCCCCTTTGGTGTGGGAGAAATCCCTGGACGTTTGCAATTCTGGAACCTGGGCTGTGGCTTTCGATCTGACGCCAGTGAGTTTTAACGTCTGTCCCTTGATTAGGTGAAGAAAGCCTTGTGCCCCAGTGTCCATGATGATTTTGATAGGTAGGCTGGCCTCTGAGTCACGTGTGCTGCTTTTGTCTGTGGCCCCTTTGGTGTGGGAGAAATCCCTGGACGTTTGCAATTCTGGAACCCAGGCTGCTGCTTGAGGTCTGGCGCCTGTCATGCCAGACGTTCGGCCATTGATTATGTAAGAAAGGTCAGAGCCTCAGGTTCTGTGGGGCTTTTGGTACAGTAGGCATGGCAGTTGAGGTACATGTCCAGCTTTTGTCTGTGGCCCCTTGGGTGTGGGAAAATCCCTTGACGTTTGCAATTCTGGAACCCGGGCTGTGGCTTGTAATCTCGCGCCAGTGAGGTTGAAGGTCTGTCCCTAGACTAGGGAAGAAAGCCCTGAGCCCCCGAGTCCATGACGCTTATTGTAGCATAGGCTGGCCCGCTGAGGCACGTGTGCAGCTTTTGGCTGTGGCCCCTTTGGTGTGGGAGAAATCCCTGGACGTTTGCAATTTTTGAGACCAGTCTCTGGCTTGGGATCTGGCGCCCGTCATGTCAAACGTCTGTCCCTGGAGTAGGGAAGAAAGCCCTGAGCCCCAGTGTCCATGATGTTTTTGGTAGGGTAGGCTGGCCCGCTGAGGCACGTGTGCTGCTTTTGTCTGTGGCCCCTTTGGGTGTGGGAGAAATCCCTACGTTTGCAATTCTGGAACCCGGCTGTGGCTTGTAATTGGCGCCAGTGAGTTTGAACGTCTGTCCCTTGATTAGGTAAGAAAGCCTTGAGCCCCAGTGTCCATGATGATTTTGGTAGGGTAGGCTGGCCCGCTGAGGCACGTGTGCAGCTTTTGTCTGTGGCCCCTTTGGTGTGGAGAAATCCTTGGACATTTGCAATCTGCAGCCTAACCCCAGTGTCCATGATGATTTTGGTAGGGTAGGCTGGCCCGCTGAGGCACGTGTGCAGCTTTTGGCTGTGGCCCCTTTGGTGTGGGAGAAATCCTGGACATTTGCAATCTGAGCCTGGGCTGTGGCTTGATCTGGCGCCAGTGAGGTTAAAGGTCTGTCCCTAGACTAGAGAAGAAAGCCCTGAGCCCCCGAGTCCATGACGCTTTTTCGTAGCATAGGCTGGCCCGCTGAGCACGTGTGCAGCTTTTGGCTGTGGCCCCTTTGGTGTGGGAGAACTCCCTGACGTTTGCAATTTGGTCCAGGCTGGTGCTTGAGCTCTGGCGCTGTCATGCAGACGTTCGCCATGATCAGGTAAGAAAGGTCAGAACTCAGGTCTGTGGGGCTTTGTACAGCAGGCATGCGTTGAGGACATGTCCAGCTTTTGACTGTGGCCTCTTTGGTGTGGGAGAAATCCCTGGACGTTTGCAATTCTGGAACCCGGGCTGTGGCTTGTAATCTGGCGCCAGTGAGGTTGAAGGTCTGTCCCTAGACTAGGGAAGAAAGCCCTGAGCCCCCGAGTCCATGACGCTTATCGTAGCATAGGCTGGCCCGCTGAGTCACGTGTGCAGCTTTTGGCTGTGGCCCCTTTGGTGTGGGAGAAATCCCTGGACGTTTGCAATTTTGGAGACCAGTCTCTGGCTTGGGATCTGGCGCCAGTCATGGCAAACGTCTGTCCCTTGATTAGGTAAGAAAGCCTTGAGCCCCAGTGTCCATGATGATTTCGGTAGGGTAGGCTGGCCCGCTGAGGCACGTGTGCTGCTTTTGTCTGTGGCCCCTTTGGTGTGGGAGAAATCCCTGGACGTTTGCAATTTGGAACCGTCTTGGCTTGGATCTGGCGCCAGTGAGTTTAACGTCTGTCCCTTGATTAGGTAAGAAAGCCTTGAGCCCCAGTGTCCATGATGATTTTGGTAGGGTAGGCTGGCCCGCTGAGGCACGTGTGCAGCTTTTGGCTGTGGCCCCTTTGGTGTGGGAGAAATCCCTGGACGTTTGCCATTCTGGAGCCTGGGCATTGTCTTGTGATCTGGCGCCAGTGAGGTTGAAGGTCTGTCCCTAGACTAGGGAAGAAAGCCCTGAGCCCCCGAGTCCATGACGCTTATCGTAGCATAGGCTGGCCCGCTGAGGCACGTGTGCAGCTTTTGGCTGTGGCCCCTTTGGTGTGGGAGAAATCCCTGGACGTTTGCAATTTTGGAGACCAGTCTCTGGCTTGGGATCTGGCGCCGTCATGGCATAGGGAAGAAACCCTGAGCCCCCAGTCCATGACGCTTTTGTAGTAGGCTGGCGCGCTGAGTCACGTGTGCAGCTTTTGGCTGTGGCCCCTTTGGTGTGGGAGAAATCCCTGGACGTTTGCAATTCTGGAACCTGTGCTGCGGCTTGCGATCTGACGCCAGTGAGTTTGAACGTCTGTCCCTTGATTAGGTAAGAAAGCCTTGAGCCCCAGTGTCCATGATGATTTTGTTAGGGTAGGCATGTCCGCTGAGGCACGTGTTCAGCTTTTGCCTTGGCCCCTTTGGTGTTGGAGAAATCCCTGGACGTTTGCAATTCTTGAACCCGGGCTAGTGCAGGAGATCTGGCACCTTTCATGCAAAACGTTCGGCCATTGATTAGGTAAGAAAGGTCAGAGCCTCAGGTTCTGTGGGGCTTATGGTACAGTAGGCATGGCAGTTGAGGCACATGTCCAGCTTTTGACTGTGGCCCCTTTGGTGTGGGAGAAATCCCTATACGTTTGCAATTCTGGAACTCGGGCTGAAGCTTGTAATCTCGCGCCAGTGAGGTTGAAGGTCTGTCCCTAGACTAGGGAAGAAAGCCCTAAGCCCCCGAGTTCATGATGTTTTTGGTAGGGTAGGCTGGCGCGCTGAGGCACGTGTGCAGCTTTTGGCTGTGGTCCGTTTTCGTGTGGGAGAAATCCCGGGAAATTTGCCATACTGGAACCCGGGCTGTGGCTTGAGATCTGGGGCCTGTCATGCCAAACGTTCGGCCATTGATTAGGTAAGAAAGGTCAGAGCCTCAGGTTCTGTGGGGCTTTTGGTACAGTAGGCATGGCAGTTGAGGCACATGTCCACTTTTTGTGGCCCCTTTGGTGTGGGAGAAATCCCTGGACGTTTGCAATTCTGGAACCTGGGCTGTGGCTTCGATCTGACGCCAGTGAGTTTGAACGTCTGTCCCTTGACTAGGGAAAAAAGCCCTGAGCCCCACAGTCCATGACGCTTTTGGTAGGGTAGGCTGTCTTGCTGAGGCATGTGTGCATCTATTGGCTGTGGCCCCTTTGGTGTGCGAGAAATCCCGGGACGTTTGCAATTATGGAACCCGGGCTGGTGCTGGAGCTCTGGCGCCTGTCATGCCAAATGTTCGGTCATTGATTAGGTAAACAGATCAGAGTCTCAGGTTCTGTGAGGCTTTTGGTACAGTAGGCATGGCAGTTGAGGCACATGTCCAGCTTTTGTCTGTGGCCCCTTAGGTGTGGGAGAAATCCCTGGACGTTTGCAATTCTGGAGCCTGGGCTGTGGCTTGCGATCTGACGCCAGTGAGTTTAAATGTCTGTCCCTGGATTAGGGAAGAAAGCCCTGAGTCCCCGAGTCCATGACGCTTTTGATAGGGTAGGCTGGCCCTGCAGCTTTTGGCTGCGGCCCATTTGTTGTGGGAGAAATCCCTGGACGTGTACAATTTTGGGGGGGTTAATCTGGCGCCAGTGAGGGCGAATGTCTGTCCCTGAAGCATGGAAGAAAGGCCTGACCCCCAGTGTCTGTGGAGCCTTAATAAGGATAGGTTGGCTCACTAGGCACGTGTGCAGCTTTTGGCTGTGGCCCCTTTGGTGTGGGAGAAATCCCTGGATGATTGCAGTTCTGAAACCCGGGCTGGTGCTGGAGCTCTGGTGTCATGCCAAACCTTAAAAAGGTCGACCTCAGGTTCTGTGGGTTTTGGCAAGGCATGGATTGAGGAAATCCCCTTTGGTGTGGCCCCTTTGGTGTGTGAGAAATCCCTGGACGTTTGCCATTATGGAACCCGGGCTGTGGGTTGCGATCTCACGACAGTGAGTTTGAACGTCTGTCCCTGGAGTAGGGAAGAAAGCCCTGAGACCCAGAGTCCATGACGCTTTTGTAGGGTAGGCTGGCCTGCTGAGGCACGTGTGCAGGTTTTGGCTGTGGCCCCTTGTATTTAATTTTGGCCAATCTTGGCTTGGGATCTTGCGCCAGTGAGTTTGAACGTCTGTCCCTTGTTTAGGTAAGAAAGCCTTGAGCCCCAGTGTCCATGACGCTTTTGGTAGGGTAGGCTGGTCCGCTGAGGCACGTGTGCAGGTTTTGGCTGTGGCCCCTTGTATGTGGGAGAAATCCCTGGACGTTTCCAATTTTGGAGACCAGGGGGGCCAAGGGAATCAGTCCCTTAAGCAGGAAGAAAGGCCTGACCCCCGTGTCTTTGGAGCCTTTGTAAGGATAGGTTGGCCCACTGAGGCACGTGTGCAGCTTTTGGCTGTGGCCCCCTTGGTGTGGGAGAAATCCCTGGATGTTTGCAATTCTGGAACAAGGGCTGGTGCTGGAGCTCTGGCGCCTGTCATGCCAAACGTTCGGCCATTGATTAGGTAAGAAAGGTCGGAGCCTCAGATTCTGTGGGGCTTTTGGTACAGTAGGCATGGCAGTTGAGGCACATGTCCAGCTTTTGTCTGTGGCCCCTTTGGTGTGCGAGAAATCCCTGGACGTTTGCAATTCTGGAGCCTAGCAGTGTCTTGTAATCTGGCGCGCGTGAGTTTGAACGTCTGTCAGCAGACAAGGGAAGAAAGCCCTGAGCCCTAGTAGCCATGATGTTTTTGGTAGGGTAGGCTGGCGCGCTGAGGCACGTTTGCAGCTTTTGGCTGTTGCCCCTTTGGGTGTGGGAGAAATCCCTGGACGTTTGCAATTCTGGAACCCGGGCTGTGCTTGTAATCTGGCGCCAGTGAGTTTGAACGTCTGTCCCTTGAAAAGGTAAGAAAGCCTTGAGCCCCACAGTCCATGACGCTTTTGGTAGGGTAGGCTGGCGCGCTGAGGCACGTGTGCAGCTTTTGGCTGTGGCCCCTTTGGTGTGGGAGAAATCCCGGGAAATTTGCCATACTGGAACAGGGCTGCGGCTTGAGATCTGGCACCTGTCATGCCAAACGTTTTGCCATTGGTTACGTAAGAGAGGTCAGACCCTCAGGTTCTGTGGGGCTTTTGGTACAGTAGGCATGGCAGTTGAGGAACATGTCCAGCTTTTGACTGTGGCCTCTTTGGTGTGGGAGAAATCCCTGGACGTTTGCAATTCTGGAACCCGGGCTGTGGCTTGTAATCTGGCGCCAGTGAGGTTGAAGGTCTGTCCCTAGACTAGGGAAGAAAGCCCTGAGCCCCCGAGTCCATGACGCTTATCGTAGCATAGGCTGGCCCGCTGAGGCACGTGTGCAGCTTTTGGCTGTGGCCCCTTTGGTTTGGGAGAAATCCCTGGACGTTTGCAATTTTAGTGATGGGCTGTGGGTTGCGATCTGGCGCCAGTGAGTTTGAACGTCTGTCCCTGGAGTAGGGAAGAAAGCCCTGAGCCCCAGAGTCCATGACGCTTTTGGTAGGGTAGGCTGGCCCGCTGAGGCACGTGTGCAGCTTTTGGCTGTGGCCCCTTTGGTGTGGGAGAAATCCCTGGATGTTTGCAATTTTAGTGACTGGGCTGTGGGTTGCGATCTGGCGCCAGTGAGTTTGAATGTCTGTCGCTGGAGTAGGGAAGAAAGCCCTGAGCCCCAGTGTCCATGACGCTTTTGGTAGGGTAGGCTGGCCCGCTGAGGCACGTGTGCAGCTTTTGGCTGTGGCCCCTTTGGTTTGGGAGAAATCCCTGGACGTTTGCAATTTTGGACTGGGCTGTGGGTTGCGATCTGGCGCCAGTGAGTTTGAACGTCTGTCCCTGGAGTAGGGAAGAAAGCCCTGAGCCCAGTCCATGCGCTTTTGGTAGGTAGGCTGGCTGCTGAGGCACGTGTGCGCTTTGGCTGTGTCCGTTTGTGTGGGAGAAATCCGGGAAATTTGCAATTCTGGAACCCGGGCTAGTGCAGGAGATCTGGACTGTCATGCCAACGTTTGCCATTGTTACGTAGAGGGTCAGACCCTCAGGTTCTATGGGGCTTTTGGTACAGTAGGCATGGCAGTTCAGTGTCTATCCGCTTTTGCTGTGGCCCCTTTGGTGTGGGAGAAATCCCTGGACGTTTGCAATTCTGGAACCCGGGCTGGTGCTGGAGCTCTGGCGCCTGTCATGCCAGACGTTCGGCCATTGATCAGGTAAGAAAGGTCAGAACCTCAGGTTCTGTGGGGCTTTTGGTACAGTAGGCATGGCAGTTGAGGCACATGTCCAGCTTTTTTCTGTGGCCACTTTGGTTTGGGAGAAATCCCTGGACGTTTGCAATTTTAGGGACTGGGCTGTGGCTTGCGATCTGACGCCAGTGAGTTAGAACGTCTGTCCTAGACTAGGGAAGAAAGCCCTGAGCCCCAGAGTCCATGACGCTTTTGGTAGGGTAGGTTGGCCCGCTGAGGTACTTGTGCAGCTTCTGGCTGTGGCCCTTGGGTGTGGGAGAAATCCCTGGACGTTTGCAATTCTGGAACCCAGGCTGGTGCTGGATCTCTGGCGCCGGTCATGCCAAACGTTCGGCCATTGATTAGGTAAGAAAGGTCAAACCCTCAGTTTCTGTGGGGATTTTGGTACAGTAGGCATGACAGGTGATGCACGTGTGCATCTTTTGTCTGTGGCCCCTTTGGTGTGGGAGAAATCCCTGGACGTTTGCAATTTTAGGGACTGGGCTGTGGCTTGCGATCTGACGCCAGTGAGTTAGAACGTCTGTCCTAGATTAGGGAAGAAAGCCTGAGCCCCAGGGTCCATGACACTTTTGGTAGGCTAGGCTGGCCGCATGACAGGTGATGCACGTGTGCATCTTTTGTCTGTGGCCCCTTTGGTGTGGGAGAAATCCCTGGACGTTTGCCATACTGGAGTCTGGGCTGTGGCTTGCGATCTGACGCCAGTAAGTTTAAATGTCTGTCCCTAGACTAGGGAAGAAAGCCCTGAGCCCCAGTGTCCATGACGCTTTTGGTAGGGTAGGCTGGCCCCCTGAGGCACGTGTGCAGCTTTTGGCTGTGGCCCCTTTGGTGTGGGAGAAATCCCTGGACGTTTATTGGCCCGTGTTTGAAGTTGTCCCTGGAGTAGGGAAGAAAGCCCTGAGGGTTGGGGCTTTTGTACAGTAGGCATGCCCGCTGATGCACATGTGCAGTTTTTGTATGTTGCCCCTATGGTGTGGGAGAAATCCCTGGATGTTTGCAGGTCTGGAGCCTGGGCTGTGGTTCGGAATCTGGCCCCAGTGAGTTTGAACGTCTATCCCTGGAGTAGGGAGGAAAGCCCTGAGCCCCAGTGTCCATGACGCTTTTGGTAGGGTAGGCTGGCCCGCTGAGGCACGTGTCCAGCTTTTGTCTGTGGCCCCTTTGGTGTGGGAGAAATCCCTGGACGTTTGCAGTTCTGGAGCCTGGGCTGTGGCTTGCTATCTGGCGCCAGTGAGTTTGAACTTTTGTCACCAGAGAAGGGAAGAAAGCCCTGAGCCCCCGAGTCCATGACGCTTTTGGTAGGGTAGGCTGGCCCGCTGAGACACGTGTGAAGATTTTGGCTGTAATCCCTTTTCGTGTGGGAGAAATCCCTGGACGTTTGCCATACTGGATCCCGGGCTGTGGCTTGAGATCTGACGCCAGTGAGTTTAAATATCTGTGCCTAGACTAGGGAAAAAAGCCCTGAGCCCCACAGTCCATGACGCTTTTGGTAGGGCAGGCTGTCTTGCTGAGGCATGTGTGCATCTTTTGGCTGTGGCCCCTTTGGTGTGCGAGAAATCCCGGGACGTTTGCAATTCTGGAACCCGGGCTGGTGCTGGAGCTCTGGCGCCTGTCATGCCAAACGTTCGGCCATTGATTAGGTAAACAGATCAGAGCCTCAGGTTCTGTGGGGCTTTTGGTACAGTAGGCATGGCAGTTAGGACATGTCCACTTTGTCTGTGGCCCCTTGGTGTGGGAGAAATCCCTGGACGTTTGCAATTCTGGAGCCTGGGCTGTGGCTTGCGATCTGACGCCAGTGAGTTTGAACGTCTGTCCCTGGAGTAGGGAAGAAAGCCCTGAGCCCCAGGGTCCATGACGCTTTTGGTAGGGTAGGCTGACCCGCTGAGGTACGTGTGCAGTTTTGGCTGTGGTCCCTTTTGGTGTGGGAGAAATCCCTGGACGTTTGCCATACTGGAGTCTGGGCTGTGGCTTGCGATCTGACGCCAGTAAGTTTAAATGTCTGTCCCTAGACTAGGGAAGAAAGCCCTGAGCCCCAGTGTCCATGACGCTTTTGGTAGGGTAGGCTGGCCCCCTGAGGCACGTGTGCAGCTTTTGGCTGTGGCCCCTTTGGTGTGCGACAAATCCCTGGATCTTTGAAATTCTGGAACCCGGGCTAGTGCAGGAGATCTGGCACCTGTCATGCCAAACGTTTGGCCATTGATTAGGTAAGAAAGGTCAGAGCCTCAGGTTCTGTGGGCCTTTTGGTACAGTAGGCATGGCAGTTGAGGTACATGTCCAGCTTTTGTCTGTGGCCCCTTTGGTGTGGGAGAAATCCCTGGACGTTTGCAATTCTACAACCCGGGCTGGTGCTGGTGCTCTGGCGCCTGTCATGCCAAACGTTCGGCCATTGATTAGGTAAGAAAGGTCAGAACCTCAGGTTCTGTGGGGCTTTTGGTACAGTAGGCATGGCAGTTGAGGCACATGTCCAGCTTTTGACTGTGGCCCCTTTGGTGTGGGAGAAATCCCTGGACGTTTGCAATTCTGGAACCGGGCTGTGGCTTGCATCTGGCCCAGTGATTTGAACGTCTGTCCCTTGATAGGAAAGAAAGCCTTACCCCTTTTGGCAGTGTGCAGCTTTTGTCTGTGGCCCCTTTGGTGTGGAGAAATCCCTGGACGTTTGCAATTCTGGAACCCTGGGTTTTTCTGGAGCTCTGGCGCCATTGAAGGCGAATATTGGGCGCTTGATTAGGTAAGAAAGGCGGAGGCCGGGTCTGTGGGCTTTTTTAGGATAGGTTGGCCCGCTGAGGCAAGTGTGCAGCTTTTGCTGGCCCCTTTGGTGTGGGAGAAATCCCTGGACGTTTTCAATTTTAGTGACTGGGCTGTGGTTGGATCTGATGCCAGTGAGTTTGAATGTCTTTCCCTGGAGTAGGGAAGAAAACCCTGAGCCCCGGTCCATGACGCTTTGAGGGTAGGCTGGCGCGCTGAGGCACGTGTGCAGCTTTTGGCTGTGGCCCCTTTGGTGTGGGAGAAATCTCTGGACGTTTGCAGTTCTGGAACCCGGGCTGTGGATTGTAATCTCACGCCAGTGAGTTTAAATGTCTGTCCCTAGAGTAGGGAAAAAAGCCCTGATCCCCACAGTCCATGACGGTTTTGGTAGGGTAGGCTGGCACGCTGAGGCACGTGTGCAGCTTTTGTCTGTGGCCCCTTGGGTGTGGGAGAAATCCCGGGACGTTTGCAATTGTGGAACCCGTGCTGGTGCTAGAGCCCTGGTGCGATTGATGGCAAACATTGGGCCCTTGATTAGGGAAGAAAGGCGTGAGCCCCAGGGTTGTGGGGCTTTTTGTAGGGTAGGCAGGGCAGGTGAGGGAAGTGTGCAGCTTTTGTCTGTGGCCCCTTTGGTGTGGGAGAAATCCCTGGACGTTTGCAATTCTGCAGCCTGGCTGTGGCTTGCGATCTGATGCTAGTGAGTTTGAATGTCTGTCCCTGGAGTAGGGAAGAAAGCCCTGAGCCCCAGAGTCCATGACGCTTTTGGTAGGGTAGGCTGGCCTGCTGAGGCACGTGTGCAGCTTTTGGCTGTGGCCCCTTTGGTGTGGGAGAAATCCCTGGACGTTTGCAATTCTGGAACCCAGGCTAGTGCAGGAGCTCTGGCGCTTGTCATGCCAAACGTTCGGCATTGATTAGGTAAGAAAGGTCAGAGCCTCAGGTTCTGTGGGGCTTTTGGTACAGAGGATGGCAGTGAGGACATGTCCGCTTTTCCCCTTTGGGGGAAATCCTGGACGTTTGAATTTGGACCGGGCTGTGGTTGCAATCGGCCTTTAACGTTTCCCTATAGGTTTCCTGGTTTCTGCTGGAAAAGAGTTAATTTTCTTCACAGAAGCTAGCATAGTGCTGTGCTTTGGATTTAGTACTAGAAGAATGTTGATAATACGCTGATGTTTTTAGTTGTTGCCAAGCAGTGCTCAGACTGCTCAAGGATTTTTGAGCTTCTCCTGCTCGGCCAGGTGGATAACAAGCTGGGAGTACATCACAGCTAGGACCCAAACTGTCCAAAGAGCTATTCCATACCATATAACGTCATGCTCGGGGGGGGGTTAGTGGATCGGTCGGTCGCGGGGGGAGTGATCGCTGCTCGGGTACTGATCGCTGCTCGGGACGGGCTGGGCATCGGTCGGCGGGTGGTGAGCAATTGCATTGTGCATCATTCGTTTTGTATATTCTGTATATTTTGTTATCATTCTCATTATTACTATTATTATTATTTCCTCTTATTAAACTGTCTTTATCTCAGCCCTCGGCTCTAACCCTTTTCCCCTTCCCGATTATCTCCCCCATCCCACTGAGGGAGGGGGGTCAGTGAGGGAGTGACTGCGTAGTGCTTAGTTGCCAGCCGGGTTAAACCACGAGACTAGGGAAGAAAGCCCTGAACCCCAGTGTCCATGATGCTTTTGGTAGGGTAGGCTGGCCCGCTGAGACACGTGTGCAGCTTTTGGCTGTGGACCCTTTGGTGTGGGAGAACTCCCTGGACGTTTGCAATTCTGAACCTGGGCTGGTGCTGGATCTCTGTCGCCATTGATGGCGAACATCGGGCCCTGATTAGGTCAGAAAGCCCTCACCCCGAGGGTCTATGGGGCTTTTGGTACAGTAGGCATGGCAGCTGAGGCACATACCCTGCTTTTGGCTGTGGCCCCTTTGGTGTGGGAGAAATCTCTGGACGTTTGCAATACTGGAGTCTGGGCTGTGGCTTGCGATCTGACTCCAGTGAGTTTAAATGTCTGCCCCTGGAGTATGGAAGAAAGCCCTGAGGCCCACGGTCTGTGGAGCCTTTATAAGGATAGGTTGGCCAGCTGAGGCACGTGTGCAGATTTGGCTGTGGCCTCAGTGGTGTGGGAGAAATCCCTAGACGTTTGCAATTCTGGAGCCTGGGCTGTGGCTTGAGTTCTGGCGCAAGTGTAGTTTGAAAGTGTGTCCCTGGATTAGGGAAGAAAGCCCTGAGCCCCACAGTCCATGACGCTTTTGGTAGGGTAGGCTGGCCCGCTGAGGCACGTGTGCAGCTTTTGGCTGTGGCCCCTTTGGTGTGGGAGAAATCCCGGGAAATTTGCCATACTGGAACTAGGGCTGCGGCTTGAGATCTGGCGCCTGTCATGCCAAACGTTCGGCCATTGATCAGGTAAGAAAGGTCAGAACCTGAGGTTCTGTGGGGCTTTTGGTACAGTAGGCATGGCACTTGAGGCACATGTCCAGCTTTTGTCTGTGGCCTCTTTGATGTGGGAGAAATCCCTGGACGTTTGCAGTTCTGGAGCATGGGCAGTGTCTTGCTATCTGGCGCCAGTGAGTTTGAACGTCTGTCCCTTGACTGGGAAAGAAAGCCCTGAGCCCCCGAGTCCATGACGCTTATCGTAGCATAGGCTGGCCCGCTGAGGCACGTGTGCGGCTTTTGGCTGTGGCCCCTGTGGTGTGGGAGAAATCCCTGGACGTTTGCAATTCTTGAACCTGGGCTAGTGCAGGAGATCTGGCACCTGTCATGCCAAACGTTTTGCCATTGGTTACGTAAGAGAGGTCAGACCCTCAGGTTCTGTGGGGCTTTTGGTACAGTAGGCATGGCAGTTGAGGTACATGTCCAGCTTTATACTGTGGCCGCTTTGGTGTGGGAGAAATCCCTAGACGTTTAATTGGCCCGGGTGTGGCTTGTAATCTGGCGCCAGTGAGGTTGAAGGTCTGTCCCTAGACTAGGTAAGAAAGCCCTGAGCCCCCGAGTCCATGACGCTTATCGTAGCATAGGCTGGCCCGCTGAGGCATGTGTGCAGCTTTTGGCTGTGGCCCCTTTGGTGTGGGAGAAATCCCTGGACGTTTGCAATTTTGGAGACCAGGCTCTGGCTTGGGATCTGGTGCCAGTCATGGCAAACGTCTGTCCCTGGAGTAGGGAAGAAAGCCCTGAGCCCCAGTGTCCATGAGTTTTGGTAGGGTAGGCTGGCGCGCTGAGGCACGTGTGCAGCTTTTGGCTGTGGCCCCTTTGGTTTGGGAGAAATCCCTGGACGTTTGCAATTTTAGTGACTGGGCTGTGGGTTGCGATCTGGCGCCAGTGAGTTTAAATGTCTGTCCCTAGACTAGGGAAAAAAGCCCTGAGCCCCAGTGTCCATGACGCTTTTGGTAGGGTAGGCTGGCCCCCTGAGGCACGTGTGCAGCTTTTGGCTGTGGCCCCTTTGGTGTGCGACAAATCCCTGGATCTTTGAAATTCTGGAACCCGGGCTAGTGCAGGAGATCTGGCACCTGTCATGCCAAACGTTTGGCCATTGATTAGGTAAGAAAGGTCAGAGCCTCAGGTTCTGTGGGGCTTTTGGTACAGTAGGCATCGCAGTTGAGGCATATGTCCAGCTTTGGTCTGTTGCCGCTTTGGTGTGGGACAAATCCCTGGACGTTTGCCATACTGGAGTCTGGGCTGTGGCTTGCGATCTGGCGCCAGTGAGTTTGAACGTCTGTCCCTGGAGTAGGGAAGAAAGCCCTGAGCCCCAGACTCCATGACGCTTTTGGTAGGGTAGGCTGGCCTGCTGAGGCACGTGTGCGGCTTTTGGCTGTGGTCCGTTTTGATGTGGGAGAAATCCCGGGAAATTTGCAATTCTGGAACCCGGGCTAGTGCAGGAGATCTGGCACCTGTCATGCCAAACGTTTTGCCATTGGTTACGTAAGAGGGGTCAGACCCTCAGGTTCTATGGGGCTTTTGGTACAGTAGGCATGGCAGTTAGGTACATATCCAGCTTTTGCTGTGGCCCCTTTGGTGTGGGAGAAATCCCTGGACGTTTGCAATTCTGGAATCCGGGCTGGTGCTGGAGCTCTGGCGCCTGTCATGCCAGACGTTCGGCCATTGATCAGGTAAGAAAGGTCAGAACCTCAGGTTCTGTGGGGCTTTTGGTACAGTAGGCATGGCAGTTGAGGCACATGTCCAGCTTTTTTCTGTGGCCACTTTGGTTTGGGAGAAATCCCTGGACGTTTGCAATTTTAGGGACTGGGCTGTGGCTTGCGATCTGACGCCAGTGAGTTAGAACGTCTGTCCTAGACTAGGGAAGAAAGCCCTGAGCCCCAGAGTCCATGACGCTTTTGGTAGGGTAGGCTGGCCCGCTGAGGTACGTGTGCAGCTTTTGTCTGTGGCCCCTTTGGTGTGGGAGAAATCCCTGGACCCAGGCTCTGGCTTGGGATCTGCGCCAGTGAGGGGAATGACTGTCCCTGAAGCATGGAAGAAAGGCCTAACCCCAGTGTCTCTGGAGCCTTTGTAAGGATAGGTTGGCCCGCTGAGGTACTTGTGCAGTTTGGCTGTGGCCCCTTGGGTGTGGGAGAAATCCCGGTTTAATTCTGGAACCCAGGCTGGTGCTGGATCTCTGGCGCCGGTCATGCCAAACGTTCGGCCATTGATTAGGTAAGAAAGGTCAAACCCTCAGTTTCTGTGGGGATTTTGGTACAGTAGGCATGACAGGTGATGCACGTGTGCATCTTTTGTCTGTGGCCCCTTTGGTGTGGGAGAAATCCCTGGACGTTTGCAATTTTAGGGACTGGGCTGTGGCTTGCGATCTGACGCCAGTGAGTTAGAACGTCTGTCCTAGATTAGGGAAGAAAGCCCTGAGCCCCAGGGTCCATGACACTTTTGGTAGGCTAGGCTGGCCCGCTGAGGTACGTGTGCAGTTTTGGCTGTGGTCCCTTTTGGTGTGGGAGAAATCCCTGGACGTTTGCCATACTGGAGTCTGGGCTGTGGCTTGCGATCTGACGCCAGTAAGTTTAAATGTCTGTCCCTAGACTAGGGAAGAAAGCCCTGAGCCCCAGGGTCCATGACCTTTTGGTAGGTAGGCTGGCCCCCTGAGGCACGTGTGCAGCTTTTGGCTGTGGCCCCTTTGGTGTGGGAGAAATCCCTGGACGTTTACAATTTTGGAGGTGGGCTGTGGTTCGCAATCTGGCCCTCGTGTGTTTGAACGTCTGTCCCTGGAGTAGGGAAGAAAGCCCTGAGCCTCAGGTTCTGTGGGGCTTTTGTACAGTAGGCATGCCCGCTGATGCACATGTGCAGTTTTTGTATGTTGCCCCTATGGTGTGGGAGAAATCCCTGGATGTTTGCAGGTCTGGAGCCTGGGCTGTGGTTCGGAATCTGGCCCCAGTGAGTTTGAACGTCTTCCCTGGAGTAGGGAGGAAAGCCCTGAGCCCCAGTGTCCATGACGCTTTTGGTAGGGTAGGCTGGCCCGCTGAGACACGTGTGAAGATTTTGGCTGTAATCCCTTTTCGTGTGGGAGAAATCCCTGGACGTTTGCCATACTGGATCCCGGGCTGTGGCTTGAGATCTGACGCCAGTGAGTTTAAATATCTGTGCCTAGACTAGGGAAAAAAGCCCTGAGCCCCACAGTCCATGACGCTTTTGGTAGGGCAGGCTGTCTTGCTGAGGCATGTGTGCATCTTTTGGCTGTGGCCCCTTTGGTGTGCGAGAAATCCCGGGACGTTTGCAATTCTGGAACCCGGGCTGGTGCTGGAGCTCTGGCGCCTGTCATGCCAAACGTTCGGCCATTGATTAGGTAAACAGATCAGAGCCTCAGGTTCTGTGGGGCTTTTGGTACAGTAGGCATGGCAGCTGAGGCACGTGTGCAGCTTTTGTCTGTGGCCCCTTTGGTGTGGGAGAAATCCCTGGACGTTTCCAATTCTGGAGCTGGGCTGTGGCTTGCGATCTGACGCCAGTAAGTTTAAATGTCTGTCCCTAGACTAGGGAAGAAAGCCCTGAGCCCCAGTGTCCATGACGCTTTTTGGTAGTGGTAGGCTGGCCCCCTGAGGCACGTGTGCAGCTTTTGGCTGTGGCCCCTTTGGTGTGCGACAAATCCCTGGATCTTTGAAATTCTGGAACCCGGGCTAGTGCAGGAGATCTGGCACCTGTCATGCCAAACGTTTGGCCATTGATTAGGTAAGAAAGGTCAGAGCCTCAGGTTCTGTGGGCCTTTTGGTACAGTAGGCATGGCAGTTGAGGTACATGTCCAGCTTTTGTCTGTGGCCCCTTTGGTGTGGGAGAAATCCCTGGACGTTTGCAATTCTACAACCCGGGCTGGTGCTGGTGCTCTGGCGCCTGTCATGCCAAACGTTCGGCCATTGATTAGGTAAGAAAGGTCAGAACCTCAGGTTCTGTGGGGCTTTTGGTACAGTAGGCATGGCAGTTGAGGACATGTCCAGCTTTTGACTGTGGCCCCTTTGGTGTGGGAGAAATCCCTGGACGTTTGCAATTCTGGAACCCGGGCTGTGGCTTGCAATCTGGCACCAGTGAGTTTGAACGTCTGTCCCTTGACTAGGAAAGAAAGCCTTAGCCTCCGAGTCCATGACGCTTTTGGTACGGTAGGCTGGCCCGCTAAAGGCACGTGTGCAGCTTTTGTCTGTGGCCCCTTTGGTGTGGGAGAAATCCCTGGACGTTTGCAATTCTGGAACCCTGGGTTTTTCTGGAGCTCTGGCGCCATTGAAGGCGAATATTGGGTGCTTGATTAGGTAAGAAAGGCTGGAGGCCAAGGGTCTGTGGAGCCTTTTTTAGGATAGGTTGGCCCGCTGAGGCACGTGTGTAGCTTTTGGCTGTGGCCCCTTTGGTGTGGGAGAAATCCCTGGACGTTTTCAATTTTAGTGACTGGGCTGTGGCTTGCGATCTGATGCCAGTGAGTTTGAATGTCTTTCCCTGGAGTAGGGAAGAAAACCCTGAGCCCCAGTGTCCATGACGCTTATCGTAGGGTAGGCTGGCGCGCTGAGGCACGTGTGCAGCTTTTGGCTGTGGCCCCTTTGGTGTGGGAGAAATCTCTGGACGTTTGCAATTCTGGAACCCGGGCTGTGGATTGTAATCTCACGCCAGTGAGTTTAAATGTCTGTCCCTAGAGTAGGGAAAAAAGCCCTGATCCCCACAGTCCATGACGGTTTTGGTAGGGTAGGCTGGCACGCTGAGGCACGTGTGCAGCTTTTGTCTGTGGCCCATTGGGTGTGGGAGAAATCCCGGGACGTTTGCAATTGTGGAACCCGTGCTGGTGCTAGAGCCCAAACCCCGGGTGTGGGGCTTTTTGTAGGGTAGGCAGGGCAGGTGAGGGAAGTGTGCAGCTTTTGTCTGTGGCCCCTTTGGTGTGGGAGAAATCCCTGGACGTTTGCAATTCTGCAGCCTGGTCTGTGGCTTGCGATCTGATGCTAGTGAGTTTGAATGTCTGTCCCTGGAGTAGGGAAGAAAGCCCTGAGCCCCAGAGTCCATGACGCTTTGGTAGGGTAGGCTGGCCTGCTGAGGCACGTGTGCGCTTTTGGCTGTGGCCCCTTTGGTGTGGGAGAAATCCCTGGACGTTTGCAATTCTGGAACCCAGGCTAGTGCAGGAGCTCTGGCGCTTGTCATGCCAAACGTTCGGGCATTGATTAGGTAAGAAAGGTCAGAGCCTCAGGTTCTGTGGGGCTTTTGGTACAGCAGGGATGGCAGGTGAGGCACATGTCCAGCTTTTGGCTGTGCCCCCTTTGGTGTGGGAGAAATGCCTGGACGTTTGCAATTCTGGAGCCTGGGCTGTGGCTTGCAATCTGGCCCCAGTGAGTTTGAACGTCTGTCCCTAGACTAGGTTTCCTGGTTTCTGCTGGAAAAGAGTTAATTTTCTTCACAGAAGCTAGCATAGTGCTGTGCTTTGGATTTAGTACTAGAAGAATGTTGATAATACGCTGATGTTTTTAGTTGTTGCCAAGCAGTGCTCAGACTGCTCAAGGATTTTTGAGCTTCTCCTGCTCGGCCAGGTGGATAACAAGCTGGGAGTACATCACAGCTAGGACCCAAACTGTCCAAAGAGCTATTCCATACCATATAACGTCATGCTCGGGGGGGGGTTAGTGGATCGGTCGGTCGCGGGGAGAGTGATCGCTGCTCGGGTACTGATCGCTGCTCGGGACGGGCTGGGCATCGGTCGGCGGGTGGTGAGCAATTGCATTGTGCATCATTCGTTTTGTATATTCTGTATATTTTGTTATCATTCTCATTATTACTATTATTATTATTTCCTCTTATTAAACTGTCTTTATCTCAGCCCTCGGCTCTAACCCTTTTCCCCTTCCCGATTATCTCCCCCATCCTACTGAGGGAGGGGGGTCAGTGAGGGAGTGGCTGCGTAGTGCTTAGTTGCCAGCCGGGTTAAACCACGAGACTAGGGAAGAAAGCCCTGAACCCCAGTGTCCATGATGCTTTTGGTAGGGTAGGCTGGCCCGCTGAGACACGTGTGCAGCTTTTGGCTGTGGCCCCTTTGGTGTGGGAGAACTCCCTGGACGTTTGCAATTCTGAACCTGGGCTGGTGCTGGATCTCTGTCGCCATTGATGGCGAACATCGGGCCCTGATTAGGTCAGAAAGCCCTCACCCCGAGGGTCTATGGGGCTTTTGGTACAGTAGGCATGGCAGCTGAGGCACATACCCTGCTTTTGGCTGTGGCCCCTTTGGTGTGGGAGAAATCTCTGGACGTTTGCAATACTGGAGTCTGGGCTGTGGCTTGCGATCTGACTCCAGTGAGTTTAAATGTCTGCCCCTGGAGTATGGAAGAAAGCCCTGAGGCCCAGGGTCTGTGGAGCCTTTATAAGGATAGGTTGGCCAGCTGAGGCACGTGTCAGATTTGGCTGGGCCTCAGTGGTGTGGGAGAAATCCCTGACGTTTGCAATTCTGGAGCCGGGCTGTGGCTTGAGTTCTGGCGCAAGTGTAGTTTGAAAGTGTGTCCCTGGATTAGGGAAGAAAGCCCTGAGCCCCAGAGTCCATGACGCTTTTGGTAGGGTAGGCTGGCCCGCTGAGGCACGTGTGCAGCTTTTGGCTGTTGACCCTTGGGTGTGGGAGAAATCCCTGGACGTTTGCAATTCTGGAGCCTGGGCTGTGGCTTGCGTTCTAGCACCTGTAGTTTGAAAGTGTGTCCCTGGATTAGGGAAGAAAGCCCTGACCCCACGTCCATGACGCTTTTGGTAGGGTAGGCTCCCTGAGGCACGTGTGCAGCTTTTGGCTTTTCCCCCTTTGTGTGGAGAAATCCCTGGACGTTTGCAATTCTGGAACCCGGGCTAGTGCTAGAGGTCTGGTGCCTATCATGCCAAACGTTCGGCCATGGATTAGGTAAGAAAGGTTGGAGCCCCAGGTTCTGCGGGGCTTTTTATACGTTAGGCAGGGCAGGTGAGGCATGTGTGCAGATTTTGTCTGTGGCCCCTTTGGTGTGGGAGAAATTCCTGGACGTTTGCTATACTGGAGACTGGGTGTAGCGTGAGATGTGGCGCCAGTGAGTACGAACGTCTGACCCTGGAGTATGGAAGAAAGCCCTGAGCCCCAGGATCCATGGCACTCTTGTTAGGATAGGCTGGCCCGCTGAGGCACGTGTGCAGCTTATGGCTGTGGCCCCTTGGGTGTGGGAGAAATCCCTGGACGTTTGTAATTCTGGAACCCTGGCTGGTGCTGGTGCTCCGGCGCCATTGACGGCTAACATTGGGCCTTTGATTAGGTCAGAAAGCCCTGAGCCTCAGGGTCTGTGGGGCTTTTTGTAGGGAAGGCATGGCAGGTGAGGCACGTGTGCAGCTTTTGTCTGTGGCCCCTTTGGTGTAGGAGAAATCCCTGGATGTTTGCAATTCTGGAGCCTGGGTTGT
Organism: Gorsachius magnificus; assembly: GCA_034008185.1. Lineage (NCBI taxonomy): Eukaryota > Metazoa > Chordata > Aves > Pelecaniformes > Ardeidae > Gorsachius > Gorsachius magnificus. The sequence goes on along the minus strand of CM067102.1, from coordinate 5,158,734 downwards.
GGCTTCCGTTCTGGTACCAGTAAGTTTGAATGTCTGTCTCCAGACTACAGAAGAAAGCCCTGAGCCCCCGAGTCCATGACGCTTTTGGTAGGGTAGGCTGGCCTGCTGAGGCACGTGTGCAGCTTTTGGCTGTGGCCCCTTTGGTGTGGGAGAAATCCCTGGACTTTGCAATTCTGGAGCAAGGGCTGTGGCTTCGTATGGTCCAGTGAGTTTGAACTCTGTCCCTGATAGGGAAAAAAGCTCTGAGCCCCGAAGTCCATAACGCTTTTGGTCGGCTAGGCTGGCCCGCTGAGGCACGTGTGCAGCTTTTGGCTGTGGCCCCTTTGGTGTGGGAGAAATGTCTGGACGTTTTCAATTCTGGAGCCTGGTCTGTGTCTTGCGATCTGATCCCAGTGAGTTTGAACGTTTGTCCCTAGACTAGGGAAGAAAGCCCTGAGCCCCAGTGTCCATGACGCTTTTGGTAGGGTAGGCTGGCCCGCTGAGGCACGTGTGCAGCTTTTGGCTGTGGCCCCTTTGGTGTGGGAGAAATCCCTGGACGTTTGCAATTCTGGAACCCGGGCTGGTGCTGGCGCTCTGGCGGCATTAATGGCAAACATTGGGCCCTTGATTAGGTAAAAAAGCCCTGAGCCCCAGGGTCTGTGGGGCTTTTTGTAGGGTAGGCATGCCAGTTGAGGCACGTGTGCAGCTTTTGCCTATGGCCCCTTTGGTGTAGGAGAAATCCCTGGACATTTACAATCCTGGACCCCGGGCTGGGGTTTGCGATTTGGCACCAGAGAGTTTTAACGTCTGTCCCTAGACTAGGGAAGGAAGCCCTGAGCCCCATAGTCCATGACATTTTTATAGGTTAGGCTGGCCCGCTGAAGCTTCTGTGCAGCTTTTGGGTGTTGCCCCTTTGGTGTGGGAGAAATCCCTGGACGTTTGCAATTCTGCAGCCTGGGCTGCTGCTTGCGATCTGATGCCAGTGAGTTTGAAAGTCTGTCCCTGGAGTATTGAAGAAATCCCTGAGCCCCAGTATCCATGACGCTTTTGGTAGGGTAGACTGGCCCACTGAGGAACGTGTGTAGCTTTTGGCTGTGGCCCCTTTGGTGTGGGAGAAATCCCTGGACTTTTGCAATTCTGGAACCCGGGCTGGTGCTGGAGCTCTACCGCGATTGATTTCGAACATCTATCCCTTGACTAGGGAAGAAAGCCCTGAGCCCCAGGTTCTGTGGGGCTTTTGTAGGGTAGGCGTGGCAGTTGAGGCACGTGTTTTGGGGCCCCTTGGGTGTGGGAGAAATCCCTGGACGTTTGCCATATTGTAGACTTGGATGTAGCTTGAGATGTGGCGCCAGTGAGCATGAACGGCTGACCCTGGAGTGTGAACGAAAGCCCTGAGCCCCAGAGTCCATAACGCTTTCATAGGGTAGGCTGGTCCGCTGAAGCAAGTGTGCAGCTTTTGGCTGTGGCCTCTTGGATGTAGGAGAAATACCTGGACGTTTGCAATTCTGCAGCCTGGGCTGTGGATTGCGATCTTGCCCCTGTGAGTATGAACGTCTGTCCCCAGACTAGGAAAGAATGCCCTGAGCCCTAGTGTTCATGACGCTTTTGGTAGGGTAGGCTAGCCCGCTAGAGGCACGTGTGCAGCTTTTGTCTGTGGCCCCTTTGGTGTGTGAGAAATCCCTGGACGTTTGCAATTCTGGAACCCGGGCTGGTGCTGGAGGTCTGGCGGCATTGATGGCAATATTGGGCCCTTGAGTAGGTAAGAAAGGCGTGGGGCCCAGGGTCTGTGGAGCCTTTATAAGGATAGGTTGGCCCGCTGAGGCACGTGTGCAGCTTTTGGCTGTGGCCCCTTGGGTGTGGGAGAAATCCCTGGACGTTTGCAATTCTGGAGCCTGGGCTGTGGCTTGCGATCTGGTACCAGTGAGTTCGCTTTTGGTGGGTGGCTGGCCTGCTGAGGCTCGTGTGCAGCTTTTGGCTGTGGCCCCTTGGGTGTGGGAGAAATCCCTGGACGTTTGCAATTCTGGAACCCGGGCTGGTGCGGCGCTCTGGCGCCATTGATGGCAAACATTGGGCGCTTGATTAGGTAAGAAAGGCATGTGAGCCCAGGTCTGTGGAGGCCTTTTAGTAAGGTAGGTTGGCCCGCTGAGGCACGTGTGCAGCTTTTGGCTGTGGCCCCTTGGGTGTGGGAGAAATCCCTGGACGTTTTCAATCCTGGAGCTTGGGCTGTGGCTTGCGATCTGGTACCAGTGAGTTTAATGTCTGACGCTGGAGTAGGGAAGAAAGCCCTGAGCCCCAGTATCCATGACGCTTTTGTTAGGGTAGGCTTGCCCGCTGAGGCACGTGTGCAGCTTTTGGCTGTGGCCCCTTGGGTGTGGGAGAAATCCCTGGACGTTTGCAATTCTGGAACCCGGGCTGGTGCTGGAGCTCTCGCGCCATTGATGGCGAACATCGGGCCCTTCATTAGTTAAGAAAGCCTGAGCCCCAGGTTCTGTGGGGCTTTTTGTTGGGTAGGCTGGCCGAGAGGCACGTGTCACTTTTGGCTGTGGCCCCTTGGGTGTGGGAGAAATGCCCTGGACGTTTGCAATTCTGGAAGCCTGGGATGTGGCTTGGATCTGGCAATGTGTATTGAATATTTGCCCTTGATTAGGAAGAAAGCCTGAGCCCCGAGTCCTGACGGCTTTTGTAGGGTAGGCTATGGCAGTTGAGGCACGTGTGCAGCTTTTGGCTGTGGCCCCTTGGGTGTGGGAGAAATCCCTGGACGTTTGCAATTCTGGAACCCGGGCTGGTGCTGGCGCTCTGGCGCCATTGATGGAAACATTGGGCGCTTGATTAGGTAAGAAAGGGTGAGCCCAGGTTCTGTGGAGCCTTTATAGAGGATAGGTGGCCCGCTGAGGCACGTGTGCAGCTTTTGCTGTGGCCCCTTTGATGTGCGAGAAATCCCTGGACGTTTGCAATTCTGGAACCCGGGTGGTGCTGGCGCTCTGGCGCATTGTATGGCAATATTGGGCCTTGATTAGGTAAGAAAGGCAGGAGGCCCAGGTCATGGACGCCTTTATAAGGATAGGTTGGCCCGCTGAGGCACGTGTGCAGCTTTTGGCTGTGGCCCCTTTGGTGTGGGAGAAATCCGTGGACGTTTGTAATTCCGGAACCTGGGCTGGTGCTAGAGCTCTGGCGCCATTGATGATGAACATCGGGCCCTTCATTAGTTAAGAAAGGCCTGAGCCCCAGGGTCTGTGGGGCTTTTTGTTGGGTAGGCATGGCAGTTGAGGCACATGTCCAGCTTTTGACTGTGGCCCCTTTGGTGTGGGAGAAATCCCTGGACGTTTGCAATTCTGGAACCCGGGCGTGCTGGAGCTCTGGCGCCATTGATGGCGAATGTCTGGCCCTTGACTACGGAAGAAAGCCCTGAGCCCTAGGGTCTGTGGAGACTTTGTAAGGATAGGTTGGCCTGCTGAGGAACGTGTGCAGCTTTTGGTTGTGGCCCCTTGGTGTGGGAGAAATCCGTGGACATTTTCATTCTGACCTGGGCTGTGGCTTCGTTCTGGCAAAGTGATTTTAACGTCTGCCCTGGAGTAGGAAGAAAGCCTGAGCCCCAGTGTCCATGACGCTTTTGGTAGGGTAGACTGGCCCACTGAGGCACGTGTGCAGCTTTTGGCTGTGGCCCCTTGGGTGTGGGAGAAATCCCTGGAGGTTTGCAATTCTGGAACTCGGGCTGGGGTGTGCGATCTGGCACCAGTGAGTTTAACGTCTGACCCTGGAGTATGGAAGAAAGCCCTGAGCCCCAGAGTCCATGACGCTTTTGTTAGGGTAGGCTGGCCCGCTGAGGCACGTGTGCAGCTTTTGGCTGTTGACTCTTGGGTGTGGGAGAAATCCCTGGACATTTGCAATTCTGGAACCCGGGCTGGTGCGGAGCTCTGGCGCCATTGATGGCGAACTTTGGGCCCTTGATTAGGTAAGAAAGGTGTGAGCCCCAGGTTCTGTGGGGCTTTTGGTAGGGTAGGCTGGCCTGCTGAGGCTCGTGTGCAGCTTTTGGCTGTGGCCCCTTGGTGTGGGAGAAATCCCTGGACGTTTGCAATTCTGGAACTCGGGCTGGGGTGTGCGATCTGGCACCAGTGAGTTTGAACATTTGTCCCTGGATTAGGGAAGAAAGCCCTGAGCCCCACAGTCCATGATTTTGTAGGGTAGGCTGGCCGCTGAGGCCGTGTGCAGCTTTTGGCTGTGGCCCCTTGGGTGTGGCAGAAATCCCTGGACGTTTGCAATTCTGGAACCCGGGCTGGTGCTGGCGCTCTGGCGCCATTGATGGCAAATATTGGGCGCTTGATTAGGTAAGAAAGGCAGGAGGCCCAGGGTCTGTGGAGCCTTTATCAGGATAGGCTGGCCCGCTGAGGCACGTGTGCAGCTTTTGCCTATGGCCCCTTTGGTGTAGGAGAAATCCCTGGACATTTACAATCCTGGACCCCGGGCTGGGGTTTGCGATTTGGCACCAGAGAGTTTTAACGTCTGTCCCTAGACTAGGGAAGGAAGCCCTGAGCCCCATAGTCCATGACATTTTCATAGGTTAGGCTGGCCCGCTGAAGCTTCTGTGCAGCTTTTGGCTGTGGCCCCTTGGGTGTGGGAGAAATCCCTGGTTTGCAATTCTGGAACCCGGGCTGGTGCTGGCTCTGGCGCCATTGATAGAACTTGGGGCCCTTGATTAGGAAGAAAGGCCCGTGTGGCCCCATTCATGAGTTTTGGTGGGTAGGCTGGCCTGAGGCACGTGTGAGCTTTTGCTGTGCCCTTGGGTGGGAGAAATCCCTGGACTTTGCAATTCTGGACCTGGGCTGGTGCTGGACTCAGTGGCTAATGTACCGGATTGCTGAACTGGAGAAGCCCTGAGCCTTTGTTAGTGAGCTTTGCAGGTAGGCCTGGCTAGGCTTGTGTGCCCCTTTTGGTGTGGCCCTTGGTGTGGAATATCCCGGGCTTTGCAACTGCTGAATGGCGACATGGGCGCGCTTCTATAGGCCGATCATGGTCTTGGGGCTTTGATAGGTGGTAAGGCAGTGAGCCCAGGTCTTTGAGGCCCTTTGTGTGGATAGCCCTGGCGTTGGGCACTGTGCAGCTTTTGGCTGTGGCCCCTTGGGGATTGGCCTAGATCCTGGACGTTTGCAACCGTTGTGGCTTGTGTGTGCCGAAGCGTGGCAGTTGATTGCTGCCCTGGTGTGGGAAGAAAGCCCTGAGCCCCGGTTCCATGACGTTTGCATAGGTAGGTTTGCCCTGAAGCAAAGTGTGCAGCCTTTTGGCGTGGCCCTTTGGTGTGGGAGAAAGTCCTGGACGTTTGAATTCTGACCTGGGCTGGTGCTTGGTCTGGACCATTGAGTTGCGAACTTCGGACCCTATGTAGGAAAGAGCCCATGAGGAACTGGGCCTTGTGTAGAGCTTTGGTAGGGTAGGCTAGGCAGCCTTAGAAGCATGTTCAGGCTTTGTGCTGTGCCCCTTTGGTGTGGGAGAAATCCCTGGACATTTTCAATTCTGGAACCCGCGGTGCTGGGCTCTGCGATTGATGGCCAGAGAGTTTAACGTCTGCCCTTGAGTAGGAAGAAGCCCTGAGCCCCAGGGTCCTGGAGCTTTTATAGGTAGGCTGGCCCGCTGAGGCGTGTGCAGCTTTTGGTGTGGCCCCTTTGGTGTGGGAGAAATCCCTGGACGTTTGCAATTCTGAGCCTGGGCTGTGGCTTGCGATCTGGCCAGTGAGTTTGAAACGTCTGTCCCTGGAGTATGAAGAAAGCCCTGAGCCCCAGTGTCCATGACGCTTTTGGTAGGGTAGCTGGCCCACTGAGGCACGTGTGCAGCTTTTGGCTGTGGCCCCTTGGGTGTGGGAGAAATCCCTGGACGTTTGCAATTCTGGAACTCGGGCTCGGGTGTGCGATCTGGCGCCAGTGAGTTTAACGTCTGCCCTGGAGTATGGAAGAAAGCCCTGAGCCCCAGAGTCCATGACGCTTTTGTGGGTAGGGCCTGAGACTGTGCATTTTGGCGTTGACTTGGTGGAGAATCCGACATTTGCAATTCTGGAACCCGGGCTGGTGCGGAGCTCTGGCGCCATTGATGGCGAACTTTGGGCCCTTGATTAGGTAAGAAAGGTGTGAGCCCCAGGTTCTGTGGGGCTTTTAGTAGGGTAGGCTGGCCCGCAGAGGCACGTGTGCAGCTTTTGGCTGTGGCCCCTTGGGTGTGGCAGAAATCCCTGGACGTTTGCAATTCTGGAGCCTGGGATGTGGCTTCGATCTGGCACAAGTGTAGTTTGAATATTTGTCCCTGAATTAGGGAAGAAAGCCCTGAGCCCCCGAGTCCATGATGGTTTTGGTAGGGTAGGCTGGCCCGCTGAGGCACGTGTGCAGCTTTTGGCTGTGGCCCCTTGGGTGTGCGAGAAATCCCTGGACGTTTGCAATTCTGGAACCCGGGCTGGTGCTGGCGCTCTGGCGCCATTGATGGAAACATTGGGCGCTTGATTAGGTAAGAAAGGCAGGAGGCCCATGGTCTGTGGAGCCTTTATAAGGATAGGTTGGCCCGCTGAGGCACGTGTGCAGCTTTTGGCTGTGGCCCCTTGGGTGTGGGAGAAATCCCTGGACGTTTGCAATTCTGGAACCCGGGCTGGTGCTGGAGGTCTGGCGGCATTGATGGCGAATATTGGCCGCTTGAGTAGGTAAGAAAGGCGTGGGGCCACAGGGTCTGTGGAGCCTTTATCAGGATAGGCTGGCGCGCTGAGACACGTGTGCAGCTTTTGGCTGAGGCCCCTTTGGTGTGGGAGAAATCCCTGGACATTTTCAATTCTGGAGCCTGGGCTGTGTCTTGGCATCTGGCGCTAGTGAGTTTGAACGTCTGTTCGTGGAGTAGGGAAGAAAGCCCTGAGCCCCAGATTCCATGACGCTTTGTTAGGGTAGACTGGCCCACTGAGGCATGTGTGTAGCTTTTGGCTGTGGCCCCTTTGGTGTGGGAGAAATCCTGGACGTTTGCAATTTGGAACCTGGGCGGGTGCTGGCGCTCTGGCGCCATTGGTGGCGAACGTCAGTCCCTGGAGTAGGGAAGAAAGCCCTGAGCCCCAGGGTCTGTGGGGCTTTTTATAAGGTAGGCATGTCTAGTTGAGGCACGTGTGCAGATTTTGGCTGTGGCCCCTTTGGTGTGGGAGAAATCCCTGGACGTTTGTAATTCGGGAACCTGGGCTGGTGCTAGAGCCCTGGCGCCATTGATGACGAACATCGGGCCCTTCATTAGTTAAGAAAGGCCTGAGCCCCAGGGTCTGTGGGGCTTTTAGTAGGGTAGTCATGCCAGTTGAGGCACGTGTGCAGCTTTTGGCTGTGGCCCCTTGGGTGTGGGAGAAATCCCTGGACGTTTGCATTTCTGAGCCTGGACTGTGGCTTGCGATCTGACGCCAGTGAGTTTGAACGTCTGATGTTGGAGTAGGTAAGAAAGCCCTGAGCCCCAGGTCTGTGGGCTTTTTGTAGGTAGGATGCAGTTGAGGCACTGTGCAGTTTTGGCTGTGGCCCCTTTGGTGTGGGAGAAATCCCTGGACGTTTGTAATCGGAACCTGGCTGGTGCTAGAGCCCTGGCGCCATTGATGACGAACATCGGGCCCGTCATAGTTAAGAAGGCCTGAGCCCCAGGTCTGTGGGGCTTTTGTAGGTGTGCATGCCAGTTGAGGCACGTGTGCAGCTTTTGGCTGTGGCCCCTTGGTGTGGGAGAAATCCCTGGACGTTTGCAATTTTGGAGCCCAGGACTGTGGCTTAGATCTGGCCATTGATGGCGAACATTCTAGCCCTTGACTAGGAAGAAAGCCCTGAGCCCCAGGGTCTGTGGGCCTTTTGGTAGAGTTGGCGTGGCAGTTGAGGCATGTGTGCAGCTTTTGGCTGTGGCCCTTGCTGTGGAGAAATCCCTGGACGTTTGCAATTTTGAGACCATGGCTGGGCTTGCGTCTGGCCAGTGATCGAACGTCTGGCCTTGAGTAGGGAAGAAAGCCCTGAGCCCCAGAGTCTATGACGCTTTTGGTAGGGTAGGCTGGCCCGCTGAGGCACGTGTGCAGCTTTTGGCTGTGGCCCCTTGTCGGTCACTGATTAGGTAAGAAAGCCCGGAGGCCGAGGGTCTGTGGTGATTTTTGTTGGGTAGGAATTGCAGTTGAGGCACTGTCAGCTTTTGGCTGTGGCCCCTTTGGTGTGGGAGAAATCCCTGAACGTTTGCAATTTTAGAGCCCAGGCTGGGGCTCAGTCTCTAGCTCTATTGATGTCGAACCTCGGGCCCTTGACTAGGGAAGAAAGGCCTGAGCCCCAGGGTCTTTGGGCCTTTTGGTAGAGTTGGCGTGGCAGTTGAGGCATGTGTGCAGCTTTTGGCTGTGGCCCCTTTGGTGTGGGAGAAATCCCGGGAAGTTTGCAATTTTGAGTCTGGACCCTGCTCGGATTCTGATGCCAGTGATGGCGAATGTCGGGCCCTTGACTAGGGAAGAAATCCCTGACCGCCAGGGTCTCTGGGCCTTTAGGTAGAGTAGGAATGGCAGTTGAGGCACGTGTGCAGCTTTTGGCTGTGGCCCCTTTGGTGTGGGAGAAATCCCTGGACGTTTGCAATTTTTGAGTCTGGACCCTGCTCGGATTCTGATGCCAGTGATGGCGAATGTCGGGCCCTTGACTAGGGAAGAAATCCCTGACCGCCAGGGTCTCTGGGCCTTTTGGTAGAGTAGGAATGGCAGTTGAAGCATGTGTGCAGCTTTTGGCTGTGGCCCCTTTGGTGTGGGAGAAATCCCTGGACGATTGCAATTTTGGAGCCCAGGCTGGGGCTAAGTCTCTGGCTCTATTGATGTCGAACCTCGGGCCCTTGAGTAGGGAAGAAAGGCCTGAGCCCCAGGGTCTGTGGGCCTTTTGGTAGAGTTGGCGTGGCAGTTGAGGCATGTGTGCAGGTTTTGGCTGCGACCCCTTTACTGTGGCACAATTGCCTGGGCGTTTGACATTTATGGAGACCAAGCTTGGGTCCGGCTGCGGTGTCAGTGATGCCGAACTTCGCGCCCTTGAGTAGGGAAGAAAGCCCTGAGCCCCAGGATCCATGGACTTTTGGTAGAGTAGCTGGCCCGCTGAGGCACGTGTGCAGCTTTTGGCTGTGGCCCGTTTGGTGTGGGAGAAATCCCTGGACGTTTGCAATTTTTGAGTCTGGACCCTGCTCGGATTCTGATGCCAGTGATGGCGAATGTCGGGCCCTTGACTAGGGAAGAAATCCCTGACCGCCAGGGTCTCTGGGCCTTTTGGTAGAGTAGGAATGGCAGTTGAGGCATGTGTGCAAGCTTTTGGCTGGGGCCCCCTTTGGTGTGGGAGAAATCCCTGAACGTTTGCAATGTTGGAGCCCAGGCTGGGGCTCAGTCTCTGGCGCTATTGATGGCGAACGTCTGGCCCTTGACTAGGGAAGAAAGGCCTGAGCCCCAGGGTCTGTGGGCCTTTTGGTAGAGTTGGCGTGGCAGTTGAGGCATGTGTGCAGATTTTGGCTGTGGCCCCTTTGGTGTGGCAGAAATCCCTGGAAGTTTGCAATTTTTGAGTCTGGACCCTGCTCGGATTCTGATGCCAGTGATGGCGAATGTCGGCCCCTTGACTAGGGAAGAAATCCCTTACCGCCAGGGTCTCTGGGCCTTTAGGTAGAGTAGGAATGGCAGTTGAGGCATGTGTGCAGGGCCCCTTTGGTTGGGAGAAATCCCTGGAGTTTGGAATTTTTGAGTCTGGACCCTGCTCGGATTCTGATGCCAGTGATGGCGAATGTCGGGCCCTTGACTAGGGAAGAAAGGCCTGAGCCCCAGGGTCTCTAAGCCTTTTGGTAGATTTGGCGTGGCAGTTGAGACATGTGTTCAGATTTTGTCTGTGGCCCCTTTGGTGTGGGAGAAATCCCTGAACGTTTGCAATTTTAGAGCCCAGGCTGGGGCTCAGTCTCTAGCTCTATTGATGTCGAACCTCGGGCCCTTGAGTAGGGAAGAAAGGCCTGAGCCCCAGGGTCTGTGGGCCTTTTGGTAGAGTTGGCGTGGCAGTTGAGGCATGTGTGCAGCTTTTGGCTGTGGCCCCTTTGGTGTGGCAGAAATCCCTGGATTTTGCAATTTTGAGTCTGGACCCTGCTCGGATTCTGATGCCAGTGATGCTGAACGTCAGGCCCTTGACTAGGGAAGAAAGCCCTGAGCCCCAGGGTCTCTAAGCCTTTTGGTAGAGTAGGATGCAGTTGAGGCATTGTGCAGCTTTTGGCTGTGGCCCCTTTGGTGTGGAGAAATCCCTGGATTCAATTTTAGTCTGGACGCTCTGGCTGATGCAACGGCCCCTTGAGTAGGGAAGAAAGGCCTGAGCCCCAGGGTCTGTGGGCCTTTTGGTAGAGTAGGCTGGGCAGTTGAGGCACTGTGTGCAGCTTTTGGCTGTGGCCCCTTTGGTGTGGGAGAAATCCCTGGACGTTTGCAATTTTTGAGTCTGACCCTGCTCGGATTCTGTGCCGTGATGGCGAATGTCGGGCCCTTGACTAGGGAAGAAATCCCTGACCGCCAGGGTCTCTGGGCCTTTTGGTAGAGTAGGAATGGCAGTTGAAGCATGTGTGCAGCTTTTGGCTGTGGCCCCTTTGGTGTGGGAGAAATCCCTGCACGTTTGTAATGTTGGAGCCCAGGCTGGGGCTCAGTCTCTGGCGCTATTGATGGCGAACGTCGGCCCTTGAGTAGGGAAGAAAGGCCTGAGCCCCAGGGTCTGTGGGCCTTTTGGTAGAGTTGGCGTGGCAGTTGAGGCATGTGTGCAGCTTTTGGCTGTGGCCCCTTTGGTGTGGGAGAAATCCTGACGTTTGCAATTTTAGAGCCCAGGCTGGGGCTCAGTCTCTGGCGTATGATGGCGAAGTCTGGCCCTTGACTAGGGAAGAAAGGCCTGCGCACCAGGGTCTGTGGGCCTTTTGGTAGAGTTGGCGTGGCAGTTGAGGCATGTGTGCAGTTTGGCTGGCCCCTTTGTGTGGCAAAATCCTGGCGTTTGCAATTTATGGAGCCAGCTGGGTCTGCTGCTAGTGATGCGAATGTGGCCCTTGATAGGGAAGAAAGCCCTGAGCCCCAGGTCTGGCCTTTTGGTAGAGTAGGCTGGCCGCTGAGCACGTGTGCAGCTTTTGGCTGTGGCCCCTTTGGTGTGGGAGAAATCCCTGGACGTTTGCAATTTTTGAGTCTGACCCTGCTCGGATTCTGTGCCAGTGATGGCGAATGTCGGCCCTTGACTAGGGAAGAAAGCCTGCGCCCAGGGTCTGTGGGCCTTTTGGTAGAGTGGTGGCAGTTGAGGCATGTGTGCAGCTTTTGGCTGTGGCCCTTTGGTGTGGGAGAAATCCCTGACGTTTCAATTTTTGAGCTGGCCTGCTCGGTTCTGAGCAGTGATGGCGAATGTCGGCCCTTGACTAGGGAAGAAAAGCCTGAGCCCAGGGTCTTGGCCTTTTGGTAGAGTAGGATGGCAGTTGAGGCATGTGTGCAGATTTTGGCTGTGGCCCTTTGGTGTGGGAGAAATCCCTGACGTTTGCAATTTTGGAGCCCAGCTGGGCTCGTCTCTGGCGCTATTGATGGCGAATGTCTGGCCCTTGATAGGGAAGAAAGGCCTGACCCCAGGGTCTGTGGGCCTTTTGTAGAGTTGGCGTGGCAGTTGAGGCATGTGTGCAGTTTTGGCTGTGCCCCTTTGTGTGGCAGAAATCCCTGCGTTTGACATTTTGGAGCCAGCTTGGTCGGCTCTGGTCAGTGATGCGAACTCGGCCCTTGAGTAGGGAAGAAAGCCTGAGCCCCAGGTCATGGCCTTTGGTAGAGTAGGTGGCGTTGAGGATGTGTGCAGCTTTTGGCTGTGGCCCCTTTGGTGTGGGAGAAATCCTGACGTTTGCAATTTTGAGTCTGGACCCTGCTCGGATTCTGTGCCAGTGATGGCGAATGTCGGCCTTGATAGGGAAGAAAGCCCTGACCCCAGGTCTCTGGGCCTTTGGTAGAGTGATGGCAGTTGAGGCATGTGTGCAGTTTTGGCTGTGGCCCTTTGGTGTGGGCAGAAATCCTGCACGTTGCAATTTTTGATTTCTGGACCCTGCTTCGGATTCTGACTGCTAGTTGATGTCGAACAGTCGGGCCCTTGACTAGGGAAGAAAGCCTGAGCCCAGGGTCTGTGGGCCTTTTGGTAGAGTAGGCTGGCAGTTGAGGCATGTGTGCAGCTTTTGGCTGTGGCCCCTTTGGTGTGGGAGAAATCCCTGGACGTTTGCAATTTTGAGCAGGCTGGGGACCCTCAGGTTCTGGCGCTAGTGATGGCGAATGTTGGCCCTTGACTAGGGAAGAAAGGCCTGAGCCCCAGGGTCTGTGGGCCTTTTGGTAGAGTTGGTGGCAGTTGAGGCATGTGTGCAGTTTTGGCTGTGGCCCTTTGGTGTGGAGAAATCCCTGACGTTTGCATTTTTGAGTTGGCCCTGCTTCGGTCTTGATGCCAGTGATGGCGAATTCGGCCCTTGATAGGGAAGAAAGCCTGAGCCCCAGGGTCTTTGGCCTTTTGGTAGAGTAGGAATGGCGTTGAGGATGTGTGCAGCTTTTGGCTGTGGCCCCTTTGGTGTGGGAGAAATCCCTGACGTTTGCAATTTTGGTAGGCCCAGGCTGCGGCTCAGTTCTTCTGGCTCTATTGATGCGAATGGGCCCTTGACTAGGGAAGAAAGGCCTGAGCCCAGGGTCTTGGGCCTTTTCGTAGAGTTGGCATGGCAGTTGAGGCATGTGTGCAGCTTTTGGCTGTGGCCCCTTTGGTGTGGGAGAAATCCCTGACGTTTGCAATTTTTGAGTCTGGACCTGCTCGGATTCTGATGCCAGTGATGTGAAGTCGGCCCTTGACTAGGGAAGAAAGCTGAGCCCAGGTTTAAGCCTTTTGTAGAGTGGATGGCGTTGAGTGTGTGCAGTTTTGGCTGTGGCCCTTTGGTTGGGAGAAATCCTGGACGTTGCAATTTTGGAGCCACTGGGGCTGTTCTGGCCGTGATGGCATTGTTGGCTTGATAGGAGAAAGGCCGACCCCAGGGTCTGTGGGCCTTTTGGTAGAGTTGTGGCAGTTGAATTGTGCAGTTTTGGCCGCCTTTACTGTGGAAATTCCGGGCGTTGACATTTAGGAGCCAAGCTTGGGTCGGCTGCGGTGTCGTGATGGCGAATTGGGCCCTTGATGTAGGCAGAAAGCCCTGTGCCAGGATCCATTGGCACTTTTGGTAGAGTAGGCTGGCCCGCTGAGGCACGTGTGCAGCTTTTGGCTGTGGCCCTTTGGTGTGGGAGAAATCCTGGACGTTTGCATTTTTGTAGTCTGGACCCTGCTCGGATTTGATGCCAGTGATGGCGAAATGTCGGCCCTTGATAGGGAAGAAATCCCTGACCGCCAGGGTCTCTGGGCCTTTAGGTAGAGTAGGAATGGCAGTTGAAGCATGTGTGCAGATTTTGGCTGTGGCCCGTTTGGTGTGGCAGAAATCCCTGCACGTTTGCAATTTTTGATTTTGGACCCTGTTCGGATTCTGATGCCAGTGATGCTGAATGTCTGGCCCTTGACTAGGGAAGAAAGGTCTGAGCCCCAGGGTCTGTGGGCCTTTTGGTAGAGTTGGTGCGGCAGTTGAGGCACGTGTGCAGCTTTTGGCTGTGGCCCCTTTGGTGTGGGAGAAATCCCTGGACGTTTGCAATTTTTGAGTCTGGACCCTGCTCGGATTCTTTTGCCAGTAAGGTGAATGTCGGGTGAATGTCGGGCCCTTGACTAGGAAGAAACCTGACCCCAGGGTCTGTGGGCCTTTTGGTAGAGTAGGAATGGCAGTTGAGGCATGTGTGCAGTTTTGGCTGTGGCCCTTTGGTGTGGAGAAATCCCAGACGTTGCAATTTTTGATTTGGACCCTGTTCGGATTCTGATGCCAGTGATGCTGAACGTCGGGCCCTTGACTAGGGAAGAAAGCCTGAGCCCCAGGGTCTGTGGGCCTTTTGGTAGAGTAGGAATGGCAGTTGAGGCATGTGTGCAGCTTTTGGCTGTGGCCCCTTTGGTGTGGGAGAAATCCCTGGACGATTGCAATTTTGGAGCCCAGGCTGGGGCTCAGTCTCTGGCTCTATTGATGTCGAACCTCGGGCCCTTGAGTAGGGAAGAAAGGCTGAGCCCCAGGGTCTGTGGGCCTTTTGGTAGAGTTGGGGGCAGTTGAGGCATGTGTGCAGATTTTGGCTGGCCTTTTGTGGAGAATTGCCCGGGCGTTTGACATTTATGGCCCAAGCTTGGGTCCGGCTGCGGTGTCAGTGATGCCGAACTTCGGGCCCTTGAGTAGGGCAGAAAGCCCTGAGCCCCAGGATCCATGGCACTTTTGGTAGGGTAGGCTGGCCTGCTGAGGCATGTGTGCAGATTTCGGCTGTGGCCCCTTTGGTGTGGGAGAAATCCCTGCACGTTTGTAATTTTTGAGTCTGGACCCTGCTCGGGTTCTGATGCCAGTGATGGCGAATGTCGGCCCCTTGACTAGGGAAGAAAGCCCTGAGCCCCAGGGTCTGTCAGCCTTTTAGAGTGGCGGCCCGTGAGCAGTGTGCAGTTTTGGCTGTGGCCCTTGGTGTGGGAGAAATCCCTGGACGTTTGCAATTTTTGAGTCTGGACCGTGCTCGGATTCTGATGCCAGTGATGGCGAATGTCAGGCCCTTGACTAGGGAAGAAAGCCCTTCGCACCAGGGTCTGTGGGCCTTTTGGTACAGTAGGAATGGCAGTTGAAGCATGTGTGCAGCTTTTGGCTGTGGCCCCTTTGGTGTGGGAGAAATCCCTGAACGTTTGCAATTTTAGAGCCCAGGCTGGGGCTCAGTCTCTGGCGCTATTGATGGCAAATGTCTGGCCCTTGACTAGGGAAGAAAGCCCTGAGCCCCAGGATCCATGGCACTTTTGGTAGGGTAGGCTGGCCTGATGAGGCACGTTTTCAGCTTTTGTCTGTGGCCTGTTTGGTGTGGGAGAAATCCCTGAACGTTTGCAATTTTTGAGTCTGGACCCTGCTCGGATTCTGGCGCTATTGATGGCGAATGTCTGGCCCTTGACTAGGGAAGAAAGCCCTGCGCACCTGGGTCTGTGGGCCTTTTCGTAGAGTTGGCGTGGCAGTTGAGGCATGTGTGTAGATTTTGGCTGTGGCCCCTTTGGTGTGGCAGAAATCCCTGCACGTTTGCAATTTTTGAGTCTGGACCCTGCTCGGATTCTGATGCCAGTGATGCTGAACGTCAGGCCCTTGACTAGGGAAAAAAGCCCTGAGCTCCAGGGTGTCTAAGCCTTTTGGTAGAGTAGGAATGGCAGTTGAGGAATGTGTGCAGCTTTTGGCTGTGGCCCCTTTGGTGTGGGAGAAATCCCTGGACGATTGCAATTTTGGAGCCCAACCTCTGGTTTGGGATTTGGCGCCAGTGAGCCCGATCGTCTGAGCTTTGATTACGTAAGAAAGGCCTGAACCCCAGTGTCTGTGGGCCTTTTGGTAGAGTTGATGCGGCAGTTGAGGCATGTGTGCAGATTTTGGCCTCCGGCCTCTTTACTGTGGCACAATTGCCCGGGCGTCTGACATTTACGGAGCCCAAGCTTGGGTCCGGCTGCGGTGTCAGTGATGCCGAACTTCGGGCCCTTGAGTAGGGCAGAAAGCCCTGAGCCCCAGGATCCATGGCACTTTTGGTAGAGTAGGCTGGCCCGCAGAGGCACGTGTGCAGCTTTTGGCTGTGGCCCCTTTGGTGTGGGAGAAATCCCTGGACGTTTGCAATTTTTGAGTCTGGACCCTGCTCGGATTCTGATGCCAGTGATGGCGAATGTCTGGCCCTTGACTAGGGAAGAAAGCCTGAGCCCCAGGGTCTCTAAGCCTTTTGGTAGAGTAGGAATGGCAGTTGAGGCATGTGTGCAGCTTTTGGCTGTGGCCCCTTTGGTGTGGGAGAAATCCCTGCACGTTTGCAATTTTTGATTTTGGACCCTGCTCGGATTCTGATGCCAGTGATGCTGAACGTCGGGCCCTTGACTAGGGAAGAAAAGCCTGAGCCCCAGGGTCTTTGGGCCTTTTGGTAGAGTAGGAATGGCAGTTGAAGCATGTGTGCAGATTTGGCTGTGGCCCCTTTGGTGTGGGAGAAATCCCTGTACGATTGCAATTTTGGAGCCCAGGCTGGGGCTCAGTCTCTGGCGCTATTGATGGCGAATGTCTGGCCCTTGAGTAGGGAAGAAAGCCCTGAGCCCCAAGGTCTTGGCCTTTTGGTATACTTGGGTGGCAGTTGAGGCATGTGTGCAGATTTTGGCTGTGCCCGTCTGGCCCTTGAGTAGGGAAGAAAGGCCTGAGCCCCAGGGTCTATGGACCTTTTGGTACAATAGGAATGGCAGTTGAGGGATGTGTGCAGGTTTGGCTATGGCCCTTCTGGTGTGGGAGAAATCCCTGGACGTTTGCAATTTTTCAGTCTGGACCCTGCTCGGATTCTGATGCCAGTGATGGCCAATGTCGAGCCCTTGATTAGGGAAGAAAGCCCTGAGCCCCAGGATCCATGGCACTTTTGGTGGGTAGGCTGGCCCGCTGAGGCACGTGTGCATCTTTTGGCTGTGGCCCCTTTGGTGTGGGAGAAATCCCTGCACGTTTGCAATTTTTGATTCTGGACCCTGCTCGGATTTTGATGCCAGTGATGCTGAACCTCAGGCCCTTGACTAGGGAAGAAAGGCCTGAGCCCCAGGGTCTCTAAGCCTTTTGGTAGAGTTGGCGTGGCAGTTGAGGCATGTGTGCAGATTTTGGCTGTGGCCCCTTTGGTGTGGGAGAAATCCCGGACGTTTGCCATTTTTGAGTCTGGACCCTGCTCGGATTCTGATGCCAGTGATGGCCAATGTCTGGCCCTTGAGTAGGGAAGAAATGCCTGAGCCCCAGAGTCTGTGGGCCTTTTGGTAGAGTTGGCCTGGCAGTTGAGGCATGTGTGCAGATTTTGGCTGTGGCCCCTTTAGTGTGGTAGAAATCCCTGGACGTTTGCAATTATTTGAGTCTGGACCCTGCTCGGATTCTGATGCCAGTGATGCTGAACGTCGGGCCCTTGACTAGGGAAGAAAGGCCTGAGCCCCAGGGTCTGTGGGCCTTTTGGTAGAGTTGGTGGCAGTTGAGGCATGTGTGCAGATTTTGGCTGTGGCCCCTTTGGTGTGGGAGAAATCCCTGAACGTTTGCAATTTTTGAGTCTGGACCCTGCTCGGATTCTGATGCCAGTGATGGCCAATGTCGGGCCCTTGATTAGGGAAGAAAGCCCTGAGCCCCAGGATCCATGGCACTTTTGGTAGAGTTGCGTGGCAGTTGAGGCATGTGTGCAGATTTTGGCTGTGGTCCCTTTGGTGTGGGAGAAATCCCTGGACGTTTGCAATTTTTGACTCTGGACCCTGCTCGGATTCTGATGCCAGTGATGCGAACGTCGGGCCCTTGACTAGGGAAGAAAGCCCTGAGCCCCAGGGTCTGTGGGCCTTTTGGTAGAGTAGGAATAGCAGTTGAGGCATGTGTGCAGTTTTGCTGTGGCCCCTTTGGTGTGGGAGAAATCCCTGGACGTTTGCAATTTTGGAGCCCAGGCTGGGGCTCAGTCTCTGGCGCTATTGATGGCGAATGTCTGGCCCTTGAGTAGGGAAGAAAGGCCTGAGCCCCAGGATCCATGGCACTTTTGGTAGAGTTGGCGTGGCAGTTGAGGCATGTGTGCAGGTTTTGGCTGTGGCCCCTTTGGTGTGGGAGAAATCCCTGCACGTTTGCAATTTTTGATCTGGACCCTGCTCGGATTCTGATGCCAGTGAGCGAATGTCGGGCCCTTGACTAGGGAAGAAAGGCCTGAGCCCCAGGATCCATGGCCTTTTGGTAGAGTTGGCGTGGCAGTTGAGGCATGTGTGCAGATTTTGGCTGTGGCCCCTTTGTGTGGGAGAAATCCCTGAACGTTTGCAATTTTTGATTCTGGACCCTGCTCGGATTCTGATGCCAGTGATGGCGAATGTCTGGCCCTTGACTAGGGAAGAAAAGCCTGAGCCCCAGGGTCTGTGGGCTTTTGGTAGAGTAGGAATGGCAGTTGAGGCATGTGTGCAGCTTTTGGCTGTGGCCCCTTTGGTGGGGGAGAAATCCCTGGACGTTTGCAATTTTAGAGCCCAGGCTGGGGCTCAGTCTCTGGCGCTATTGATGCTGAAGTCTGGCCCTTGACTAGGGAAGAAAGGCCTGAGCCCCAGGGTCTGTGGGCCTTTTGGTAGAGTTGGCGTGGCAGTTGAGGCATGTGTGCAGATTTTGGCTGTGGCCCCTTTGTTTCGGGAGAAATCCCTGACGTTTGAATTTTAGAGCCCAGGCTGGGGCTCAGTCTCTGGCGCTATTGATGCTGAATGTCTGGCCCTTGACTAGGGAAGAAAGGCCTGAGCCCCAGGGTCTATAAGACTTTTGGTAGAGTAGGAATGGCAGTTGAGGCATGTGTGCAGCTTTTGGCTGTGGCCCCTTTCCTGTGGGAGAAATCCCTGCACGTTTGCAATATTTTGAGTTCTGGAACCCTGCTCGGATTCTGATGCCAGTGATGCTGAACGTCGGGCCCTTGACTGGGAAGAAAGGCCTGAGCCCCAGGGTCTGTGGGCCTTTTGGTAGAGTTGGACGTGGCAGTTGAGGCATGTGTGCAGATTTTGGCTGTGGTCCCTTTGGTGTGGGAGAAATCCCTGGACGTTTGCAATTTTTGACTCTGGACCCTGCTCGGATTCTGATGCCAGTGATGCTGAACGTCGGGCCCTTGACTAGGGAAGAAAGCCTGAGCCCCAGGGTCTGTGGGCCTTTTGGTAGAGTTGGAATGGCAGTTGAGGCATGTGTGCAGATTTTAACTGTGGCCC
>CM067102.1:5092207-5137305 GCA_034008185.1 Gorsachius magnificus | reverse complement strand
TGCTTTCTCCAGGCTTGATGACCTTCCAAAGTGTATCAGAGCAGCCCTGATATGACATAGGCCTGATATGTCAATATCCTTGTATTGGTTCAAGAATGATGAGGAAGTCCTGGAGAGAGTCCAGAGGAGGGTTACAAAGATGATGAGGGGACTGGAGCATCTTTCCTATGAGGAAAGGCTGAAGGAGTTGGGCTTGTACAGCCTGAGGAAGACTGAGAGGGGATCTTATCAACACGTACAAATATCTTAAGGGTGGGTGTCATGAGGACGAAGCAAGACTCTTCTCAGTGGTGCCCAGCGCCAGGACAAGGGGCAATGGGCACAAACTGAAGCATGAGAGGTTTCAGTTGAATGTGAGGAAGAGCTTCTTGAATTTGAGGGTGACAGAGCCCTGGCCCAGGCTGCCCAGGGGGGCTGTGGAGTCTCCTTCTCTGGAGATATTCAAAGCCCGCCTGGATGAAGTCCTGTGCACCCTGCTCTGGGTGACCCTGCTTGAGCAGGGGGGTTGGACTAGATAATCTCCCGAGGTCCCTTCCAACCCTTGCCTTCCTGTGATTCCGTGATTCTGTGATCTCCATCAACTGCTGGCATTCCCCTTGGCTCAACCATGAGCTCCTGGGTCTGCTCGTGACCAAAAGAGAAGTGTACCAGAGATGGAGAAGTAGATTATCCATTTAGAACTACAAGGGTATTGCCAGAGCATACAGACATGCAGTTAAAAAAACCCCAAAAGCTCGGCTTGAATTGAAACTGGCCAGAGATGTCAAAAATCACAGAAAAGTGTTCTTCAGGAATCTAAACTACAAGCAGAAACAGAAGGAAAACATAGGCCCACTGTTAAACAGAAGAGGTGAATCAGTCACCAGTGACGCTGAAAAAGCAGAGGTTCTCAACGCTTTCTTTACCTCTGTCTTTTCCAACACTGTCAGGTCCCAGGCTTTGGGAATGAAATTCCAGGTTGATCCCAACATAGACCCACCATCACTGAAGGAAGAGTTGGTGCATGCTTGACCCCTACAAATCAATAGGCCCTGACGCCATCCACCCGAGGGTGTTGAGAGAGCTGGCTGACGTCATTGCGAGGCCACTCTCCAAAATCTTTGAGAAGTCGTGGAGATGTCCCAGAGGACTGGAGGAAGGCAAATGTTACCCCTATCTACAAGAAGGTCTTTAGGGAGGATCCAGGTAATTAGTCTCACTTCAGTCCCCGGGAAGGCTATGGAACGAATCTTCCTGGGGGCCATCAGAAGTCAAATGAAGCACGTGGTTGGGAAAAGCCAACACGGCTTCACTAAGGGCAGATCGTGCCTCACAAACCTGGTGTTCTTCTACAACAAAGTGACCTGGTTGGTTGATATGGGGCGAACAGTGGGCATTGTCTACCTGAACTTCTCCAAGGCTTTTGATACAGTTCCCCACAGCCTGCTCCTGGAGAAATGATGCGTTATGGCCTGGACAAGTGGTCTGTGAGGTGGGTGTGGAATTGTCTGGTAGTCCGCACCCGAAGGGTGGTGGTAAACAGCTCTTTTTCAAACTGGCAACCAGTCACAAGTGGGGTCCCCCAGGGATCGATATTGGGCCCAATGTTATTCAATATCTTCATAAGTGATCTGGATGATGGGATCAAATGTAGCCTGATAGAGTCTGCAGACAACAACAAATTCAGTGGGGAAGTAGACACTCTGGAAGGGAGAGACACCCTGCAGGAAGACCTGGATAGGCTGGAAGAGTGGGCTAACAAGAACCTTATGAAGTTCAACATGGACAAGTGTAAGGTCTTTCACCTGGGAAAACACAATCCAGGAGTGCAGCACAGACTGGAATCCACCCGGCAGGAGAGCAGCTCTGTGGAAAGGGACTTGGGGGTGCTGTTGGCCAATGAGCTCCATAGGAGTGAGCAGTGTGCTGCTGTGGCCAAGAAGGCCAAAAGGATGCTGGGTTGCATCAGCAAGGGCATCACCAGCAGGGATAAAGAAGTCATTATCCCACTCCGCTCAGCGCTTGTCAGACAACACCTGGAATCCTATGTACAGTTCTGGTCCCTGCTGTACAAAAGAGATGTGGGCAGGCTGGAGGGATTCCAGAGCAGGGCCACCAAGATGATCCAAGGGTTTGGAAGTCCCTCTCAGCCATATGGGGATGGTCTGAGAGAGCTGGGTTTGTTCAGCATTGAGCAAAGGAGGCTCAGAGGGGTTCTTGTCACCACGTACCAGTACCTAAGGGGTAGCTACAAGGAAGATGGAGACCCCTCTTTACAAGGAGTCACGTGGACACAAGTTGCTCTTGGAGAGATTCCAATTGGAAATGAGAAGGAAATTTTTCACAATGAGAACAGTCAACCAGTGGAATAATCTCCCCAGGGGAGGGGTTGACTCCACCACATTGGGCACTTTAAGCCTCAGCTGGACAGGGTATTGGGCCATCTTGTCTAGACTGTGCTCTTGCCTAGAAAGGTGGGACCAGATGATCCTGGAGGTCCCTTCCAACCTGGGATTCTATGATTCTATGATTCGGCAGTTTGCACAACTTGTTGTATAGGACTTGTTGTAGAGGACTCCATACAAAGCCTTCCGCCTCCGATGCTATCCCATAAGAAGACAGGACACATCTGAGCATCTACATGACGTACTTTTACAAACAAGTTCTCTACCCAGGCAGCAGTATCTTGCCAGAGTGCGGCAGCCCAGATTGGTTTGCCTCTGCGCTGCCAGTTCTCTGCCTCCATTGCTGCAACCACCCCCGCAGGGCATTTCCCACCATCCATGAGTGGTACAGACATAGAGCACTGGCCATGTTTCTCATTCATATCTATATCTATGTATCTATAGCCAGATGAATGGCTTTCACCTCTGCAAACTGAGTCATTTCACGTTCCTCAGTCTCTGCAACTTGTCATGTAGGACGCCATACAACAGCCTTCCATCTCTGATGTTTTCCCAAAAGATTGCATGACCCATCAACGAAAAGGGCACATTGCTTCTCATTTTTGGGCACTTTACTTGCATCTCACTCCTAGCCTCCCTCTCCATTGATGAACATAGGAACTCACAAGCAGGTGCCTATTTTATGTACAGCTGATCTGAGGCAAGAGGAATCCCAGCTCCTGTGGGTTTGTAATAGGCATGAGAGGGAGCTGAGTCCCCTCCCTCCCCCAGGACTACACACCCAGGATAAGGCACCTCTCTTGACTCAGAACGAGTAGAGGAGATCCCTCCCATGTGCCTGTCTAGGTGTCCATGTCTAATAATGGGTCAGGGAGAGGTGATTCTCATGCTAAAACCTTTTCCTCAGAGGAGTAAATACAGGCATTGTGATAGATAGTAAACTGTTTGTTCATCAAATTCAATTAAAGACAATGGAAAAAGCAAGAAGTATGAGTGTAATAAATAAATATATAATGAATTTGTTCTCAAACCGGCAGATGAGGGAAGAAGGCCCCCCTTATTACTTGTGTCTTTGTTACATCCTCTGTTTAAAGTCACTGTTGTGTGAAAACCTGATACATAATCAATTACCAAATTCCTGAGTGACATATCCTGATAAGCAAACAAGCACTAGCCCTCCCTGCTTCATGCTGTCAGGATGACCCTAACAACAGTACGTGCAGCTGCAGAAAGATACCAGGATGCCATAAAAAGGGACTCTGGTGGGAGGTGAGGTGTATAACAGAAAGATTTGTGGCTCCTTACCAAGGACAGTTTTTGATAAGAACCAGGAGCTTCCCTTAAGAACTAATTTGCACCAACTCTGCAGTTTGGGCAAGAGCCAAGGAGCAACAGAGTCTGCGCAAGAACAAGGGGTTACTAGCGGTGATGAAGAGGAGCCATCAGCCTTCATCCCCACGACCCCCGACGACCACCACAAGGAGGCACTGAGCAAGCGCAGCAGGGAGGAGTTCATGGAAATGACTTCTTGGGGCTAATTTTAATACGAAGCGGGGACAAGTCATGCATATGTATAGGCATATTTGGGAATCTTATGTATATGTAACACCTTGTAGTATAACTTCGAGGAAAATCAACACACAGTGTGCGCCTTTGGAGGGAGCAAGGGTCTCCCGGGCCGCCCAGCGCTGTTTTGCTTGCTGACTGCTTACTCAATAAACTTGATACTAAATTTCATAACGACTCCTATAAATTATTTAAGGGAGTAACATATAACAGGCATCATTCCCCAGCAGAGGGAGGGAACACCAGTGATGACTTCACTCTGCTTCACAGTAGCCCCAGGGACACCTGGAGGGAGGGGGCATGGGGCTTGTCCTCCGCTGCTGAGCTGGGCTGGGCTCCTGGTATGGAGGGAGAAGCTCCTCTGCAAAGCACAGCAGGGCTGAGGGCACTGCCTGCAGGCAGCAAGAGGAGATGAGCGAGGCAGAGAGAGGTTAAAGGCAGTGTGGTTTTGGAGGATGCTGAGAGCTTACTGGGGCAGAATTCTTCACAGCCCTTGAAACAGTAAGTCTCAGGCTGTAAGGCAATGCAGCTTCATTTCCTTGAGGGGTGTCTTAAAGCTGGCACCTCCCGCAGATCACAGGATCAGTAAGTACAACTTCCAGGGCTTCTATAATGTGCAGGAGGTGAACGTGCTTCAGAGCAGGGACTCCCTGCTGCACCATCAGGGGATAGGTGGGGGTGACTCTCCTGGCAGGGAGCACTCAGCCTGCCTGGGGAGCTCCCCAGGGTTCTGCAGGGAGAAGCTGTGGGTGGAAGGAGAGACCCCCAGCAAGGCAGGGTCCCTATGCTGTTGAGGGTATTCTGTGTGGGTCAGGGCTGGTCAGAGCTTCAGCTCACTTCCAGAAGATATCCAACAGGTGGTTTCAAGGAGAAGGTTTGCAAGGATTGCTATAAAGATAAGAAGTTTTCCTGAGTTTGTGTTTTCAATTTCCTGCTTTTTGGGAAATGGGATGGGATAAATCGTAATTGAAATTCTTACTTTTGACAAGTCACTATAACTGCTGAACTATTACTTTGAGTAATCATGAGGTCTGCCAGGAGTCTCCTAATTTGCTTTCAGCCACTCCTCTGCCTATACACAGCACCAGCATGCCTGCTGCTGGAAAATTCAGGCTTAGTCTAACCTGCCCTTTTTCCACCCGCAAACAGGAACATGTGTCCAGCCAGTGCCCTGCAGACAGGCAGGTTTCTGTAGGGCCAGGGGGAGTGCACAGAGGTTGGGATGGGGTCTGTGAGTGACAACAGGGAAAAGATGTGGGACAGGGAAACACCTCCCAGGGTGAGGACCTCCAGGCAGCACAGATATAAGGGAATGAGAGGAAAGTAAGCAAGGAATTTTGCAGGAGGGAGGATTCATAATTTCATGTGATCCCCTCCAATCCGCTTCCTCTGAGCAAGCCCCCTGGCCTCCTCTCCCAGCCAGCAAAGCCTCTGCCCTCAGGGCTGGGGGCTCCAAGGTGTGAACCAGCTCCTCTGCAGCCAGAGCTCCAGCAGAGCCGTGGGGCAGCTCTCCAACCCCATGGCCATTTCCCTCTGCAGAGCCCAGGGGCTGAGAGCAGCTGCCCAGCAATGGTGGTTCCCAGGAGGTGCTGTATTTTCTCTTGTTTCTCCAGTTGTCTGTGTTACCATTATCTTGTTCTTTCTGTCAGGGTCTCTGGTTCAGCCTCAATCCCTACATCTGAGGTCACTCATTGATCTTGGGTGTCCCCCCAGTGCATCCACGGGAATAATTGTCCCATATTTCCTCTAATCTGTGGGGCTGTAGGCAATGCAGCCTATGGGGCTGTAGAAAAAATTGGTATTGCCTTAATCAGATGGTATTGTTAGGACACTTGCCTATGTCTTTGAGGTATCCCTCCAAGCTCTGAGTTGCAATCCAGAATGTGAACCTATCTCCTTTTGTTATCTGAAAGCCCCATTGATCAGTGCAGAGATGCTAGAATGGAGGCAATGCTGTTGGGTTCTTAAAATGAGCCATGTGTGTCCCTGGCTAGAAGTCAGGTGCTGAGGCCTTGAGAAAGGGCAGGATCGCACTTGATCCCTCTCTTCTCAGTCGTGTTTGGTTGTTTTTCAGGGTAACACAAGACTGTGATAACCCTCCAACAAGCCCATGGCAGCTCAGAACAAGTTGGAGGGAACAGCTGCCCTCACTCTGCACTAAGACAGAGGCAAACTTCTTGCGTCACTGGACTTGATCTGTTCTCCCTGAGTGCAGCAGAAATGCTGAGGGTTTCTGACAGGCAAGAAAACCCCACAGGTGAGATGGAGGAAGCTTCAAAATCTCCAGACCTCTCCAACTGCCTTCTGCTATCCCCATTCCTTAGAACGAGGGTTCAGATGCTGAGAGGCACTTCTGCATTAGCAGCAATTTCTTCCGAAAAAGTCAAACACCAGGACTGGCCCCTGCTCTAACCATTCCCATGAGCTCACTGCTACAGAGCAGGACTGACTCTTCAGCAGCCAGCAGGCAGAGGCGCTGCTCCTCACAGCACGCTCTGCCAGGAGAAGAGATAGCTACAGCCATGGAGCTGAAGGAAGGTCTCCTAGGAAAGGAAAGGAGTGGTGGGGGGAGCGTGGGCAGAAGGTAGTAGGTGAAGGTCTAGGAAAAAGGTTTTGATCTTCCCCAGAGAAGTCTCCCATAACTCTTCATTGTCTCTTTCTCTAAGAACAGGACCCCATGCCCAGAGGCAGCAGATGTCCAACAGCAGCTCCATCACCCAGTTCCTCCTCCTGGCATTTGCAGACACACGGGAGCTGCAGCTCTTGCACTTCGGGCTCTTCCTGGGCATCTACCTGGCTGCCTTCCTGGGCAACGGCCTCATCATCACCGCCATAGCCTGCAACCACCGTCTCCACATCCCCATGTACTTCTTCCTCTTCAACCTCTCCCTCCTCGACCTAGGCTCTGTCTCTACCATTGTTCCAAATCCATCACCAATTCCCTCTGGGACACCAGGGTCATCTCCTACACAGGATGTGCTGCCCAGGTCTTCTTTGTATTTTTCTTAGTAGCAGCAGAGTATTTTCTTCTCACTGTCATGGCCTATGACTGCTACATTGCCATCTGCAAACCCCTGCACTATGAGACCCTCCTGGGCAGCAGAGCTTGTGTCCACATGGCAGCAGCTGCCTGGGGCAGTGGGCTCCTATATGCTCTCCTGCACATGGCCAATACATTTTCACTGCCCCTCTGCCAAGGCAATGCTGTGGACCAGTTCTTCTGTGAAATCCCCCAGATCCTCAAGCTCTCCTGCTCCCTCTCCTACCTCAGGGAAGTTTGGCTTATTGTGGTCAGTGCGTGTTTAACACTTGAGTGTTTTGTTTTCATTGTGCTGTCCTATGTGCAGATCTTCAGGGCCATGATGAGGATCCCCTCTGAGCAGGGCCGGCACAGAGCCTTTTCCACGTGCCTCCCTCATGTGGCTGTGGTCTCCCTGTTTCTCAGCACTGGCACGTTTGCCTACCTGAAACCCCCTTCCATCTCCTCTTCTTTGCTGGACTTTGTGGTGGGAGTCCTGTACTCAGTGATTCCTCCAGCACTGAACCCCCTCATCTACAGCATGAAGAACCAGGAGCTCCAGGATGCAGTGTGGAAACTTGTAACTGGATGGTTTTCTGAAGCAATAAACTTCTTCTGCATTGCAGCTATGATGTAATTCATTGCAGGCCCAGCCTGTCTTCTGTATTTTTTTTTCATGGTTGTGCTTTTTTACTTGTGATAATGTTGTCATCCCCTTTCTAATTCAGTCTGCTTTGCTTTGCTGACTGAGTGGTTTTGTAAATGAGGAGCCCTATTCTCTTGTGTTTAAACATAATAAAGGTAATTCAGCAACATTTATTTTTTTCTTTAAGATCCTTCTTCCAATGTCTTTTTGAGCTTCAGGGCCATTCCTGTGTGTATGGGTGGATGAAAAAGGGTCCCGTCATGGCAGCACTGCCAGGGAGCACTGGCACTTGGTCTTCCAGAGCATTTATCTTTCCATTTCCACACTCTCTTTCTGATCCCTTACATTGCTGTTAGGTCTGAGTACTCTGGCAGCCTGGTAACTGTCCTGCTGCAGGGTAGACCTGTGACTGCAAGTTGGGACAGGCAATGGGCACTTCTGTGACATACATAACATATGGCATTTCCATAAAGAAAGGTGATGTCCTCAGGCCAATACCTGAGGGCTTAGGTCTTCTACAAATGTTTCTCTCAAGAATATGCACAAGAAAGTGGCCTGTAGTTGAAAACAGCAGCACAGATTCAAGAAATTTGGGTGTGCAGGGTTTGGGCACACAGCAGTGTCCTCACACAGCCAGGCCTCCTGTTAGAGACTTGAAGGAACAGCAGAGCAAGGTCTGGTCTGTGCCCATGTTTGCTGGACACCCTGGGGAAGCTGACCCAGGGCAATCATTATGGACTGGCCCCTCACAACTACCATCTCCAGCTCTGGCCCCTCACACCAGCTTTGTGCCTCCACAGAAGGACACTGAATGAGTAGGTCAGAAGTCCACGTACGCATTGTACAGGTGAGATGTAAGCATGCACATCACGTACATGAGGTGAGGGGAACCTGAGTGAGCACAAACACCATCAGCTCTTCCTTGGGGTTCCATGAAGGCCTGTGGGACAGAGAGTGCCTCGAGGTCACTTCATGTTGGGAATAACATCTCCTGCGATACCACCTGAACTCAGCACTGGGATGTGCTTCCTTGAACTGAGGTCCCTTTGTCCTCATGATGAGTGGTATCTCAGATGAGTTCAGAGCAGGGTGACACACTGCAGGGCTGAGGTGCCTCCCAGCCTCTGGGAAAGGCAGCAGGAAGCCAGAGAGACACAAGGACTCCTGCGGTGCACTGCCTGTGTGTGTAAAAGGGAAAGACTGTGAACAACCCCTACGTGCATCAAGAATCCATGAGGCCAGCTCAGATGTGGATGCCTGACAGAACCCTGACATTTCTATGTGTGAGTCCTGGAACGAACCTCACTGTCCCAGTGAGATTCCCTTCATTTGCCTTGGACAGACTCATTGTAAATGCTCCTGTCTGCTATGTCACCCTTGCCCATGATTCTGGATTGTGCCCTCAAAGGCAGAGCAATCGGAGAGGTTCTGGGGTCATTGGAAAAGGGAGATGTCAATCCTATTTTCAAGAAAGACAAGAAAGAGCATTGGGAGAATTACAGGCTGGTCAGCCTACATCCATCCCTGGGGAGGGGATGGGACACGTCCTCCTGCAGCCATTTCCAGGACAACAAAGGGATTGCTGAACCAAAATGGGCAGGAGGAAGAAAAGCATGCTGTGTACATGGAATTTGGCAAGGCCTTTGACATGGTCTCCTGTGGTGTCCTTATCGCCAGATTAGAGCTACTTGTGCTGAAGAAGTGGTCTTGGGTGGGAAGTTCGCTGGTTGGTCAGGCCCAAATGTCATCAGTGGTCCAAAGTCCTCTCAGCAGGCAGCTACTCGTGCCAGCCCTCAGTGACCAGCATTTGGGCCAACACTGTGGAACATCTTTGTCATCCCCCTGTAGGGTGAGTTGGAGCACACTTACAGCTTCTTTGTGGATGATGCAAAGCTGGGTGGAGGCCTTGAACAGCCTCATCTGGTCCACCTTGCCTTGAACAGGAGAGGGGGGCAAGGTGATGTTCAGGGCTCTTTTCAAACCTGAGTTATTCTATGATTCAGTGAATCTTTCCCTTGGAGAGGTTCCTGAAGACAGAATGGGTGGAAGAAGAAGAAAAAAAAAAAGAGAAGATATGTAAAATGTGTCAACAGAAATGTAGCAGTTCCTGTGCAGAATGTTTCTCCACTCAAATTGTTAGTAGGACATATCTTTGATAACTTTGATAAAACAAGCATATTTTTCTCTGGTCAGGTCCTGGGCCATAAGGAGCAGGATGGATGGGCATGGTATGATGAGGTCAGTTGTGTCTCAGAAACTCCCAGTCCAGTAGGAAGCATATGACTGTAAAGGGGAATGTGAGGTGATAGGCCAGCAGTAGGAACATGGTGTCATGGTGTGTTCTGAGCCCCACCCCCATCCCTGACGTTTTCCTCTCTCCCTTCTGAAGCAATAACCACCAGTGGCGGTCGGAATGGATGCATCCAGGTCAAAGGGGATTCAGAGGAGACAGATAACAACACAGTAGCCAGTGGCTAATTTATGGCACTGTGTCCACAGTGCTGGTCAGTGTCTGACTCAAGTTAAATTTGGAGGAAACTAACATCTGCAGTCGGTATGTAAACATGACTATGAGTCAGTCATCTTACCCCCATCAATAGTGAGCAGCCCAAGAGTCCTTTGAGCTCTCCTGCACAGAAGTGGGTGCATGCCAGGATCTCTCCATGAGCAGGTTACTCGTTGGGGCTGAGGGATTCCTTGCTGCTACAGTGACAAACAGCATCCAAGTCTGGGACTGGGATTGGATCCAGCCACACCTAGACTCCTCTCTGAGGAAGGAGTTTAGAAAGTAAGGGGGTCCTTTCTAAACTTCGTGACTCAACTGAGGGTCTCCTTGACAGTTTTGTCTGACCCTGTCCTCCCCGCAATAAATAACCAAGTGTACCTGGCCATCCAAACTTGTTAATCAATGGTCACAGTTACCATTGAACTTTGTTACCTCACTGCTCTATATATATAAAATATATTGCTGCTTCTCTCTCCCTCCCATCTGCGACACCATCCTTGTACACCCCATGCAAACAGCCCATCACTCTTTACCTCCCTAGCGCTGTTTTGGTTTTTTTTGTACCCTTATTTGGTGCTTCTCAGCTTGTCACCATGGGAATTCCTACCCTGGTCAGCAGTTCCATTAAATACACATCTGCCTATTGTCCATAAGGTCCCGCAATTCCTCATGCTGTTATCTTGTCAGAGGCACGACAAATCTGCTGGGCCATCTGTATGAACTCAATAAAAACTGTAAAAAATGAGCTTAACTCCAGGGGCACGTGGAGAAATTCTGGAAATTTGTCAATAGAAGCCTCATGATTTTTTAGAACGAGATGTGTCAAGTGCTTTTTTGGGGGCAGAATAGCCCCAGCATGAGGTCAGACTAGGACCTGAACCGCTCAGGAGTGACCCTGAGGAGAAGGGCCTGGGCATTCTAAGGGATGGCACAAAGGGTGAGTGGCACATGCTAAGGCAAACAGCAGAGAGCAGCATTAGGAGTAGCATGGCCACCCAAACAAGAGAGTAATCAACCCCTTTGACTCAGCACTGGTGTGGCCACATCTGGACTGGTGTGTCTGTGTATGGGACTCCCCAGTCTCGAAGAAATGGGGAGGAACTGGTGAGGTTCTAGAAGAGACCTGCCAGGATGGGGTTTAGGGCCTGTGTGGAGAAGTTGAGGGACCTGGACTACTTTAGGCTGGTGATGTAGAGACTCATGGCTCTATAGTAGTAGCCAGCAACTGCTTGAAGAGTTTTTTCAGAGATGATGGATCTTTTCTTGGAAGTGGGAGAAGAGGGAAACACCCACAAAGTGCAGCTTGGAAGGTTCAGACTGGAGGAGATAAACAAGAAGTCTCACTCAGAGGGTATCCTTGTAGTGGAAATGGTCACCCAGAGAGAGTCTGGATCATTCCATGGCTTTGTCTTTCAAGAAAGAGCCAGCAATGGCTGGAGAGACATTACGGAAGGTCTAGAAATACTGGTGTGAAAACTAAGTGGGAAAACAAGATGAGTTTCTACAGCCTGAAAGGAAAGAGCTGCAGGCTTGGCACAGTGTAGGACAGCCTGCAGTTAAGACGGCCAAGAGCTCTGGCAAGGCTGAAAGGCCACACAAGACCAAGGTCTTTGTCCCCTTTACTAGGACAGTTGTATCTGCCACTGAAGCCTACCAGGAGAAACTGGATTTGGAGGCTCTGCTCTTGGTTTCGTCCTCAGCCCTTCTTGGAGAGGCCAGAAGGTGTCAGAGAATTTTCCTACACTTGGCATTGCTCACCCTTACACCCCACTGTCCCCAGAAAGGGCCCTGAGCCACACAGGAGGGACAGGATCTGCCTTCCCATGTCCTGGGGGGTAAGGGCTTGGCCTTTCTGATTTATGAAACAAAGCAAGGGTTGTCTCACCACTACAGCCACTTGCACAGTGCCTTTGCCTGTCTACAGTCATGGTCTCCAATTGTCTGCTCTAACGAGTCCCTGGGGAGGCTTTGTCAGTAACAACCCTCACCAGGGCCCATTAATACTTCAAGGTACTTTGGGTTTTGCTTCTGGCTTCTTGAGCAGTTTTTTTTCAATCTTCTCTCAGTACCTGAGCTTCATGGACTCAGCACCAAATACACTGTGGGGCTTATTAAAATACAGAAAGCCATAATGAGCCATGTCTCTTCCTTTATTTTTCTGCAACTCTTCAAGCCTTGTACAGATAATGAGAGAAATTTCATAGTGTAGTTCAAGAGATGAATTCCAATGAGCATTTAATAAAGTGGGGGTTTTGCTTTTTAAAGGGAATTTTCCATTATTTTCCAATCTCCCAAAGAAGTGATTGCAGCACTCTCCAACTGGCATTGATGCAGATGCATTGATGCCACATGCAACGGTGCTGGAGAGCATCAGCATCTCATGGAGCACTACGGGCCTGTGTGTGACCATTGAGAAGCTGCCTGGAGTTAGGTTAGGCATTGTGGGGGTGTCCATGAGAAAATTGCCATCACAGTCGATGGACATCTAGGAAAGAGAGCTGATGGAGAAGAGGAAGAGAGGGACTCAGCTCCATTTGGTCAGCTGACTGCCTCTGTAGGCTGCTGTGGACATAAGGAATAGGGAAGGGTTTAGTTGTCCTAACTGTAAACATCTGCTGTCATTCCCGTCTACCAAAGGAATTTGGCAGAAGGCTCCAAGGTGCTGCCCCCAGATGCTACCCTGTCTCTCAGCTCCATTAGAGCTTGTAGTCACCTGTACATATTGTGGATAAACTCTGGTGTCACTTTTAATGTCACCAGGCATTCCCCCCTGAACAACTCCTTCCATCTCCATTAATTACAACAGGAGCTGAGAGGAATAGCTCCCATGCAGGTGCCTATTTTGTGCAGACATGAACTGAGGCAAGAGGAATCCCACTTCCTGTGGGTCTGTGGCCTGTACGAGAGGGAGCTGAGTCCTCTTCTAGGCCTAGGACTACAGACTCACAAATGAGATGCCTTGATTGATTCATCTGCATCCCTTCCCTCAGCAGGGGTAAAGGAGATCGCTCGCTGTAACTGTCTGTGTGTCCTCATGCGCGATTCTCATGCCCAATTCTGTCTTTGAAAGGAGAAATAACCCTGCAGGAAAGAAGTGTCTCTCCCCAGCTGACTGGGGGAACATCAGCTATTGCTTCAGCCTGTTTCACAGCAGGTTTCCCTAGAGCCCTGGGACACCTGGAGGGAGCCCCGAGGGGCAGAGCAAGTGGTGCCTTGGGCTGGTCCTATGCTGCTGAGCTGGGCTGGGCTCCTGGGAGGGAGGAAGCTCATGGCAAGTGGGCAGCGCTGCAGAGAGACAGCTCTGCCCAGGAGCAGCTCCTCTGCAAAGCACAGCAGGGCTGAGGGCACTGCCTGCAGGCACCAAGGGGACAGAATCCAGACAGAGAGATCATAAAGTCAGTCTGGAGTCGGAGGATGCTGAGACCTCACTGGGGGAGAATTCTTCACAGCCCTTGACACTGTAAGTTGCTGGCTGCAGGGCAATGCAGATCTATTTCCTTGAAGGGTGTCCTAAATCTGGCACATCCCACAAATTAAAAGATCAGTAAGTACAACTCCCAGAGCTTCTCTGCTGTAGAGGAGGAGGATGTGCTGCAGAGCAGGGACATTCCACTGCATCATCCAAGGGACAGAGCATGACGACTGCCTTCTCCCAGGGAGGGCTGCAGGGTGTGAAGGTGGGTGTGCAGGCAGGGGTGCCCAGGGCTGTCCTTCCCAGCAGGGTCCCTGCACCCCAGGGGGCTGGGCCCGGGCCCCGGGGGGAATGGGTGAAAGACAAAACTCCTGGCAGGAGAGAGTCCTTCTGCTGTCAAGAGAGTGCTGCTCAAAGACCTAGATCACCCTGAGGACATGTCTGAGGGCACTTTTCAAGTGGGAGGTCAAGGCAAGGATTACTATAAAGATAAGGAGCTCTCCTGAGTCTGTTTGCAATGGGCAATTTGGCAGGGGCGGAGGGGAAGCGGTTTGGAGGGTGGGGAAGAAATGGAAAAGAAGCTCTCATGCTTGACCAAGTCATTGAGACTCCTGAGCTGTAACTTTAAATGATCAGGGAGTCTTATAGGAGCCATGTAAGTGCCTTCAGCTGATCCTCTGCCTATGGCAAACAGCAGCATCACCTTTGCTGGACTCATCAGGGTTGTTCTGAGCTGCCCTTTTCTACCTGCAAACAGGAAGATGCACTCAGCCAGTGTCTTGCAAACAGGCAGGTTTCTGCATGTCCAGGGTGAGTTCATGGAGGCTGGGATAGGGGCCTGTGAGTGGTGACAGGGTAAGACATGGGACAGGGAAACATTTCCCAGGAATGTGGTACCACACAGCATATGTGCTGGGAGGGAGAATTCATAAAACTCCCCTCCAATGACAAACCCTTCCTCTGAGCAAGACCTCTGGAATCCTCTCCCAGCCAGAAAAGCCCCTGCCCTCAGGGCTGTGGACTCCAAGGTGTGAACACGCTCCTCTGCAGCCAGAGCTCCAGCAGAGCCATGGGGCAGCTCTCTAGCCCCATGGCCATTTCCCTCTGCAGAGCCCAGGGGCTGAGAGCAGCTGCCCGGCAATGGTGGTGCCTGGGAGGTGGCGTGCAGAGCTGGGGAAGGGTAACGCTGCCTGAGGGCCCACCTGCCTCTTCCTTGGCCTCTATCAGCCAGACCCTCACTGGATATTTGCTTGTGTCTCCACTGGTCTGTGGTACTGGTTCTTCTTACCACCAGGCTCTCTGGGGATGGGAGTTTCAGCAGCCGAGTAAGGTCCAGGTGTGTCCATGGAATGAAGTGCCCAAGCTTTCCTCTAACCTGTCGGGCTGTGAGAAAAGTAGTCTGTGCGGCTGGGGAATGAGCTGAGTCTCCTTTACTGAGCCATCTTAAACAGGACATTTGGGTATCTCCTTGGGGCTTCCTTCCAAACTTTGAGTTTCCAGGATGCAAATCTTTCCAATAGCATCTTTGTGTAATCTGAATGGCCCATGAAGCACAGAGAAGCACAGAGATGTTACAACTGAGGAAATTTCATGGTAGACAGGACTGATTGCCCTCTGTTACGCAAAGCTGCAGGGCACTTGGGAACAAGCCCATCCAGCTCCCTTCACCTTGCCCTAAGCCACAGTCAATCCTTTTGCCTCTCAGGTCTTAACGGTCCCTAACTCTGAGTGCAGTAGAAATGCAGGGGACTTCTGAGTTCAGAGAACCAGGCATGACATGTAGGTAGGGAAAATTCTCTAAAATTCCTTTCTGCAACCAAATGCTTTCAGAACTGGGAGTGCAGATGTTAACAAGAATTTCTGCATTAGGAGTAGTTTAGTCTGACACATGGTCAATACCCAACCTAGTCCCCCTGCCACATTCCCACATACCCACTGCAGCAGGGCAGGGGTGAGTCCTCATGAGGCCTCACACAGAGACCTGACTGCTCACAGCACACTCATCCAGCAGACAATGAAGCTGAATCAGGGACCTGAATGAAGGTTTACATCACACAAGTAAAAAGGGTGGATGTGTCACAGCGGGACAGTCTACAAGCCGTGGCATAGGTTTTGCTCAGAGCAGCCCATCCTAACTTGTCACTGTCTTTTTCTTCACGAGCAGTGCCCCATGCCCAGAGGCAGCAGATGACCAACAGCAGCTCCATCACCCACTTCCTCCTCTTGTCGTTTGCAGACACACGGGAGCTGCAGCTCTTGCACTTCGGGCTCTTCCTGGGCATCTACCTGGCTGCCCTCCTGGGCAACAGCCTCATCATCACTGCTGTAGCCTGCGACCACCACCTCCACACCCCCATGTACTTCTTCCTCTTCAACCTCTCCCTCATTGACCTGGCCTCCATCTCCACCACTGTCCCCAAATCCATCACCAATTCCCTGTGGGACACCAGGGACATCTCCTACACAGGTTGTGCGGCCCAAATGTTTCTGTTTGTCTTTTTACTTGGAGCAGAGTATTTTCTTCTCACCATCATGGCCTATGACCGCTATGTTGCCATCTGCAAACCTCTGCACTACGGGACCCTCCTGAACAGCAGAGCTTGTGTCCATATGGCAGCAGCTGCCTGGGGCAGCGCTTTTCTCAATTCTTTCCTTCACACTGTCAAGACATTTTCCATATCGCTCTGCAAGGGCAATGCGGTGGACCAGTTCTTCTGTGAAATCCCTCAGATCCTCAAGCTCGCCTGCTCACACTCCTACCTCAGGGAGGTTGGGCTTCTTGTGGTCAGTGTCTGTTTAGCAGTTGGCTGTTTTGTTTTCATTGTGCTGTCCTATGTGCAGATCTTCAGGGCTGTGATGAGGATCCCCTCTGAGCAGGGCCGGCACAAAGCCTTCTCCATGTGCCTCCCTCATCTAGCCGTGGTGTCCCTGTTTCTCAGCACTGGCATATTTTCCTACCTGAAACCTCCCTCCATGTCTTTCTCATCCCTGGATCTGGTGGTGGCAGTGCTGTACTCAGTTGTGCCTCCAGCACTGAACCCTCTCATCTACAGCATGAGGAACCAGGAGCTCAAGGATTCCCTGAGGAAACTGATGACTGGTTTTTTTCAGAGGAAATAAATTGTCTGTCTTCCTCTGCAAAATACTTGTTATTCAGCTCCTGATATGTTCAGGTGGTTTTCTACTGTTTGTCCTTTTGTTTGTTTAGTTTTTTGGGTTATGATTTTTTTTTTTTTCTACTTGTGATCATGATTTCCACAAGAGAATGTCACTGGTCACACCATTTCTACATCAGTATCTATCAGTCTTGTGTGACCCAGAAACTTCCAGAAGCCACAATCTCTGTGCATTTACATAAAATAAAATACAGTCCACTGACTTGTTTGCCCAAGACCCTTCCTCAAACCTTCTCTGGAACTGCAGCAGCAGTTCACATGTGCAGAGGTTGAGGGAAAGGAGTCCCAGCACAGCGGCACAGCCAGGGAGAACTGGCACTTGCTCTTTTGAAGTCTGCTCTTTCCAACTCCACGCTCTCCCTCTGAACCCTTCTGTTAGTTTACGGTCTGAGTGCTCCTGTAGCTTGGTCACAGTCCTGCTTTTAGAAGTCCTGTGGCCACAGGCATGGACAGGCAAGGGGCATTTTATGACAGATGTGGCCTCCATAACAGTATTTCTCTCATGTAAGGGCATCTCCTGAGTGCTGCGTCTAAGGGCTTAGATCTTCTTTCAAAGTTACTGTCAAGAATATGTCCAGGGAACATACTCTAAAGATGCTCATAGATTTGCTTGTTTCTCCATGGGCTCAGTGTGATGACATCAGGGTCCCTGTATGGCCTTTTAGGGACTGAGGGCAGGTTCAGGTGTTACCTGTTGGTGGCTGGTGCCCATGCATGTGGGAAATGATCTCCAGTTAATCTGCTTGGGGGTCTGCAGTATGTGTTGGTAGGTGAGTGCTTTCTTGACCTGAACTGGTTGTTTCTAGAATCTGGTGATGGCAGAGTAACATCTGCACACCACTATGGACTTATTTTCTGTGGGCAATCTGTCCTCTTTGAAGACCTGCAATAGCTCCAAGGTCCTTGAGAATACTTAGAGGCTTTAGCAACCCTGACCAACCTTGTATGGGACCTCCATCCACTCCCTCTGCTCATGGCCCCAGGGCCTTCCTTTAAGCTCAGGCCTGGGCTTTTAAATCCCTGCCTGATATGTGATGCAGTAGCACTGATCTGGCCACAGCCATGCTTTTCTATGGGCCCTGTTCATCTGGACTCAGATGCAGTCACTGGCTTCCTTGCTGCGTCCTGGACCTGTGTTGCCACTACAGACCTGCCTGGCTACCACTTGACTGTGTCTGACCCTGCTTACCCTCAAAGGCCTGATCTGGACGTGTAGATTGACTTCCTAGTGGAGCCTTAGACCTCCCTCATCCTCACATGGCTGTGATCTGAAAACTTGTTTGACTCCTGATTACAAAACTCAGCCCAATCTGCTCACCTATTTTGGTATAGAACGTCAGGCAGCTGAACACCACACGGCCATTTGCTCACTCTCCCGCTCCACAGTGGGATGGGGGAGACAACTGCGGGAAGAAAAAAATAATTGTGGGTTGAGATATAGAAAGTTGAATAGGACACAAAAGAAAAGAAAAATAATGATCATGATGATCATGATGATAACAATAATATAATATAATATAATATAATATAATATAATATAATATAATATATATACAAAAGAAGTGCTTTCCCTAAAATCCTCAAGAGAAAAGCCATAGTAGGTGGAAACACAAAATTGTTCTGTCTGCAAGTGACCTCTGGAGATTTCTAGTCCAACCTCCTGCTCCCACCAGGGTCACCTGTGGGCTCAGAGCAGGTTGCACATGTCATTGTTCCCGTTGGGCTTCAAAAGCAAATGTCAGTCCTATCTTGAAGAAAGGCAAGAAGAAAGATCTGGGAAGTGTTCATTGAATCATAGAATATCTAAAGTTAGAAGGGACTCACAAATGTTCATCAAGTCCAGCTCCCAGCTCCTTGCAGGACTTCCTAAAATGAAACCATATGACTAAGAGTGTCGTCCAGGAATTTCAGCCTACTTCCTCTAACGTCCTCCTGGACAGGCTGATGAAATGTACGCTGGACAAGTGGAAAGTGAAGTGGACTGAGAACTGACGGAACAGCCAGAGGGTTGTTTCTAGGGCCACAAAGTCCAGCAGGAAGCCAGTCCCTCATTCTGTACCCCAGGGACTGATACTAGGTCCTATGCTGCCTAAGCTCTTCATTAATAAGCTGGGCCCTCAGCAAGTTGCTGATGACACAAAACTGGGAGAAGTGGCTGAGACACCAGATTGGTGTTCTGCCATCCAGAGAGACCTCGACAGGCTGGAGAACTGGGCAGAAAGGAACCTCATCAAGTTCAACAAAGGGAAAGCAAGTCCTGCACATAGGGAGAAATAATGCCCTGGAGCAGGAGAGGTTGGGGGTTGAGTGACTGAGAGCTTCTCAACAGTTTGTCAGAGAAGAACCTTTGGGGTTCTGATAGACAACAAGCTGAGCGTGAGTCAGCAGTGTGCCCTTGCAACAAAGCAGCCTACAGCCTCCTGGGCTGCTTTGGGAAAAGCATTGCCAGCAGGTCGATGGAAGTAATCCTCCCTCTCTGCTCAGCACTGGTGACACGACCTCTGTGGTACGGGGTCCAGTGCTGGGTCTCACCATCCAATTGGTGTTTTACCCAGCTCTTTGTCTCCCCATCTAGGCTGTCATGGCCTAATGTGGGCACAAACATATCAAGGGAGGCCATGCCCAAAGTCTTGCTGAAATGCAGGTCAATGACATCCACTCTTCTCCCTTGGTGCAAAAAAGCAGTGACTTCTTCATGAAGGCAGTCAGGTTGGTAAGGCATGATTTACCCTTGGATAATCCATGCTGACTGAACTAGGACATATTCTTCTGTTTAAGGTGCCCAGAAATGTCACCCAAGAGCAATCATGCCAAGGCACCCTTGTCACCGCAGTGAGCTTCTACAGCCTGGGGTTCCTTGGGTTAAATTTTGGGCCTCTTTCAAAGATGGATGCAACACTGTTTTGTCCTCACTCACAAGGGAAAACTACCAACCCCATGACCTTTCAACAGGGATATTCCAGAGGCATATTGAACTTCAACTGTAACTTCATTACCACTATTCTGCCTTTCCACCATGTATTTATTTTCTCTAATCTTTCATGTATTTTCACCTGTCTTGACAGAACAACCATTGCTAAGGTCATCTTTTCCCATGCAGACAGCCTAGGCAAAGGCCCTTTCCATTGTTCTCCAGCTTTCCCCTTACTTCATTTGCATTCCTGTCACCCAGACAGTTTCTGCTTTGACATCAAGCAGTTAGAAGTTGGCCTGTCTTTCAGCAGTCTAATTGTCTCCTCAGCCAACTCGTTAATTGTGTCTTCATCTATCTTTGTTTATCCACCTACCTAAAATATTTCTCCTAAGCTTCTCCCTTGTCGAAATACAACCTCATTAGATTCAGCCTGTACTGAGCATGTGCTTGCAGAGTGAGTATTTTTGATGGAACTTGGTCATGTTTTGCTTTTTCTTTGCTTGCCAATAGGAAAACATCCCTCAGTGCCTGTGTGCATCCAGTTCTCTAAGGAGAGCAAGGGGGAGATGGTGCAAAGGAGCTGTCACCTGTAGCTGCAGGCTTCAGTGGAGAAGTCTGATCTCAGGAAGAGTGATGGAAGTGCTAGGGGGCCGTTGAGAGCAATGGTGGGGTTGTGGAGGTGTGGAGGAAGGTTGTCCCTAGAGTGTCAGACCTCCAGGGACTGCTTCTCCTACCTCTCCAGACCCCCTGAGGAGACCTCCTGAGGGATCATTATGACCTGCAGAATGCTGCTATCCCCTCTAGATGGAAAACTAATAAAATATAACCTTTAAAATCAAACATCATTTTGAGGAGGTGGACTTTGAAATCTTCCTCTTTAGCTGCACTGTAAAAGCTCTCTAAGGAGCTGCACAAGTCCTGAACACTTGAAGACAATTAAAGGAAGAGAAAGAGATCATTAGGGCTTTTTGTATTTTCAGGAGTGCATGGTGTCTTTGGGGCTGAGACCATGAAGCTCAGATACAGAGAGGATCCTGAAGAAACCTCTGAGGAAGTCCAAGTCAGAAGCCAAACTCAAAGAACCTTGAAGCATTAATGGGCCCCAGTGAGGGTTGTTACTGACAAAGCCTCCCCAGGGACTCGTTAGAGCAGCTCATTGGAGGCCATGATTGCAGGGAGGCAGAGGCACTGTGCAAGTGGCTGTAACGCTGTCAAAGCATTTGTTGGTTTTAGGCAGCAGAAAGGCCAAGCCCTGACCCTCAGGCTCTGGGAAGGCAAACCTTGTCCCTCCTGCATGGCTCAGGGCTCTTTCTGGGGGCAGTGGGGTGTGAGGGTGATAAATGCCAAGTTTAGGAAAACTGTAGAGGATGTCCTGGTTTGGCCAAGATGGACTGAGGAGGAAACCAAGAGCAGAGCCTCCAAATGCAGTTTCTCCTGGTAGGTCTCAGTGGCTCCTTGGTCTTGTGTGGCCTGTCAGCCTAGACAGACCCCTTGGCCATCTTAGCTGCAGACTATGCTACACTGTCCCATGCCTGCAGCTCTTTCCTTTCAGGCTGCACACACTCATCTTGTTTTCCCACCTGGCTCTCACAGCAGAATTTTTAGACCTTTCCTGATGTCTTTCCCCCCCTTTACTGGCTGTTCCTTGAAACACAAATCCATCAGCTGAGGCAGACTCCCTCTGAGTGACCTCTTCCACCACAAGGATACCCTCTGAGTGAGACTTCTTATTCATTACCTCATGTCTGAACCTTCCGAGCTTCACTTTGAGGATGTTTCCCTCTCTTCCCACTAGCAAGAAAAGATCCATCATCTCTGAAACCACCCTTCAAGCAGTTTTACGCTACTACTATAGAGCCCTGAGCCTCCACTTCACCAGGCTAAAGACCAGGTCCCTCAGCTTCACCACGCAGGCCCCAAATCCCATCCTGGCACATCTCCTCTGGAGCCTCTCCAGTTCACAGAATCATAGAATCATAGAATCGTTTGGTTTGGAAAAGACCTTTAAGATCATCAAGTCCAACCGTTAAGTTAACCCTGCTATCTCACTACTAAACCATGCCCCTAAGCACCTTCTCTGCCCGGCTCTTAAATACCTCCAGGGATGGGGACTTGACCACTTTGCTTAGGGACATGGTTTTCTTAGGGACGTGGTTTAGTGGTGGGATGGCAGTGTTAGGTTAATGGTTAGACTTGATTATCTTAAACGGCTTTTCCAACATAAACGATTCTGATTCTTGTTTCCCTGGACAGCCCATTTCAGTGCCTGACAACCCTTTCTGTGAAGGAATTTTTCCTGATGTCTAACCTAAACCTGCCCTGGAGCAACTTCAGACCATTCCCCTCGTCCTATTGCCCATTTCCAGGGAGAAGAAGCTGACCCCCACCTCACCACAGCCTCCTTTCAGGTAGTTGTAGAGGGTGATAAGGTTCCCCCTCAGCCTCCTCTTCTCCAGACTAAACAACCCCAGTGCTCCCAGCCACTCTTCTTAAGACTTGTGCTCCAGACCCATCACCAGCTTTGTTTCCCTTCTCTGGACATGCTCCAGCAATGCAATGTCTTTCTTTTAATGAGGGGCCCAAAACTGAACACAGTATTCAAGGTGCGGCCTCACCAGCACCGAGTACAGGGGCACGATCACTTCCCTGCTCCTGCTGGCCACACTATTCCTGATACAGGCCAGGATGCCGTTGGCCCTCTTGGCCACCTGGGCACACTGCTGGCTCATATTCAGACACCTGTCAACCAGTACCCCCAGGTCTTTTTCCACCGGGCAGCTTTCCAGCCACTCTTCCCCAAGCCTGTAGCGCTGCATGGGGTTGTTGTGACCAAAGTGCAGGACCCGGCACTTGGCCTTGTTGAACCACATACAGTTGGCCTCAGCCCATGGATCCAGCCTGGCCAGGTCCCTCTGCAGAGCCCTCCTCCCCTCGAGCAGATGAACACTCCCACCCAGTTTGGTGTCATCTGCCAACTTACTGAGGGCCCACTCAATCCCCTCGTCCAGGTCATTGATAAAGATATTGAACAAGACTGGCCCTAGAACTGAGCCCTGGGGGACACCACTTCTGACCGGCTGCCAACTGGATTTAACTCCGTTGTCCACAAATTCCATTCATTTACTAACTCCTTCTATTATCGGTAGTGTCCTGTCATTCCAGATGCTATTACACTGTCAGAGGATGACCACATGTCAGAATGAGCCATCTGTTCGCACACATGACAGCTGTCAAAACAGAGCTTTATCCAGGGGGACCTTGAAAAACTGTTGGATTTGGTCAGGTTATCTGCATACAGGATAATTCAGAGTGAAGGGAGCCTGGAGGTCTTGAGTCCAACACCCAGCTTGAAGCAGGGTGATCCCTAAGGTCAGATCATGTTGCTCAGAGAGAGTTTACATTTGACCACCTTGCAGAAGAGAGCTATTGCTAGACCATGCTTCCTGAGATTCCTGGGAACATCCACCTTCTTGTCCAGAGGAGTGTGATTCTGCTGCAAGTTTCCTGGCATATCTCCAGAGCATGGTGTGCTTTAGGATGTAAAGAGAATTGAAAGAAAGCCTCTGGCTTGGGTACTATCAACTGAACTGCTGAAAGAGAGGGAGGTGGAAGAAATTGAGAGATTCCAGGTTGCTGCTGAAAATGTAAGGCCTCAGAGACAGGTACAGAAGATAACGCTTTTGACCTAGCATAGCCTTAGCTTATTTCACAAGTTGTGCAGAGAAGGGCGACAAGCTGAGCAAGAGCAAGCAGTGCACCCTAGTGGCAAAGGCAAACAGCCTCCTGCCCTGGCCCCATGACAGTGCCCACTGCAGGCAGCTGCAGAGCTTTGAGCACTCGCCCCGCTTAGCCACAGCCCTCTGAGGCAAGCAGCTGCTGGGAGGGCAGAGAGTGGCTTCAGGCTCCCATCAGCCCCAGGGCTGGTGCTGGCCCCAAGGGCATGAGCAGTCAGAGGCTGCTCACTCTCTGGCTCTCCTGAATTCAGATTGTAGGTGATTCCCAATGGCAACTGAATCTGCCTCGTCCTCTGCTCCCACCAGTCCCAATCCCCATGACAGCACCAAGCCCTGGGGTCTTCAGAAAGCTCCTGCATCTTTCCCATCTCTCTTCCCTCTGCCTTCCATGTGTCATGACTCCCATGGCACTACAAGTCCTTGCTCATGGATACCTTGATGTAGTGTTTTACTTCTGGTGGACTTCTCCTTTGAAGGTGTTTCAGATTCTGAGTCTCCATTCACTCCCAACCAAGAGTGTGTGGCAACTCCCCATCCTCTCCTGACCCCTCCAAATGAATTTCCGGAGAGACTACTACATGTCATCAATCAGTCCTGTCAGATGTGAAGCAACCTGAGGAGGTAATGGGGAGCTTATGCACCATCTCCACTGCCACTGGATACCAAGAAGATAGCCTTTAAAACCAAAACTTTGGGTCCAATGCAACCAAGCATTACCATGTGTTTAAGCCCAAACACAGGAAGAACACACAAGTAGAACAGATGCCTTAAAAGACCAGTTCCTTAGACATTTTATTGGAAGCAACTTTGTAAGAATGGCTCGGGTGACACTGCACCCAGGATACCCCCTTTTACTGAAGAGTTGCTATTGGACAGGCCACACCTGACAAAG
The DNA here is from genome assembly GCA_034008185.1 of Gorsachius magnificus. NCBI lineage: Eukaryota > Metazoa > Chordata > Aves > Pelecaniformes > Ardeidae > Gorsachius > Gorsachius magnificus. Next base: position 5,113,056 of record CM067102.1, on the reverse strand, counting down.
TGCTGTGGAGGGTCACACAACAGGATCAAACCTTACAAAGAGTATAACCCCCAAAATAGGTAAAACTTGATTATCACAAGTGAAAAGGGTACAATCCTGGCCAAAGATAAACCCTGGGAAATGTGCAGAGAAGGGGAAGAAGGTTATTGTCAGTGAAAGAGGGTCAGCTGGGACAGTTTCCATAGGGCATCCTTAATTTCCTTGTTCCTCATGCTGTAGATGAGGGGATTCGTTGCTGGGGGAATCACTGAGTATGGAATTGCCACCGCCAGGTCTAGGGACGGGGAGGTGATGGAGGGGGTCTTCAGGTAGGCAAACATACCAGTGCTGATAAACAGGGAGACCACAGCCAAGTGAGGGAGGCACGTGGAAAAGGCTTTGTGTTGTCCCTGCTGAGAGGGGATCCTCAGTACGGCCGTGAAGATCTGCACATAGAAGAAAACAATGAAAACAAAACAAAGAAAGACCCCCAAAAGACTAACCACAACAAGGCCAGCTTCCCTGAGGTAGGATTCTGAGCAGGAGAGCTTGAGGATCTGGGGGATTTCACAGAAGAACTGGTCCAGGGCATTTCCATTGCAGAGGGGTAGTGAAAATGTATTGGCTGTGTGCAGGAGAGAGTTGAGAAAGCCACTGCCCCAGGCAGCTGCTGCCATGTGCACACAAGCTCTGCTGCTCAGGAGGGTCCCGTAGTGCAGGGGTTTGCAGATGGCAACACAGCGGTCATAGGCCAATATTGTAAGAACAAAATACTCCCCTACCATAAAGAAAAGAAAGAAAAAGACCTGTGCAGCACATCCTGTGTAGGAGATGTCCCTGGTGTCCCACAGGGAATTGGCCATGGCTTTGGGGAGAGTGGTGGAGATGGATCCCAGGTTGAGGAGGGAGAGGTTGAGGAGGAAGAAGTACATGGGGGTGTGGAGGCGGTGGTCGCAGGCTATGGCGGTGATGATGAGGCCATTGCCCAGGAGGGCAGCCAGGTAGATGCCCAGGAAGAGCCCGAAGTGCAAGAGCTGCAGCTCCCATGTATCTGCAAACGCCAGGAAGAGAAACTCAGTCACAGCACTGGTGTTGGACATTTTTTCCCCTTGGGCATTAGCACTGTTCAAAATGGAAAAGGTAGTGACCAGTTAGAGGAGATTTCTCTGAGCAAAATGAAAGCAATTTCTCACACTGTCCCTTTCTCTTTCCAGGAGACCTTTCAGCTCCATTGCTGCAGCTCTGGCTTGTATTGGCAGAGTGTGCCATGAGGAGCAGTGCCACTGCCTGCTGGCTACTGAGGAGTCAGCCCCAAATTACAGTAGTGGGTTAATGGGAAAGAAGCCACAGGGGTCATTGCTGGTGTGCAATCTTGTCAGATGAAACCGCTCCTAACACAGAAGGGCCATCTGCATCTGCAGTCTCACTGCTAAGGAACGGGGATGGCAGAAATTAGTTTGAGAGGTCTGCAGTTTTTTACAGCTCCCCTCCATCTCTCCAGGGGAGTGTCCTTGGATGTAAGAAACCCTCATCATTTCTGCTGCACTCAGGGAGAACAGACCAAGACCTGCAGGGCAAGAAGATTGCCTGTGGCCTAGTGCAGAGTGAGGGCAGCTGCTCTGTCCCTCTGACATGTTCCCAGGTGCCCTGTCTGAGAGGAAGGGTGATCAAACTCCCATGTTACTCTGAAAAGCAATCAGACACAGCTGAGAGCAGAGGGACCCAGTGCACAATGCTAAATGTCTCACCCTTTCTTAAGGTCTCAGCACCCCACTTCAAGGTAAGGAAACACATGGCTCATTTCATAAACCCAACAGCATTTTATCTGTGGTAGCATCTCTGCACTTTTCCATAGAGATTTCAGATAACATAAAGATGCTATGGGAGGGGAGCTCAAGGCTTGGAAGGACACCTTGAGGTGATAGCCAACCTCTGATAAAGGGAAAACCAACTTATTGTTCAACCCCACAGGCTGCATTGCCCACGGCCCCACAGATTAGAGCAAACCTGGGATGCTTGTTCCCATGGACAAACCTGCATGGAGGGAAAACCAAGATCAGTGTTTGACTCCAAGAGCTAGAGATGGGAGCTGAACCTCCCACCCCCAGAGAGCCTGACAGCAAGACCAAGATAAAAATATCACAGGCAAGTGGAAACATGAGAAAAAATAAAATTATTATTTGGCTGAGGGAGGCCAGGGGATATACACTCAAGAATGTGTTACCCTTCCCCAGCTCTGCACGCCACCTCCCAGGCATGGATCTTTTCTGGACAGTTGTTCCCAGCCCCTGTGCTCTGCAGAGGGAAATGGCCACAGGGCTGGAGAACTGCCCCATGGCTCTGCTGGAGCTCTGGCTGCAGAGGAGCTGGTTCCTGCCTTGGAACTCACAGCCCTGAGGGCAGAGGCTTTGGTGGCTGGGAAAGGAGGCCAGGGGGCTTGCTCAGAGGAAGGGCTCGGCATTGGAGGGGAACATACAGAACTGTCTGTTTTCTTCCTCCCACAACATTTCTGGCTTAGTTTCCTCTCATTCCCTGTTCATACCCCTGATGCCTGGAGATTCTCACCCTGGGAGGTCTTTCCCTGTCCCATGTCTTTTCCCTGTCAGTGCTCACAGGTCCCACCACAACCTCTATGTGTTCACCCTGGTCTACAGAAACCTGCCTGTTTGCAGGGCACTGCCTGACCATTAGCTCCTGTTTGCAGGTGGAAAAAGTGAAGTTCAGACTAATCTGGATGGGTCCAACAGAAGTGATGATGCTTCTGTCTATAGGCAAAGTTGTGACTGAAAGCCACAAATTAGGAGACTCCTGGGAGACCTACTGATTACTCAAAGTGATAGTTCAGCAGTGTCAGAGACTTGTTACAATTAAGAACTCCTTTATAATTTTTCCTTCCCATTCACCAAGTGTAGGAAATTGAAAACACAGACTCCGGAAACCATTGACTTGACCTTCTCCTTGAAAGCTCCTTGAAAACTCTGGTTCAGGTAGTGAGCTGAAGCTGTGAGCAGCCCTGACCCATGCTGCACCCTCTCAAAAGCAGAAGGACTCTACCTTGTTGGGGGTCACTCCTCCAACCCACAGCTTCTCCTCATAGAACTCTGGGGAGCTCCCCAGGCAGGCTGAGTGCTGACCCTGGCAGGTGGCAGAGTCCCTGTCCCAGCACACAGCCCCCTGGGGTACAGGGACCTTTCTGGGAAGGGCAGCCCTGGGCACCCCTGCTTGCACACCCACCTTCACACCCTGCAGTCATACCTGGGAGAAGGCAGCCATCATCCCTGTCCCTCTGATAGTGCAGCAGGGAGTCCCTACTCTGCAGCAGGTCTTCCTCCTCTACACCAGAGAAGCCCTGGGAGTTGTACTTACAAATCCTGTACTCTGTAGGATGTGCCAGATTTTGGAGACAACTCAAGGAAATGCAGCTGCATTGCCCTGCAGCTACAGACTTACCGTATAGAGGGATGTGAAGATTTCTCACAGAGTGAGCTCTCAGCATCCTCCATATTCAGACTGCCTTTAAACCCCTCTCTGCCTCGCTCCTCTCCCCTCGGTGCCTGAAGGCAGTGCCCTCAGCCCGGCTGTGCTTTGAAGAGGAGCTGCTCCTGGGCAGAGCTGTCTCTCTGCAATGCTTCCCACTTGTCATGAACTCCTTCCATCCCGGGAGCCCAGCCCAGCTCAGCAGCAGAGGACCAGCCCATGGACCCCTCCCTCCAGGTGTCCCTGGGCTCCAGGGGAACCTGCTGTGAAACAGGCTGAAGTCATCCCTGATATTCCCTCCCTCAGCTGTGCAGAGACATTTCTTTCCACCAGCATAATTTCTCTTACTATTACTTTCCCTGTCTCAGCATTACACAGGACACCCAGACAGTAAAAGGGAGCAAGAGGACCCCTGCTTAGGGAAGGGATTCAGCAGAGTAAGCTGAGATATCACATCCTGGGTCTGTACTTTTTGGGCTGGAAGGCGTCTTGACTCACTCCCATGCAGACCACAAGCCATTGGGGGCAGAAGACATTGGGGTTCAGGAAGCTGTCCAGTATATGTGCAGGTTACAGCAAGCAATAAGGGAGCATCTGAGGGCATCTTCTTGGAGGTCGATGAGAAATTAAATTAGCCAGCTGGAATGACAGCAGATGCCCATATTGAGAACAATTGAAGAAGGACCCAGGGAACTACAGGCCCATTAGTGTCACCTTCGTCCCTGGAAAGGTGATGGAACAACTCATTCTGGGTGCTCTCTCCAAGCAAGTGGAGGAAAAGAAGGTGATCAGGAGTACCCAGCACAGATTCACCAAGGGGAAATCATGACTGACCAATCTGATAGCCTTCTACAATGGCATGAACAGCTGGGTAGATGAGGGGAAAGCGGTGGATATTGTCTACCTTGACTTCAGCAAGGCTTCCGACATTGTCTCCCATAATACTCTCATAGGGAAGCTCAAGAAGTGTGGGTTGGATGAGTGGACAGTGAGGTGGATTGGAAACTGGCTGAACGACAGGGCTCAGAGGGTTCTGATCGGTGGGGCAGAGTCTAGTTGGAGGCTGGTAGCTAGTGGAATTCCCCAGGGCTCAGTACTTGGCCCGGTCTTCTTCAACTTCTTTGTCAATGACCTGGATGAGGGGACAGAGGGAACCATCAGCAAGTTCGCTGATGACACAAAACTGGGAGGAGTGGCTGATACGCCGGAAGGCTGTGCTGCCATTCAGCGGGACCTGGACAGGCTGGAGAGTTGGGGGAGAGGAGCCTCATGAAGTTCAACAAGGGAAGTGTCGAGTGCTGCCCCTGGGGAGGTCGAACCCCATGCACCAGTACAGGCTGGGGGCTGACCTGCTGGAAAGCAGCTCTGCCGAGAGGGACCTGGGAGTCCTGGTGGATGACAAGCTGACCATGAGCCAGCAGTGTGCCCTTGTTGCCAAGAAGGCCGATGGCACCCTGGGGTGCATTAAGAGGACTGTGGCCATCAGGGCGAGGGAGGTTCTCCTCCCACTCTACTCTGCCCTGGGGAGACCCCACCTGGAGTACTGTGCCCAGTTCTGGGCTCCCCTGTTCAAGAAAAATGAGGAACTCCTAAAGAGAGTCCAGAGGACAGCAACTAGGATGATGAGGGGACTAGAGAATCTCCCCTAGGAGGAAAGGCTGAGAGAGTTGGGCTTGTTCAGCCTGAAGAAGACTGAGAGGGGATCTCATCAACACATACAAATATCTTAAGGGTGGATGTCACAAGGACAGAGCCAGACTCTGCAGTGGTGCCCAGCGCCAGGACAAGGGACAATGGGCACAAACTGAAACATAAGAGGTTTCAGTTATATGTGAGGAAGAGCTTCTTTGAGGGTGAAAGAGCACTGGAACAGGCGGCCCAGGGGGGGTGTGTAGTCTCCTTCTCTGGAGATATTCAAAGCCTGCCTGGATGAAGTCCTGTGTAACATGCTCTAGGTGAATCTGCTTTAGCAGGAGGGTTGGACTAGATGATCTCCCGAGGTCCTTTCCAACCCTTGCCATTCTGTGATTCTGTGTGATTCTGTAACTGTTCTTGTAGCTGTATGTTATGGACAAGGCAGCCTCTAGAGGTATGCACCTGACTAAATGGAGTCCTGCAGCACAGGGGGACTCTGCTTCTCTTCCTCTTCACCATCAACTGTGTTTTCTACACATCCTTCAAGTATAATGGGAGTTCTGTCAATGCATCCCTTGCACTCTGATTCTCCAAGCTAATTCAGGGCAGCTGTATCTTAATTTAATATCCAAAGGCAGGCCTGTAGTGATACGTGAGATGCCAGGGCTCTGCAGCTGATGTGGACAGCACAGGTCCTGTACAGGAACCGTGTCCCTATTCAGACCAGTTGTGTGACAAGCTGTGGTATAGCAGCATGTGGCAGAGCAGGCAGGTGGGCAGAGCAGGCATGTTCAGAGCAGGCACAATCAGAGTGATCCCATTGCTATTTATCCCTTTTCTCATTGGTTCCCAATCAAAGTCTCCACACCTGCAGATCCTACAGCTCAGCTGCCACACCTGCAGATCCTGTACTTATCCACCATACCTGCAGATCCTATACTTGCTCCCACAACAACAAGCATCACCCACGGAATCTCAGACAGGTTCAGTGCCCTTGGGCCAATGATGGAATCACACTCCTACACTGACATAAGGTCATAGAATCATAGAATCATAGAACGTTTTGGTTGGAAGGGACCCCTAGAGGTCATCTAGTCCAACCCCCTGCAGTGAGCAGGGACACCACTAACTAGATCAGGTTGCTCAGAGCCCCATCCAACCTAGTCGTTCCCTTCTCTTTCCAGTAGATGCCGGGCAGTGCATGAATACGAAGCACAGCACACCAGGGTCTCTACTCATGTGCATTCCTTCTCCAGCTCTGCTGATTCTTCCCTCCCCCATTGTTTAACCATGCCCTTGATGTCACAGTCATGGATGAGGCCAATGTTTTTCATCGTGCCAGTGTCACAGGAGGTCCACACCCAAGGACACTCTCAGCATCCCCTCCTCCTTCCTGAGTTCAGCTTCAGCTCCACCACAGGCCCTCAGGGCTGCAGAGACACAAGAGACAGCAAAGACCTCTCCTGTCAGGACTGCACAGCCCAGCTCTGTTTCCCTCTGGCCTTGGGGAGAGCAGGGTTTGCTGCCTTTGTAGGCACCTCCTGTCTCCTTTACAGTGTGTCCTGGTTTTGGCTGGGACATATTTAATTTTCTTCCTAGCACCTGGCACAGTGCTGTGGTTTGGATTTAGTAGGAGAGGAATGTTGATAAATCACTGATGGTTCAGTTGTTGCTAAATAGTGCTCACACCAGTCAAGGACTTTTTCAGCTTTCCCTGCTCTGCCAGAGGCACAAGAAAGTGGGAGGGGGCACAGCCAGAACAGGTGATCCCCAAATGACCAAAGGGGTGATCCAGACCATATGATGTTATGCTTGCGGGGAGTTAGTTTGGTGAGGAAGGTTCGCTGTTCGGGATGGGCTGGGCATCGGTCACCAGGTGAGGAGCAATAGTATTGTGCATCACTTGTTCTGTATATTCTGTATTTTTTATTATCATTATTGTTATTATTATTGTTATTCTTCTCCTCTGTGGTCTTATTAAACTGTCTTTAGCTCAACTCATGGTTTTCTTTTTTTCCCCGATTCTCTCCTTCATCCCAATGAGGGGGCGGGGGAGTGAGCGAGCACCTCTGTGGTGCTTAGTTTCATGCCGGGTTGAACCACACCAGTCCTTTCTGGAGAGAGGGAGGGTCCCCTCTACACATCATGCAACTGATGCTATGTGGAGTAAGTGCACTGAGATCAAGCAAGCCACGCGGTTACAGCCTCTCCAGTATGGAGGACGATGGTTGAAATCTAAATATGGAGAGGCCTGGCAGATTGGTTATATCACACTCCCACAAACCCCCCAAGGCAAGCGCCGTGTGCTCACCATGGTGGAAGCAACCACCGGATGGCCGGAAAGACATCCTGTGCCCCATGCCAATGCCTGGAATACTGTCCTGGGCCTTGAAAAGCAAGTCCTATGGCAACATGGCACCCCAGCAAGAACTGAGTCAGAGAACGGAACTCATTTCCAAAACAACCTCATAGACAAATAGGCCAAAGAGCATGGCATCCCATCCCCTGTCATGCACCAGACTCTGCGAAAATGGAACAATACAATGGACTGTTAAAGACTGCCCTGAGAGCAGTGGGTGCTGGGACGTTCAAACTTTGGGATGCACATTTAGCAAAGGGCACCTGATCAGTCAGCGTTAGGGGATCTGCCAACTGAGCTGGCCCTGCCCAATCAAACCTCTTACGTATAGGGGATAAAGTCCCTGCAGTGCATGTAATAAATATGCTGGGGCAGACAGTCTGGGTTACTCCTGCCTCAGATAAAGGCAAACCCATCCGTGGGATTGCTTTTGCTCAAGGACCTGGCTGTACTTGGTGGGTGATGCAGAAGGATGGGGAAGTCCAATGTGTACCTCAAGGGGATTTGATTTTGGTTGGAAATAGCCAATGAACCGAACAGTGTGATGTATAATACAGTGTGTCATCATTTCTACTATTGCTATATGTCCTATCAATGGTATAATTGCCCAGATTAATGAAGAATGAATTTTGAAGAAATGAGCAAGTGCAGCAGTGATGGAACCAGCACTGGCTTCAGCATGCAACAAACCCAACACCACACCCCATCTCTCCTGCCCTGAAAGACTGTTATGACATATGAAGCCCAAAACCATGGACTAAATGAACCCAACGGACATTTTAGAGGGACTGCCCATAGACTGAGGGAATGATATGTGTGTGTATATATCAAAAGAGACAGACAGTGGTGGTGATTAATTGGAAAATATTGGAAAGGGTAGGACCTGGGCACGATGTAGATAGTATAGAAAAGAGGTGGATACTTTCCTGGTTTCATCTGGGATAGAGTTAATTTTCTAGCTAGCAGCTGGCACAGCGCCGTGTTTTGATTTAGGATGGTGATGTTTTAGTTCTTGCTCAGTAGTTCTGGCACCAGTCACGGACTTTTTCAGTTTCCATGGCTCTGCCGGGTGCACAAGAAGCTGGGAGGTGGCACAGCCAAGACATCTGACCCAGAGTGGCCAAAGGGCTAGTCCATATCAAATGATGTCATGCTCAGTATATAAAGTGGGGGTGTTTGCCAGGAGGAAGCAATTGCTCTTTTTGGCATTGGTCTGTGGGTGGTGAGCAATTGCTCTGTACAATCCTTGTTTTGTACATTGTGTTATTCTTATTCCTATTACGTTCTTTTATTTATTGCATGGTCTTTATCTCAACCCACAGGTTTTACATTTTTTTCTGGTTCTCTCCCCTATCCCACTGTAGAGACGGGCAGTGAGTGAGCGGCTGGGTGGTGTTCAGCTGCCTGCCTAGTGAAAACGCATCACCCAAATACATTGGGATCAATGCAGAATTGGCCATTCAAAATCAAGCATTTTACTCACTTGGCCTCTTTGCTTGGACATTTTTTCACTTTGACAGCACTCCTGAGATCTCTCTAATGAGCCTTGTAAGAATGTAGTTGTAAGACTAAAGGAGAACTATGCCCAGCTGTCCTGGTTTCGGCTGGGATAGAGTTAATTTTCTTCACAGAAGCTAGCATAGTGCTGTGCTTTGGATTTAGTGCTAGAAGAATGTTGATAACACGCTGATGTTTTTAGTTGTTGCCAAGTAGTGCTCAGACTGTTCAAGGACTTTTTGAGCTTCTCCTGCTCGGCCAGGTGCATAACAAGCTGGGAGTACAGCACAGCTAGGACAGCTAACCCAAACTGTCCAAAGAGCTATTCCATACCATATAACGTCATGCTCGGGGGGGTTTAGTCAGTCGGTCGGTCGCGGGGAGAGTGATCGCTGCTCGGGTACTGATTGCTGCTTGGGGACTGATCGCAGCTCGGGGAGTGATTGCTGCTCGGGACGGGCTGGGCATCGGTCGGCGGGTGGTGAGCAATTGCATTGTGCATCATTCGTTTTGTATATTCTGTATATTCTGTTATCATTCTCATTATTACTATTATTATTATTTTCTCTTATTAAACTCTCTTTATCTCAGCCCTCGGCTCTACCATTTTTCTCCTTCCCGATTCTCTCCCCCATCCCACTGAGGGAGGGGGGGGAATGAGCGAGCGGCTGCGTGGTGCTTAGTTGCCAGCCAGGTTAAACCACGACAGTCCTTTTTGGCGCCCAACGTGGGGCATGAGGGGCTTGAGATAACGACAGAGTAACTGGAGAATATTAAGGAATTTATATCTGTTAAACAGTTGTGGGTCGCGAATTGATTCGTTTGTTCTTGATCTTAGCTTGTCCGATCTGCACCATGCTCCCTCCTTTGCTGTACTTGTTAAAAGTTGGTGTTGGTTTTTGCAGTTTGTTATGCTCTGCGGTGACTAAACATGTTTTGCTTGGGAAACTTGTTATTAAAACAATGACCTTGAGCTTTATCTGGTATTTGGGTTTCATGTTGAAGTCTGTACTGCACTTTGGGTATCAACTTGAGGGGAATATTAGCAATTATACATTGGACTCCGAAAAGTTTGTTCTGGAGGAAATACAGAATGGCACTTTTTCTGCCTTCTTTGATGATGTTTCCTCCTTCACTACAATAACTTTTCAGTATCTTGAACATCCTTGGATAGTTAAGATATATCTATTGATATCTATTTGGAATATTGTTTCAGTTTTGTCCAAAGTTAGTAAGCAACTTAATAATACCATCCAGATGTCTGCCCCAGGGCTGGATAGTTATGAGTGGAATGGTATTTGGGGTAGTATGGGTAAATGCTAGAACAATGGGCACCTCCAATGTTTTGGAAATTCACTCCTGAACAAGTGCAGAATCCTGAAAAACTGGTAGAATATTTGGAAAAGGTATGCTGTCACCCTGGCAATTCTAAGCAAACACAAATCACTGCAATGTGCTGGGGCCTGGCCCATGCTTACCGAACCCTGTTCAACACGATTCAATACATCCAAAGGGAACAAAAAGTCTCTGGATCTGATGATAAGGCCACAGCCACTGCAGCTACTCCAACCCCGGCCACAGCCACTGCAGCTACTCCAACCCCGGCCACAGCCACTGCAGCTACTCCAACCCTGGCCACAGCCACTGCAGCTACTCCAACCCCGGCCACAGCCACTGCAGCTACTCCAACCCCGGCCACAGCCACTGCAGCTACTCCAACCCCGGCCACAGCCACTGCAGCTACTCCAACCCCTGGCCACAGCCACTGCGGCTACTCCAACCCCAGTGATATGCACTGCAGCTACTCCAACCCCAGTGATATGCACTGCAGCTACTCCAACCCAGGCCACAGGCACTACGGCTGAACCAATGAACCAACCTGTGCCAGTATCAGTCACCCCTATACAAAAGAAGAAATCTTGGAAGTGAAAGGCAACTCGTTTAGAAAGGGAGGATGAAAAAGCGGGGCCATCACAAGAGGAGGAGGAAGAGCTCATAAACGAGACAGAAACCACCCAATCCCTATCCTTGAGTGATCTGCGAGATATCTGAAAAGATTTCAGCTGTCGTCCAGGTGAGCATATTGTCACCTGGCTACTCCGATGTTGGGATAATGGGGCCAACAGCCTGGAACTCGAGGGCAAGGAAGCCAAGCAACTAGGATCCCTTTCTAGGGAAGGGGGCATTGACAAAGCGATTGGAAAAGGGACACAAATCCTCAGCCTCTGGAGGCGACTACTGTCAGCCATGAAGGAAAGATATCCCTTCAAGGAAGATGTCATACATCGCCCAGGCAAATGGACCACCGTGGAGAAAGGCATCCAGTACCTGAGGGAATTGGCTGTCCTGGGGTGATTTGGAAGGACCCAGCGGGAATTGTTACGGAGCGCACCAACATCATTTGCCAACACATGGGCAATGCTGAGCTGGTAAGCTGGGTGGGGACCAACAGTGGATGAAGTGGCTGGCCAGCTCCGGGAATATGAAGAAAGTATCTCTTCCCCCTTTGTTTCGGCTGTGCATAAACTGTCCCGGAAGTTTCAACGACTCGAAAAGCGTATGCCCTACTCCCCTCCTGTACAGACCAGTATCTCAGCCATTAGAAGTAAGCGCCCTTCTGCTCAAGAAAAAGAATATCGAGGGTGCACGCCACGGGGCACTCTATGGTTTTACCTGCGTGACCATGGAGAGGACATGAGGAAATGGGATGGAAAACCTACCTCGGCCCTAGAGGCACAAGTACGAGAGTTGCAAAGAAAAACAAGCACAAAAGGGGGCTCTTCCAAGAAACTTGTTGCTCCAATTTCCAAAGACGGGGTAGATCGTCATTTTTTCAGACAAAATAGAAGGGCTGATCTTAATTCTGATTGTGATGAAGGAACTTCTGACTCATATACACAAACCATGAGCAACAGTGACCAGGATTAGAGGGGCCCTGCCTCCAGCCAGGTGGAGGAAAGGGACAACCGGGTCTACTGGACTGTGTGGATTCGATGGCCTGGCACGTCAGACCCACAGAAGTACAGAGCTCTAGTAGACACCGGTGCACAGTGTACTCTAATGCCATCAAGCCATATAGGGGCAGAATCCATTTGTATTTCTGGAGTGACAGGGAGATCTGAAGAGCTGACTGTATTGGAGGCCGAAGTGAGCCTAACCGGGAATGAGTGGCAAAAGCACTCCATTGTGACTGGGCCAGATGTTCCGTGCATCCTGGGCATAGACTACCTCAGGAGAGGGTATTTCAAGGACCCAAAAGGGTACCGGTGGGCTTTTGGTATAGCTGCCTTGGAGGCAGAAGAAAATAAGCAGCTGTCTACTTGCCTGGTCTCTCAAAGGACCCTTCAGTTGTGGGGCTGCTGAGTGTTGAAGAACAACAAGTGCCGATTGCCACCACAACAGTGCACAGGCGGCAATATCGCACCAAGCGAGACTCCCTGATTCCCATCCATAAGCTGATTCGTCGCCTGGAGAGCCAAGGAGTGATCAGCAAGACTCGCTCACCCTTTAACAGCCGCATATGGCCAGTGAGAAAGTCTGATGGAGAGTGGAGACTGACAGTAGACTATCGTGGCCTGAATGAAGTTACGCCACCACTGAGTGCTGCCGTGCCAGACATGTTAGAACTTCAATACGAACTGGAGTCAAAGGCAGCCAAGTGGTATGCCACAATTGATATTGCAAATGCTTTCTTTTCAATCCCTTTGGCAGCAGAGTGCAGGCCACAGTTTGCTTTCACTTGGAGGGGCATCCAGTACACCTGGAATCGACTGCCCCAGGGGTGGAAACACAGCCCTACCATTTGCCATGGACTGATCCAGACAGCACTGGAACAGGGTAAGGCTCCAGAGCACCTGCAATACTTTGATGACATCATTGTGTGGGGCAATACAGCAGAAGAAGTTTTTGAGAAAGGGAAGAAAATTGTCCAAATCCTTCTGAAGGCTGGTTTTGCCATAAAACAAAGCAAGGTCAAAGGACCTGCACAGGAGATCCAGTTTTTAGGAATCAAATGGCAAGATGGACGTCGTCAGATTCCAATGGATGTGATCAACAAAATAACAGCTATGTCTCCACCAACTAGCAAGAAGGAAACACAAGCTTTCTTGGGCGTTGTGAATTTTTGGAGAATGCATATTCCAAATTATAGCCAGATTTTAAGCCCTCTCTACCAAGTCACCCGGAAGAAGAACGATTTCAAATGGGGCCCTGAACAACGACAAGCCTTTGAACAAATTAAACGGGAGATAGTGCATGCAGTAGCCCTTGGGCCGGTCCGGGCAGGGCAAGATGTAAAGAATGTGCTCTACACCGCAGCCGGAGAGAACGGCCCTACCTGGAGTCTCTGGCAGAAAGTACCAGGGGAGACCCGAGGCCGACCCCTAGGGTTTTGGAGTCGGGGATACAGAGGATCTGAAGCCAACTATACTCCAACTGAAAAAGAGATATTAGCAGCATATGAAGGGGTTCGAGCTGCTTCAGAAGTGATTGGTACTGAAGCACAGCTCCTCCTGGCACCCCAACTGCCGGTGCTGGGCTGGATGTTCAAAGGGAAGGTCCCCTCTACACATCATGCAACTGATGCTACGTGGAGTAAGTGGGTCGCACTGATTACACAACGGGCTCGAATAGGAAACCTCAGTCGCCCAGGAATCTTGGAAGTGATCACGGACTGGCCAGAAGGCAAAGATTTTGGAGTATCACCAGAGGAGGAGGTGGTGCGTGCTGAAGAAGCCCCATTGTACAATAAACTGCCAGAAAATGAGAAGCAATATGCCCTGTTCACTGATGGATCCTGTCGTCTTGTGGGGAAGCATCGGAGGTGGAAAGCTGCTGTATGGAGTCCTACAAGACAAGTTGCAGAGACTGCTGAAGGAGAAGGTGAATCAAGTCAGTTTGCAGAGGTGAAAGCCATCCAGCTGGCTTTAGATATTGCTGAAAGAGAAAAATGGCCAGTGCTTTATCTCTATACTGACTCATGGATGGTGGCAAATGCCCTGTGGGGGTGGTTGCAGCAATGGAAGCAGAGCAACTGGCAGCGCAGAGGCAAACCCATCTGGGCTGCCTCATTGTGGCAAGATATTGCTGCCCGGGTAGAGAACTTGGTTGTAAAGGTACGTCATGTAGATGCTCATGTCCCCAAGAGTCGGGCCTCTGAAGAACATCAAAACAACCAGCAGGCAGATCAGGCTGCTAAGATTGAAGTGGCTCAGGTGGATCTGGACTGGCAACATAAGGGTGAAGTGTTTCTAGCTCGGTGGGTCCATGACATCATGGCCATCAAGGAAGAGATGCAACGTACAGATGGGCTCGTGATCGAGGGGTGGACTTAACTATGGACGCTATTGCACAGGTTATCCATGAATGTGAAACATGTGCTGCGATCAAACAAGTGAAGCAGTTAAAGCCTCTTTGGTATGGAGGACGGTGGCTGAAATACAAATATGGAGAGGCCTGGCAGATTGATTATATCACACTCCCACAAACCCGCCATGGCAAGCGCTATGTGCTCACCATGGTGGAAGCGACCACCGGATGGTTGGAAACACATCCCGTGCCCCATGCCACCACCCGGAACACTATCCTAGGCCTTGAAAAACAAGTCCTATGGCGACATGGCACCCCAGAAATAATTGAGTCAGACAACGGAACTCACTTCCGAAACAGCCTCATAGACAAATGGGCCAAAGAGCATGGCATTGAGTGGGTCTGTCACATCCCCCATCACGCACCAGCCTCTGGGAAAATTGAACGATACAATGGACTGTTAAAAACTACACTGAAAGCAATGGGTGGTGGAACATTCAAACATTGGGATACACATTTAGCAAAAGCCACCTGGTTAGTCAACACTAGAGGATCTGCCAACCGAGCTGGCCCTGCGCAATCAAACCTCTTACGTACTGTAGAAGGGGATAAAGTCCCTGTAGTGCATGTAAAAAATATGCTGGGGAAGACAGTCTGGGTTTCTCCTGCCTCAGGTAAAGGCAAACCCATCCGTGGGATTGCTTTTGCTCAAGGACCTGGCTCTACTTGGTGGGTGATGCGGAAGGATGGGGAAGTCCGATGTGTACCTCAAAGGGATTTAATTTTGGGTGAAAACAGCCAATGAACTGAACTGTATAATGTTAATTGTTGTATGATACAGTATGTCATCATTTCTACTATTGCTGTATATTCTATCAATGGTATAGCAGTAGGAATCGCCCAGATTAAGAAGAATGAATTTTGAAGAAACTGAGGAAGTGCAGTGGATGGAACCAGAACTGACTTCAGCATGTAACAACCCAACACCAGACCCCATCTCTCCTTCCCTGAAAGACTGTTACGACAGATGGAGCCCAAAACCGTGGACTAAATGAACCCAATGGACATTTCAGAGGGATGGCCCATAGACTAAGGGAATGGTATCTGTGTGTATATATATCAAAATGGGAAGGTGGTGGTGATTAATTGGAGCAACCAGGTGACAATGTGCTCTCCTGCATGACGGCTGAAATCTTTTCGCATATCTCGCAGCTCACCCAAGGATAGAGACTGAGTCGTTTCTATCTCATTTATGAGTTCTTCCTCTTCCTCCTCTTTTTGTGATGGCCCTGGTCTTTCATCCTCCCTTTCTAAACAAGTTGACTTTCACTTCCAAGATTTCTTCTTGTGTATAGGGGCAACTGATACTGGCACAGGTTCACTCCCTGTTTCAGCTGCAATGCCTGTTGCTGGGGTTTGCGTAGCTACAGTGCATGTTGCAGGGGTTGGAGTAGCAGCGGTGCCTGTCGCAGGGGTTGGAGACAGTTCGGGTAGCTACAGTGGGTGTCGCAGGGGCTGGAGTAGCAGCAGTGCCTGTGTCCACAGCTGGTGTAGCTACAGTGGGTGTCACTGAAGTTGGAGTAGCCGCGGTGCCCTGTCTGCAGTTGGAGGAGCTACAGTGGGTGTCACTGAGGCTGGAGTAGCCACAGGGCCTGTTGCAGGAGTCGATCTTTGGATGGTATATAATTTACGTAGGAGTCTAACCCTGAGTAAAAGCTGAACTATATTCAGGAGACATAGCAATAGGGCCATGCTAGTTGGAACATCCCAAGGATATTCAACATTCTCAAGAACTGTTGTAATTAGCTCAGAGAAGAAGGGGAAGATGGAGTAAGGTGACTCCCCCAAAGGCTGGCTCTCCGAGGATAAAAAGTAAAACATGTAATTATTCATAATTCCCAATCGATGGTTCCCAAAATACAGAGGTGACAGCAACACTGAGTAAAAATATGAGCTTAATCTGAGGACCAATAATTTTATCATAGCATAAGCCAGTATTACACAGTACAGCAGAAGAGCGACTTTAATCCACTTGCGAAAAGTGATAACCAGCAGCACAGGGAGTGCATACAGCAGGTAAGGTGATATATAAAAGAACTCCATGAACAAGGACAACAACTCTAGGAGCAAATAAAACAACATTGCGACCAGTGAGTATTAGACTAATATAATGAATGCTTATCACAAATTCGTTTTAAAAATGTTCAGATCTGTCGTTATCTCAACCCTTTGGGCCCCACGTTGGGCGCCAAAATAGGACTGTCGTGGTTTAACCCGGCTGGCAACTAAGCACCACGCAGCTGCTCGCTCACTCCCCCCCCTCCCTCAGTGGGATGGGGGAGAGAATCAGAGAAAAGAAAAAAAAAGTAAGACCCGTGGGCTGAGATAGAGAGAGTTTAATAAGAGAGAAGAATAACAATAATAATAATAATAATAATAATGGTAAGAAAATATGCAGAATATATAAAACAAGTGATGCACAATGGAATTGCTCACCACCCGCTGACCGATGCTCAGCCCGTCCCGAGCCACAATCACTCCCCCCCATGTTCTATGGTATGGAATAGCTCTTTGGCAGTTTGGGTCCTAGCTGTGCTGTACTCCCAGCTTGTTATGCACCTGGCTGAGCAGGAGAAGCTCAAAAAGTCCTTGAGTAGTCTGAGCACTACCTGGCAACAACTAAAAACATCAGTGTGTTATCAACATTTTTCTAGTACTAAATCCAAAGCACAGCACTATGCTAGCTTCTGTGAAGAAAATTAACTCTATCCCAGCCGAAACCAGGACACTGACAAGACAAAGCAGAAAGTCAGTGTGGCTGTTTCCCCCTAAGAACAACCATATAATCAATCCAGCTACAGCTTCCCAAGAGAGGGTGGGCACCGACTGTGAAAAATCTCCCGGAATGGAGCCTCCTGCAAAAAAAGTGAAGGAGCAGTAGCCAACCTCAATTCATTGATGTTCTTAATTCATCTTTATGTTATCTCTTGTAAACCATTTTTGGACTTGTGCATGCTCCTTGTTCCAGTTAGTACCTGGACAGCAGAGTTTCATTCTCCTTTGACTGACTTTATAATGGCTTTAGTCTTAGTAATACAAGTTACTCTGCTTGTTCAGTTCTGCTCCCACTGAGGAAAGACCCCCATTAATTTCCGTGGGAGCAGAATTTGGATCATTTGAAAGCTTTTGGAGGAAAATTGCCTCTCATTGAAGAAAGCACAAATTTTCCTTTCTTATCTGTGTGGATGTGAAACAGTTTTCACGTTACAAGGTTCCTCAGGTGATTTGACATGAAGAGAACCGGCTGAGTGCCTGGGAAGTTTCTGATCCTGTGCATGCTCACTCTGGAAGAGCAGGGAATGATTTCAAAGGGTGTTTACGAAACCTACCCCTAGAGATTATCGCCTGTCATTTGGAAACGCCCAGAAGCCCCACCACTGGTAGGCCCCATCTGTGCTGGACGTCTCTTCCAATTACCGTCCAGACAGAGACAAGCCCAAGGAAGAGCAAAGCAGCAGAAACACCTCCACACAGCACGGGAATGCAGAGCAGAGCAGGGCAAAGTGAAGGGCTCCTACACCCCAGCACAGTCACACCCATACCGCCAAATTGACCCTGCACACTTCATGCTCATCACATGGCCAGAATAAGATGTTACTTCTGTTTAATTCTGGCATGGTAAAAAACCAGGATAACTCAGAAAGCCCAGAACCGTTCCAAACCAAGCTCTGTCATTTGGCACAAGATGTCATTTTCATCTCCTGCATTACTTGCAGTTTCTAGGTGAGAGCAGCAGTTCCCAGCAGAGAGAGAGGACAAAAACAACGCAGAAGTACCCCACCGCACACCCCCCCATCCAAACCACCAGGGTGGGATGGGGCAGCACACACACACAAGTCAGCATTGCAAGGGCACCAGTGCTGGCCCCAGCCCTTCCGCTTGACAAGAAAATTCACCTCCCTGCAAAAATCACGTGTGATGGGAGACCATTGGGATACGAAACCATCATGGGGCTGAGAAATCATCACTGGGATGGGAAACTATTCGGGAAAATGGGAAATCAGCCCTGAGGACAGGAAATCGTGCGCAGGGTGGGAAATCACCGAGACAGGAAGGTGCTGTGGGATGAGGAATCCCACCCCCGCAAGGCTGGCTGCAGCAGGGGCTGGCGGAACGATCGCCATGGGGACGCACCCCTACAACGCTGTTTGCCCCCAGAAAACCCCACCCTGGGCAACCGCCATGGCAGGTACAGCAGCAGGCTCCCGCTCCTCCTGGTGCTCCTGCCCTCCGGGTAAGCCCCCGACCGGCTCTGCCCGCCAGCACCTCACCCCATCGCCCCTCTTTGCTTCCCCCAACAGACAGGTTCCCTCTCCGGCTGACGATGGCGTCTCAAGGGCCCGGCGTGAGCTTCACCACCCCGGCCGTGCCGCCACCGGTCACCGCCAGCGTGCTGCCCTCTGTGCCGGGGCTGACGGTGTCCGGTGAGCCTGCCCAGCTCCACCCCGTCACCTACCAGCTGGCCCCGGCCACCGTCTGGCAGGGGGTGCCAGGGCCCCTGGGGGCCCCGGGGCAGGCGGTGCAGCTCCCCACCGTGGTGCAGCTCCCCCATGGGGTGCAGCTCCCCCCTCTGCTGGCTCCCTGTCCCCCTGCCTACGGCTGGGGACAGGAGGTGGTGACGGGGACGCTGGTGCCCCACCAGCCAATGGGGCTGGGGCCGTGGGCCATGGTCCAGGGGGAGCCCCTGTACCCCACAGGCTCCTGCGTGCTGCACGTCCCTTCCCTCCCCGGCCCCCTGACACCCCACTGCCGGGGGGCTCAGCATTGGGTGCAGTGCCCAGAAGCCGTCCAAGGCCTTTAAGAGGGACGCAGCACCCATCAAGGACAGTGTCCCTGCTGGCAGCCCCCACCAGCCCGCCCTGGCTCTGCCGACCAGCAGAACCACGACAAAGCCCCAAGGTGAGCTCTGCGGGGCAGCAGAGCCTGCGGTCGGGTGACCAGCACTGAGGAAAGCTTGCATTGCCGCAGGGTTGGTTTTCTTTGCTTTTTCAGCAGTGGTGACCACCCCGGCAGCTCCAGAGAGGCCCGTGGACATGCCCAAGCATGGGCCAGACACCTTCGTTGATGTCCCCACCATCTCTGATGTCCCCAATGTCCCTGACACCACTGACATCCCTGACCAGCTCCCCAGTCTCTCGGACAGGGAAGGCGTGTTGGCAGGGGGCAGCGGGCAGCAGCGGGCAGCAGCAGGCAACAAGCGGTCGGCAGCAAGCGCACGGCATCTGAGGACACCCATGTGCCCGCCTTGGTGCTCAAGAAACCCAGAAGCCCTGGCGACACTGGGGGACAAAGCACCGTGTGCCCAACCCCTGCCCGCCCACCCCGCCCGCGGCTGATGGAGAAGGCACGGAGGATGGATCCCCGTGACCTGCGACCCCGGGACCGGCTGCTGCCCAAAAAAGTCAGGGTCAAAACGCTGCAGGGGCCGAGGACACCCTGCAGCGAACTAAAGGTGCACCTGATGAGCTCCATCGAGAGCTTCCACCCGCTGGGGCAAAGAGTGCAGGTGGTGGGGCCCGTGCGCCACCCGCCTGACCCGGAGCCCCAGCCCCTCCCCCGCGTGCCCCCCAGGGTCCCCAAGCCCCTGCCGCTGGCCCCGAGGTGCAGTGTGGTGCCGGCTGCCTCCAAGCCCGGGCTGATCACAAGCAGGAGGTGGCACCGGCGGCGGCATCGAGCAGCAAGGCGTACACCGGGCCTGCCGCCCAACCCAAGCAGACGGGCTGGCTGCGAGGGCCACCCACGGGGGGACAAACGCACGGGAGAGGCTGCCGCAGCAGCTACGCGTGCCGCCACCGCCGCTGCTGCCGCGCCTACCTGCCGCCTCCCTGCCACTCATCCGGCCGTCACGGTACGCCGTGGCTAAGCCCACCCCACTGGAGGAGCAGGATGTGAATGTCGGGCCCTGGAGTAGCGAAGAAAGGCCTGAGCCCCAGGGTCTGTGGGCCTTTTGGTAGGGTAGGCTGTATCGCAGAGGCACGGGTAGAGGTTTTGGCTGTGGCCCCTTTGGTGTGGGAGAAATCCCTGGACGTTCGCAAATTTGGAGGCTAGGCCAGGGCTGGTGTTCTTTCGGAAGTGACTGCGAACGACGGGCCCTGGAGTAGGGAAGAAAGCCCTGAGCCCCAGGGTCTGTGGGCCTTTTGGTAGGGTAGGCTGTATCGCAGAGGCACGGGTAGAGGTTTTGGCTGTGGCCCCTTTGGTGTGGGAGAAATCCCTGGACGTTCGCAACTATGGGGCCTAGGCCGGGGCTGGGGCTCTGGCACGAGTGACTGCGAATGTCGGGCCCTGGAGTAGCGAAGAAAGCCCCGAGCCCCAGGGTCTGTGGTCCTTTTGGTAGGGTAGGCTGTATCGCAGAGGCACGGGTAGAGGTTTTGGCTGTGGCCCCTTTGGTGTGGGAGAAATCCCTGGACGTTCGCAATTTTGGTCCTAGGTCGGGGCTGGGGCTCTGGCGCGAGTGACTGCGAACGTCGGGCCCTGGAGTAGGGAAGAAAGGCCTGAGCCCCAGGTGTGTGTGTCTTTTGGTAGGGTAGGCTGTATT